>CM076580.1:1460367233-1460823022 GCA_034641835.2 Pinus albicaulis | reverse complement strand
AGAATAAATGCACTTGAAACATGTCACTCTTATAAGAATAAATGCACTTGAAACATGTCTTTAACATCTGGAAAAAGAGTTTTTACAAGCTGCAGAAGAGGTATATTGGAAAAGGTTATACACTGAGATTTTTCATAGCCCATTTTTACAAGCTGCAAAAGAAGTATATTGGAAAAGGTTATACACTGAGATTTTTCATAGCCCATTTTACTCAATTTTACTTGATAAAAGTAAAAATAAAACCATGAAAACATGTCTCTAACATCTGGAAAAAGAGTTTTTACAAGCTGCTAAAGAGGTATATTGGAAAAGGTTATACACTGAGATTTTTCATAGCCCATTTTACTCAATTTTACTTGATAAAAGCAAAAATAAAATCAGATTATACACTCAGATTTTTCATAGCCCATTTTACTCAATTTTACTTGATCAAAGTAAAAATAAAACCATGGAACGTCATTCTTGCTTTATTATGGAAGAACACAACCCATGTATGATGCAGAGACAACTTTTTTAGCAAATGATGGATTTACCAATGTTACACATGATCCACATGCCCTTAAGACGACAAGATCCCTAAAGTGAGGTGAAATGTTTCAACAGTCTGGACAGCAAGTTTCACAAAAAGATGGACTTGTTGGCACTCCCTCTTGAAAGTAGGATGTCTGCAAAACCAGGTTATACACTTAGATTTTTCATAGCCCATTTTACTCAATTTTACTTGATAAAAGTAAAAATAAAACCATGGAACGTCATTCTTGCTTTATTATGGAAGAACACAGCCCATGTATGATGCAGAGACAACCTTTTTTAGCAAATGATGGATTTACCAATGTTACACATGATCCACATGCCCTTAAGACGACAAGATCCCTAAAGTGAGGTGAAATGTTACAACAGTCTGGACAGCAAGTTTCACAAAAAGATGGACTTGTTGGCACTCCCTCTTGAAAGTAGGATGTATGCATGGCCCCAGCGATTTTTCAAAGAGAAAACATAAAACAGTGAAAAAACCAAAAATCTCAAAAATAAAACAGTTCACCTAACATAACATAATGACTCTACATATACTTTTCCATCTACATTTGACATTTTCACTTACCATTTGGAATTTCCCTTCGAGCTGTTGATTTCTCTTTGTGGAGACTGTCCAGCTACCAAGGAAGAGGAAGAAAATGTTGTTTCTGGCCAAGCTACCACAGAGGAGTTACTGGAAGCTACAGCCAAGCCGCCATGACTAATACAGCAGCCACCAAAGAGATTCATGTTGCCGAATTTGGATTTTGGATAGATTAGGTTCAACTGTTAACAGCTTAAGTTTAAGAGATTCGACAGTCAGATGTTCAATATTTAAGTGTTTAAAAGCCAAGGTAAAGCCTACAGTTTGGTGCTTAACAACGAAGGATGTCGTTACAGCCATTTAGACCCGGGTCCCCCCATCATCCGTGACACTCCTTAAAATTGGGAGGGTGTCTCCACAAATCTCCCAAGTGTGTTCCCCCACTCCCACGTCCCAGAAAATTAGTGGCACATTAGTTTTTAGCCTAATCTAAATCTAAATAATGAAGTAAATTGTTGGTTTTTCTCGTCTATATTAAATTTTGCTAGCCTCTGAGCGTCCATCTGCTAATTCCCATGCTCTGTGGATTTTGTAACTTACCGGCTAACAATGCTCCATACATTGTGTTTCATTAAATGCAATTGCATTTATATATTCCATGTGCGGAAGTTTCCTCCAATAATTGTGTAAAATCGACTCTCTCCATTGTTCCCAAAGTCAAAAGAAATTCAAGACAAACAATGCTGTTATTTCAAATTTGACACGAAATATTCTTTAAAAATACCTCTGTGTATGCTTTCGTCGTCAGGGAATCAAGGCACAGTTCTGCGTGGGTGTCCGCCACTTGTGGCCGCTAGTTCATGCACTTCCGTCTCTTAAGTTTTACAACCTCGAAGATTTTCATATTCAATAAGGCACTGTGGCCAGTTTCCCTATGCAATAGGGACAATCCACTCCACACTCGAGGACGTATATCCATAGTTCACACCACTGGCACCCATGTATTAATTTTTGGAATTTCTGACATGCAGCATTTGATAGAGCTTTCCTCCGGTTCAAAGAGAAGGTTTCTGCTATCGAAAGAAACCAATCTAAACCCTACGAAAAACTATAAAGAAAGGGAAAAAAAAAGGGTGGAAAGACAGATTAAAAAATGCATGCACCCTAAACTTCAAAGGTACAAAAATATGCATAGATTTACATACCTTGCAAGCAGTCACAGTTCTCAACCTCCTTCCTGACAACATCCAGCACTGAATCAATGAGCTCAGCTCCTTCAGTATAATGACCCTTAGCCCAGTTATTCCCCGCCCCAGATTGACCGAAAACAAAGTTATCTTGCCTGAATATTTGTCCATAAGGTCCTGCCCTCACACTATCCATAGTCCCGGGTTCCAGATCCATTAAAATGGCTCTCGGCACAAATCTACCACAGCTTGCCTCATTGTAGTACACGTTGACTCTCTCCAGCTGAAGATTGGATGTACCCTTGTACAGTCCAGTGGGATCGATCCTGTGCTCTTCGCATACAACCTCTCAGAATTTTGCACCAATCTGGTTCCCACATTGTCCTCCTTGAATATGCAGAATCTCACGCATCTTCGATTCGGAGCTCAAAATCACAATAAAGAAAACTGGAGATGGGCTCGAACCCAAATGAGAATGCAGTGAGCTCTGTAACGCCCACGACCCTCCTTGCTCTACTTGCAACAGTCGAACGCCCGCTCTAAACCTGCAACAGTTATGGTCTTTGCCTTCCCACGACCCTCCTGACTACGCTTGGCCATAGAAATTAAAAAAAAAAACCCCAAATTATAAATATTTTATATAATAAATAAAAAAACCCCCTCCCCCCTAGTTATACATGCAATATAATGTTTTTTGATTTTTTAATTTTTTTTACCGCAATATGAACGCACGTGATAATATATTGGTTTGTCAGTGACGCCCCCGTGGGCATGACCCAGGTTCAATATCTGGGATACATTATTGATGAAAGGGGGGTGCATGTGGATCCAACCAAAATCCAAGTCATTCGCAATTGGCCAGCGCGAACCACTCTAACAAAGCTTCGCATCTTTCTGGGGCTTGCTAATTTCTACCGCAGGTTCGTGTTGGGATTCTCTCATATCACTTGGTCCTTGAGTCAAGTCACCAAGGGAGGAGCGAAAGCATAATTCTTTTGGTCAGAATCTCAAGATAAGACATTCGTAGAATTGAAAAATCACCTATGTTCTGCCCCAGTGCTCACATTACCAGACTTGCAACAACCATTTGAGATCGAGACAGATGCCTCTGACTATGCTATTGGGGTAGTTCTTACTCAACAGGTACATCCAGTGGCATATCATAGTGAGACATTGTCTGACACAGTATGCAAGTATCCCACTTATGACAAAGAAATGTATTCCATTTTGTAGGCTTGTCGAAAATGGAAGCATTACATTTTGGGAAAGGAAACAATCATCCATATAGACCATTGACCCCTGCAGTTCATACAGAAACAAGAGAAGTTGCAGAACATTCCCCATCAGAAGTGGTCCACATATCTGCAACGGTTCCATTTGAACATTAAGTACAAAAATGATATCACCAATAATGTTGCAGACTCCCTCAATCGACCACCGATTGTGGCACTAACCACCGTTCTCAACTCTTGTGGGCATGAGACTTATGATTGGCTGCTTATCTACAAGAGCGATCTAGAATTTGATTACACATACAAGGCACCCTTGGGGGGTAGGAAAGTTCCAAATTTTCACCTCCAAGATGCACTGTTATCTCACCTAGGACACCTTTGTGTTCCTTCAAGCGAGCATGCTAAGATGATATGGGAAGCACACTATAGTTGAGTCCCTGGGCATTTTAGGGTTGAGAAAATAGTGGCAGTACTACAAAAGTATTTTTGTTGGCCGAACCTTCAATAGGATGTTGGTAAATACATCAGATCCTGCACTTCTTGCGCCATTGCCAAACTGATCATCAGGAAGAAAGGCCTTTATACTCTGCTACCTACCCCTAGTCGACCTTGGGAATCCATCTCCATGGATTGCATTTCAGTCCTTCCTTCTACTAATCATGGAAACGACTGTGTTTTTGTGGTCGTCGATAGATTCTTAAAGATGGCTATTACTTCAACCCGAAAGAAGAATATCATAGCAGAAGCCATTGCTAAACTCTTCTTTGAATGAGTGTAGGTGCACTTTGGGATCCCACAATCTATCATATCAAGTCGGGACAACAGGCTCCTCAACACATTTTGGTCTAGCCTTTGGTCAATTTTGGAGACCAAGCTCACCAATTTCACAGTTTTCCATCCCCAAATTGATGGCTAGACAAAGGTCATCAACATGATGATTGTACACATTCTGCACATGTACAATTCAAAGCATCCATGCACATGGGATGAGAGCCTCCCCTATGTACAACATAGTTATAATCGGGCTCTCCAAAACTCAACTGGCCACAACCCCTTTCAGGTGGGCTTGGGATTCCTGTCACTATGTCCCATTGACATAGCCATACCATTTGAAACTACTCAGGCTGATTCGTCTCATGTCTAGTCTGAAGATGAAAAAGCGAACAACTTCATCGAGCGCATTTAGCACATCCACCAATAGGTGCATGACATATTGGAAAGAGCCAATTCTAAGTGCAAGCAATGACATTATCAACATCGGGTGCCACACAACTTCTAGGTGGGTGACAAAGTGTGGCTACATTTGCAAAAGGAGCACCTCACTGGACCCCACCGCAAGCTTCGCCACTCCGATATGGGTCATACAACCTCATCAATGTTGTAGGGAGAAATTCCTTCGGGCTCAGTGTTCGACCATTCCTTGGTCTCCACTCAGTATTCAATGTGGACTTACTTTGTCCCTACTTCCCACCTCTACTAGAAACCTATGACATTGTAGAAAAAATCACACCAATAGAGTTAAACCTAGACTGCATGGAACAGGTCACCACAAAATGTATCATGGACATGAAAATTAAGAACACTTGCCAATAGAAGATCCAACTATATCGGGTTGTCAAAGCTGGCCAACTCTTGCACCAAGGAAAGTGGTTCACGAGGGACCAAGTTTAGTAGAAGTTTCCTCATCTCATGGAGGAAATCAATGTAATGGGGACCATTTCTTCCTAAAGGGGGAAGAATGATCGAGGTGGATATTGGTGGCCACCTACCTATTCTACTTAGGTCCCCATGATTGTCTCTTTCAGTTTTTCAGTTTCGTCACAACTTACTATTTTTAGCATTTTTTTGAGTCCTGCACTTCCAGAGAAGTTTTAGGGCCCTAAACAATGTTTTTTGGGCATCATTTTTTTTTTTCTTTTTCTGTTCTGAGATACATGCATGGTTAGAGTTTGTAGTCCTCGGATAGATCTTTCTAATGATGTATGCCAAATTTACGACCTCGAGAAATTGATCTACCAATTTACCCCGACGGGGCCCATATTCTGGTGTTTCATCTCTTAGGGTTAGGTTTTTGGATGTTTATGGTTTTCTATTGTTTCTCAATAATATATATGCCTTCGAGCCTCATTGGAACAAAAATTTCAGAGGCCTGTAGCCGCCACATCTCTTCTTAGAGATAAGCTACCAACGCCCTAGCTAGTTTATTTCCATTCTGTCTGTAATAAAATTTCAGTTCTTTGATATTAATGAAATGATATGTTATTTCCACTGCATCTTTGTATTTATGGTTATATGTGTATTCTATTGTGTTCCTGCATAAATACGGATCAATTTCCATCAAACCTAGGTGGTTGGCTAGCAACAGACAATGAAATTGCTAACAAATTTTGACAACGCGTGGCAAAGTGCTCAACTTTTCTCAGTTAAGAAATGGGAAAGTCAGGTCATGTGAGACAATTTGAACTAGTTGGAGTATGGTTTGAAATATGTGATGAAGTTCCTTTGTTCAAAAATGCAGGATGGGAGTTGATTTTCCAGCGGTTTGATGGTTAAAATTAGAGTTGGTGTTATGATTTTATTCACTCTTTTGATGGAAACATAGCTCAGATAAGAGGGATGGAGTTTGTAGTCACTAAAGATTCAATGGCAGAAGCTACAGGGTTGCCTACCGAGGGTGAGAATTGGTTCGATAAAGAAATGATGCAGAATGTGGATCTCAACTTCTTCCTAACATGAGAACATTAGAACCCTAATTGGAGCATGGGAATCCCTCAGAATATGTTGAAGCTTGAATGGTCCAACGTTCTAAATATTGTGTAGCTCTTTTTTACATCTGAAGAAAAATATTCCAAAATCTACCTTTACGACATGAGGGTTTTATGTCATTTAGCTGGTTTTGAAAATATGAGCTTACCTTGCTTCTTTCATCAAAGTTTGTTTAAAATGTACACAAGGCCAAAGCCAAACCAGAATTGTTACCTCATGATATATGTCACCATGGCTTGATTAATATATTGCATATACATGAGTTAGATAAGAAAATACAAACCTTAAGGAAGAGGAAATGGAGAAATCCAACACCCAAAAGACAAAGAAAGGGTAAGGTTAAAAATCTTGTTGAAACCTTATCCCTCGAAACAAAGGTTGAATCTAGTCAAGTTCATGTTGAGAAAAACCTTGTAAAGGAACAAAATATTAAGGTCTATGAAAATATAAAAAGAATACAAAATACATAAATGTTAGAAAAAAGAGGAGGTAAAGCATCAAGCATAAAACAAAGTGAGAAAGGAAAATACAGTATGGAAATAGGGGATGAAGACACATAAAAAAAGCCTAGGGTTTTCCATAGGAAACCCCATACTCGTCCTACAAATAAATAAAAATTGAGTTTTAAGGAAAATTTGAATCCTGAGCTAAAGGAACCTTTGATAATTGATGAAGAAGAGAATATGAAGTATTCAAAGGGAAAGAAAAAGGCTATAGAATAGGGGAAAACAAAGTATGCAAGTAGGAAAGGGGAAGGAGCTCTAAAAGCTAGCATAACTATACAAAAGTATAATAGAGGGATGACAAGAAGCCAAGACAATTTAAACCTCCTTTCTCAGGATGAAAAAGTTATGGAAAAATGATCAAGTTACCTCATTAACAAGACAATATATGAAACCCTAATTTTTTTGAAAAACCCTAATTTTATCTCAATGTTTTGGCATGCTCCATTTTATACTTTTTGACATTAAATTTATTTTCAATATGTTATGGTAATATGTCATAAATTTTTTGTAGCTAAAGGAGAGCAGAAAATACAAGTGAACACAAGAAAGAAGGGCCTTAAAGTGTGTAAATAGTTACATAGTACAGCTGCACAGTTTCAAGAAATTTCACAGGTTCACGTATCAGTTTTGCTACAAAGGAGGAATACGAGTTACAGTTCCAGATATGAAGCCTACAAGGGTGTGAAAAGTTTCATTCCTACACTTCAACTATGATTCATAATTTTCCTAGAAGAATAGAAGAGGATATGTACAAAAATTTTAAAATTCTTTGACTAATGTTTAAATGAAAAATAGAGACACGAATAGCTAGAAGGATAGGTTTTTAATTATGTTTTGTAAATTAAAATATCAGATATTGTAAGTATTTACAATTATGCTACCAGACTTTGTGGATATTAACTTTCCAGTTTTATTTTTTGGTTTTCAACAATGCATTTTCAATTTGCAGTTTCAGTATGGACTTCAGTGGTATAGTTTATAGGTTGCAGGGTTAATCGTTAGGAGTTTCCCAATGGATCAGGCACATGGTCAACATGTTCTTTACTACCTATTGGGGAGACAATATCCCCATTGGAGCTAGTTGTTAGCACTAAGTTTATAATTTCAAAAAAGGGTCAAAATGTTTTGAAATTCAGTTAAGAGTTTTATTACAAGAAAAGTGGGCTTAAGAGTAGGACTAGCTAACATTTTGGTGTATAAAGGTGGAATAAGAGTTAAAAAGCATGTTAATAAAGTTGTTTATGTCATGCCAATTTTTTTTTTACCCAAGTCTTGCATCAATTGGATGCGAAAAACAAGTAGCACTATGAATCATTCAAACTTTTCTGTTCCAAGGGCTTTGGTGAAGATGTCTAGAATATGCTCATTTGTGGAACAATGCATAGGTGGATTGTTTTGTCCTCAACATGATGTCGAATTAGATGGTATTTTATATTTATGTGATTCGTTCAATCATAGAATTTTGGGTTCTTTGCCAACTTTATTGTAGAATTTTTGTCAATCAAAAGAGGAGTTGAAGTTTTGACATTCAAGAAAGAAAATTTTTACATACATTTGATGGAATTTACAATTGTTCTGAGCTTCCAAGGCAAAGAGTGTATGGATGGTATCTCATTTTTCTGTGGGGGAAAATGTATCCTCATAATTAGACTCTTATTTATATGCAAAATCTTTTACCACAAGCCTAGCTTTATGCTTGTCAAGTGAGCCATATGATTTGTAATTGTTCTTGAAGACCCACTTGCAGCCTATCGGTTTGGTTCCCAATGGAGGATCAACGGTGCCATTCTCTATGAAAGCATCATATTATTTTTGCATCTCTTCTTTCCATTCATCATGAGAAACAACTTCTTTGAAGGAATTTGGTTCAAATTTTGTAGACAAATTTAGTTCAAAATCATAAGAAACATCCATATCAAAATTTGAATCAGGATTGTCTACATCACCTCCATTCTGTCTCGTTTATCTTCTTTTTATTTTACTTTGAACCTCATCAAGATGAGCACTTTCAAGTGTCTTTGTTGGCCATTTTGGAGGACCTTTCTGAGATGGCCCAGTCTACTCAGCTGATTGAGATGGGACTAAATCAAGACTTAGCCTCCCAATTATGTCAATCAAATCACTCAAAGTGTCATCTTGATCAATGGTTGGAGCTTCGTGTGGGGGAGAGACTGCTTCAGCCTAGGATATTCCACAGATTAACCTTAAGATAATGATAAGAAATCTACATTTTATGGGTGTCAATATAACATGTTGAAACATTTAATAGGATGTTGCATGCAAATCTATAACATGCAAGACACACACAAATTTTTTCTCTCTCCTAATGTGTGATAGACAAGTGTCCATAAAGTACCAAGTTAGCCCTCCAAAAGTTGTCCATAAATTGTATTTCAATTTTCCACAATGAAATTGATCAAAGTCTTAGATTTGTACTATGGCCGAATTTAGGCCTTCTTATTATCCCAAAAAGCTTGGTATTCACCACATAATAGACTCTGATTTCAACTTTGAATGGCTTCAGGTATTATCACAAACAAGGCTTGAACTTCACCGTCAGAATGGGCTTAAGCTTCATTATAGAATAAGCTTGGAATTTATCTTAGATAAGTTCATACTTCACCAATTCCATAGAGATTGTGTTCCACTGAAGGCTTGTTCAAGTCTTAACCTAGTCACCATAGGGTTTAATAGTGAGCTATAAAATGAAAAGAGCTATCATTTGTTGTGGGAGGAGAGAGAAAATATATTACCTCCAACTCGCATGAAATCTATTATTCTCTTTCAAACACCTCAACCTTTGTGATGGCACCATCTATAGCGATACCCATGATCTAGTCTACATCCTCTAGTGTAGTTTTCATCTTACCCCACGGGAACAAAAATGTCACTACTACTTGAAGATAGTATCTAAGACATTTGTTTGAGACAAAATAATCATTTTGTCTTAAAATTATCATTTCGTCTTAACTCGTTATTCCTATTCAATTATTTTGTTTTGATACTTTTAATTATTTTAAAGTAAAATGACCTTGCATGTGTAACTAAACCTCTATGCACTATGTTGGCTTGGATTTTTGTTTGACTTTTGCATATGGAGGAGGAGATATGTGGAAATTGAGCCCTTAATATCCTATTGATGTATCTAGGCTAAGTTGTGTGATGGAGATATTGGGGATCCGCCCTCGATGTATCTAGTATTAGCAACATGATGGAGAGATTGGGGATTCAACCTCCATATTTCAACATTGATGCTCTCATGGTTGATATATGTGATAAATTCATCGAAAATGAGTGCAAACTGTTGAATATTTCCAAGAAGAACGCAAAGCACTAACATAAGATTATTTCCATGATTTTAAGTGGTAAATGGGATGAATTGAAGCCCGATTCCTGTAATGTGATTAAGTTTGGGACACATCTCACTTGTGTTTCCACTATGAAGAAGATGAAATTTGGCTACCATGTATGGAAATGGCACATCCATATGATGTTTTGCAATGAGGAAAAGGGTTTTCACCCTGAGTACATATATGGCAATGATATACAGCGCCTTGGGGTAGATGAAATTGTGAGGCTAAGAATGATGCCCATAATTTTGGTTTTGTGAGAGTAGGTGGAGAAAATAGATGAGGCCAATGCTGGGATTTTGTGCAGAAACATCCATCATGCCTCCAAGCGTTGAATTGAAATGTTTATTCTGGCCATGGATGACTCATAGGGGTTTATATATATCATGGGTTTGTCTACTGGGGTTTATTTCAATTATGTCTACTAGGGTTTTCAATTGGAAGATGCTTTAGATGGAAATGCCCCATGGAAATTGTTAAATAAAAGAAACCCTACTACTTAAACCCCTATGGTTTAAGTATTTTCCTATGTTTGCAAGCTTCGTTATCTTCTATGATCCTAAGGAGGAGGATATGGAGAGTGAGAATGTATTAGAGGTCATGTACAAAGATGTTGCGTGAGCTCGGATAGGCTTTCTTCAGGTGTAGAAATTATGGATGGTGATGTTAAGGCCGAGGTGGATGATTTGGAGGATATACCACTAAATAATCAATGTGTTTTTTCTAGAGTGGAAAACCCCCAATTTCAACCTCAGGATGCCACATATTCTTTGAATGCAAGTATGTATGATTGTGTATTAATGTTTATATTTTTGGGTTTTAAAATTAATGACATATCTGATAAATCGGTTCCACAGCCATTTCACTTCAAGCAAAGCATTTTTTAGAAAAAATTTGTTGTGGAGAAAAATCTCTGGTTAAAACTATTGATATTCATGATTTTTAATCCAGTTTCAACAAAAAAGTCCTACCCTCTCTGCAACCCTCGCAAATAAGTCTACGCTTTTTATTCGTAAACTCCTAGCTTTAATGACCCACCTTAGATGGAATGATTGTGTTTTTTCAGACCTTATGAGACTCAGGATTGGTTAATTCTAATTTAAAGTAGCATGTGTTCTTCTATCCTGAAAATTGCATATTTTTAAATCAAATTTTGAGCAGTGCCGCACTGTTTAAAAGGCTTGCGCCCTTGCATGCACCTACTCCTACAATAACATCCAATTGCGCTACTACCACACTCCCCTATAGATAACTTGACCCATCTGACCCTACCTCTCTATTCAACCTTAAGTCACTTAAACGAAGAAATGGGTTCAATTTTCGAAACAATGATTTTAACAAAAAATACTTTTAATGATTTGAGAATAATGCACACATAAATACATGTTGAAGTTGTTGAAAATAGATCATGGTCCTCCCATCTATGAAATTAATTTGAAGTCACCTTTTGGAAGAGCATTCTAATGTTAATGAAATTATTTATGTTGCCTTTGGGCAGATCATTGTAATGTTACTGACATAGGAGAAGCAACCATGTTCTTTGATTTGATTACTAAAGTCTAAGGATGTGTACATGCTCTACCTCCTTCTTGAACTTGTAACATATTATGAGGAAGCACATGTTTTTAACCAAAGGACCACTCAATTTTTTTGAGATTTCTTCTATGAACAAATGTGAATATGCTATTGAATAGGAAAAAATAAGTATGCAGAAAATATACAATATCCCTTATTCAAGAGTTCAAAAAATGCACAAACATGTAGAATATGTTTCAACATGCAAGACTCGCGCAACCCCTATATAGGTTTGGGAGTTCTTGTTCAAAAAATGCGCAATAACAACCTGCACTATCCAATATACTCACAAAATGCAACTGTGTGAAGAAAGATTGCAAAACCACCTTTTATAAATCATGTTTTCATTTTTTGCCCACTATTAATAATGAATGTGTTGGTTTCAATATTTTCGTTGGTTCTTAAGATGGTTCTAATGTTGGTTTTTGGGATATTTGGCCATACTCCAATGTTTCCCATTATATCCTCTATTCAACATCATAAACCTTTTTCTCGCTAAGATTTCACATTGCCTAGCGAACGTATAATGGGCAACATTGGAGTATGGAAAAGTATCCAAAAAACCAACAATAGAACCAACCACTAAAATCACTGAGCAAGATGAAGAGAACCAAAGAGAAAGAAACTTTCATAATCTCAAAATGTGGTACAATATTAAATTATTAATGGAATTGGTTGGTGGTTCAATAGGTACACTAGAGAGTGACGTGTCCAACATCCCACTTTTCATCCTTTATGTTATGCCACATTTCACTAATAGTGGTAAATGAGTTAAATATATGCAACATGTCCTATCCTATCTCTTCCCTTTTCTCCATACCACTTTTCATATCATATCCCCCCCATTCCAGTGGCATCCATTCTCTTTCTTTTATTAACTCACCTTTTGATCTTACATCATATGTACATCGTGGCTTCATGGCTTGGGGAAACAAAATTAGGCTACGTGAGCTAATTATGTCTCACTATAAACTTTACTATATTCTAAAATTTACTCCATATGTATAAACTTATAATATGTGGTGCCTTTCATAAAGTCCTCCTGACTTGGCATCTAGGAAAATGTTTTCTTGATATGTGATAGTGTAGTCCATGCACAAAACATGAGGGTACCAAATGGGAACTACAATAATATTCACCCCTATTTTGTACCTTAAGCAATATAGTACAATTAAAATTAGATTTTTTCTTATGGTAGGTTGGTTTTTGTTAACTCCAATGTATTTTTTAATATCTTGCAGGGAAAAGTCATCAATATAGCTCCTGTGATTCATTTGACTAGCAATATAGGGCAAGATAATTACAATGTGGCCAAAGCATGCGCCATTAGGTTGACTAAGACTATTGCAAGGGAATATGTTAGTAGAAATATCACAGTGAATTTCTTAACTTTGTGAATTTCTATGTGCATTACAATTTTAAATGGAGAGTTTAGTTTGGAGCTATGAGGTCATATTATAATTACTAATCCTTTTGTTGGAAATAGAAAGGGATGTTTTTAAATTGTAGAAAATCCAATGCTATAGCTGCTGTATTTATTTCTTCCAACATGACTACAAAATTTTTAAACTATAGACAAGTGAATACCATAGCTCCTGGATTTATTGCTTTAGACATGACTACAAAACTTGGTGATGAAATTGGGAAGAAAATTATCCAAACCACACCTCTGGTTGGTATTTTAGGCATTTTTTTATTATATTACTCCTATTAATAGAGAAACTAAGAATTATTAATATTTTGGATATGTCATGTATTGGTGTTTTGTTTCATATTGCATACAAGCCAAACTTGACATGTTCTCTTTGCTAGTGCAAAAAATATGGGTTGAGTAATTCTAGATTGGAATATTATTATCAGATTAAACCGAGATTGAATGGATAAAACTCTATACTCATGATACAGGAACAATGAAGTCATATTTTCATTCAAAATCATGTCTTCTTACATATATATGAATGAATGAAGAAGAGAAGGTTGTATGTAAAGTATTCTTGTTTATTTATTGTAAACACTAAAGTACCTAATATACTATGCATTTATGTAAATTAAATGATAATTACTAATAAATCACCATTATTGATAATTACTAAAACATACTCCCTTATTGGTATTTCTGGAAAATACACGAAAATTGTCTCAAAATTTGACAAATTTATCTAAGCCAAGTGGCTTAGTGAAATTGTCTACAGTCTATTGTTCTATGGTGCAATATTGAAGTTGAACCTATTCATTTTATACAAGATGTCTTATGAAAGGAAAATGGAGATCAATTTGTTTGGTGCACTTACGAAACACTGGATTCTTTTCTAATTTTATAACAGTTTAATTGTGACCTAAAATAATTGTCAACTTGGTTTGTTTAAGCATCAAGTATGCAACTATTCTTTTAAGCCAAATTGTTTCACATGTGCCTTTTATTGTTTCCCTATGTTCTGCCTCCATAGAATAAAGTGAAACCACATGTTTCTCACTAACCCATAAATTTTGTCCATTCCAAGACTAAACTCATATTCAATTATTTATTTTTAGTTATTTATTGATCCCACAAAATTAGAAGTTGTATAAATAGTTAAATGAAATGCATCGCTTTCACCATATTGTAATCCAAAACCTGTGGTACCTTTATCATATTTCAAATAAATTTTTATTTCTATCAAATGTTCTACTTTAGGGTCTATGAGAAACCTGGATATGTAGTTGATTTCAAAACTTGTACATGTCCCAATGATTGTAAGATAAATCAAACATCCCACAAGTTGTGTGTAGATTGAATCATTTGCTAATTTTGAGTTTACTTTAGCTAAAAGTTTCAACTTCTCCATATATGTATGTATTTTTACAATCAACAATATTGTATTTGTCTAGTATACCTTTTGTATGCTTAGTATGTAAAGTAAAAACACATTTGTTACTATGCCAAACTTCAACATCTAAGAAACGTTATAGGAGGCCCAAATTCGTAATGTCAAAAGTCGAATGTGATTCAGTTTTATCTTGGTAATTGGTCTGACCTCACTAATTATGATGAAAATGTCATCTAAATATATCTATGTACTATCCTCACTTTTAATATAGAGATTCAAAATAAGAAAATCTTATTCTCAATATGTTATCCTACAAATGTTTGTCAATTTTTATGTTACCAAGATTTTGGTGCTTATTTGGGATGATAAAGAGCCTTAACCAATCTAGATTCCATATGTTCCTTTCTAGGAAACTGAAAATCTTGAGGTTTTTGACAGGACTTCTCTATAAAATCATCTTACTTGATGGCTTCATCTATTACAACACTAAATTTTTTTCCTTCTTCCACCTTTGCTACCAAATAGAAGTATTGACCTGGTCCACTATGTGATCAAGAGTGAAAATTAAAAAGTCCACTTCATTACACCAATTCTATCAATATTGGCAGCCCAAATTCGTTTTGGCGCCCAAGACATGGATCCATCTTTATTATTAATTGTTCCCAATTTCCTTCTCTACAATGCTGTTTGTCTTCCTATAACTCCACCAACATATGGAGATGACTCTCCATGGTTTTTTATCTACGAAAGACTTCCCAAAATATATTATTTTTTCTAATAACCATCATTCCTCATTTTTTTGTTTTGCTAATGTCTTTAGATGAACTAGTGAAACATTTCGATTTTTTCTTGACCAAAGAAATCTAAATACCATTTTTATTTTTCTCTCTAGAACTCCTTTGATAAAATATGATAGGGTTGAAAGCACATGGGAACTAAAGGGATAGCACCCTCTTCTCAATTCAAATATTTGAAGCCAAGACCTAATACAATACAAGAAAAAATACAAAATCAAACACAATAATGACTTGATTCAATTTTATCAGAGCATTAACCACAATACGCTTCTCCAAATTGACCAATGTTTTGAAACCCTTTAATACTTCAAGAAAATTGAAGCCCAACAATCATTCCCAAAGGAATATAAAAAAAAAGTGTCTTGTGTAAAAAGTCACATAAAAGAATGGGAGGAAAACAACATAGAAGGAAAATAAAACTGAAATGAGTGAAGGCCCTAAATGAGTGGAGTGAAAATTCACATTGGAGGTGAAGAGTGCATGAATTCTACATATTGTGCACATAATGTCCTCCAAAAAAAGCCTCCATGAGGAGTTGTTATCCACCTCTAATGCCAAAGACATATTTGTATGCTAAAATTTATCCATTTATGGACACTAATTCCTTTTGATAATCAATTTTCATGATATCAAATTTGTAACCATTCTCCAAGTTAATTGTACTCCTACATGCCATGGTTCAAGCTCTTATTCTAGAGAAATGGAATTTATGGAAAATTTATCTCTTTTTTTAACATATAATGTATTTTTGTTAGATGTTTTTTCTATATTTACCAAAATATTTGACTAGAAATTTGCTAAGAATAAAATGTTGAACTGAGTTTGTTTCTTTTGGGAATAATTATGGCCATATTATTTTTGTTTTCATTGTTTGTCTTCATTTTTAATGTCCACCATGGGATTTTTCCTCATATTTAGTGTCAAACATAGGATGAAAAATGTTTTGATTTGTTGTTTTAGCTTTTGTTGCTTTTGTAATTCTAACATAAACATCTCAAACATGAATTTTGAATGGTTTGGTATGTGAGCCAATTGTGTTTGCAATAATGTTACCAAATATGGTCATATCCTGGCATGGGGCATACAAATATGGTATGGATATGGCCATAATTTCTATACTTTATGGATATAAATATACAATGATTTTTTTTTAAACAATAAGAAACCCTATGATGACTTTCATTTGACATTGGAATTATCCAGACGCCTATGATTTTTTACTGCAATTTTTCCTTTTAAAATTTGTTTTAATCCCACCCACCTCGCTAATTTTTTTACTTAAACGAGTGTAGCACAATTGGGTTTATTTAAATTATTATTATTATATTTTAATGTCTCTATAGCGACATATTTATTTTAATTAGCTAAAATTTTCCTATTTCAACTTAAGGTGGATGAGGATTTGTTGACGTTTTTTTAATTTTTTTTAATTAACGACCTAGATTGATTCTCAAGGGAATATGTTTAGCATATGCTTTTTGTGAATTTTTATCAATGACTATAGTGTGATAGAGAGTTTGTTAGGTTTCGTTGACTTTTGATAAATTTAAAAATTTTGATGTCTGCCCAAGGCCACCAATTTCTTAGGAATTTTCAAAGCATACATAACTTTGGAAAAAATCCTTATATCTTGGTTGATAGAAACTCTTCAACACGTTTGTTTTTATTAAAACATGAGATTTTTAAAGGTTAAGTAAAATTAAAAATAATTATAATATTTTTGTGCAATAGTTAATAATAATATTTTTGTTGCAATATTTGTTTTTATTATATATTTATCAATTATATATACAAATGAAATGTTGAATAAATATATAATGTAATTATAATTTAATATTATTATATATTTATAAATGATAAATACAAATGAATACTTCCAACTATATATATATATGTGTTTGCAGTGGACATTATGAAAATATTGATTAGCGATGACAACCTAGTTCTTTTAAAAAACCTAAAAACTATTATTTCGCTACATAGACCTTAAAAATAATAGCTAGTATATATATATATATATATATATATATATATATATATATATATATATATATATATATATATATATATATATATATATATATATATATATATATATACTAGCTATTATTTTTAAGGTCTATGTAGCGAAATAATAGTTTTTAGGTTTTTTAAAAGAACTAGGTTGTCATCGCTAATCAATATTTTCATAATGTCCACTGCAAACACATATTGGAAAACAAGGCCATTTAATAGCAATGTAGGGTGTATTCCCTTTTCTCTGCATCAAGTTTAGGCATTTATGCCATGTTTTCACTTTTCTCTGCTCCATTATAGTTCTCAGAATAGTAATTTTAACACAGTTCAAAAAGAGAAAATGGGTAGCATTAACCCAACTGAGAGAACACAGATGTTTAGAGAGCAAAACAAGAGGGTTATAAAAACGAAAATATTTCAGGGTCTTAGAAAACATAGAGTGTACATCTCCCTCCTCGAGCAGACATTAATGTGGTTCATTGAGTTTTGGCAGAAGAGGTTGGGTGGGCTGTTGAATCAGACGAGACAACCTACATAATCTAGAGCCAAATGCAAATTTATAAAGGTGAGCTTAGGGTACATGGCCACTATGAGAGAAGGTAAAATTGTGGCCTATACAGGTGGCCTGAATCTTGGGGTTTTAAGCTTACAATGAACTAAATAGGAATAGTCCACATCCCCATACACTTTCTCAGGTAGTGACAGTGGTCTCCATGTCAGAATCCTTTTTTTTTGGTGGGGAATGTTAAAAAATTACTTCTTCTCACCAGCACCCTCTCGACCCCATCCATATTCTGAGTCCTTCACATTTTTTTAGCCATCGAATTTTGGTAGTGGTGGGATATCATCTTCATTCCCTTCCCCTGCTTCCAGTGATAGAGGAAGGGCATTGAATCTGAAAATGTCATTCATCCCCAGTGGATAATTCTACTACAAAAATGCCAAAACTATCAATATCTGTAACAAGGATCAATATTTTCCTGCAGCCAAATAATAAGAGGTGGAGGGGCTTTTCAGGGGTTCAAAGATGTTAAACACGAGCAGCGTAGGCAGAGGAGCTCTGAATGCTTTAACATCAGCAATGTGGAATATAATGGGTCTCTCAAGTTTGAATTTGAGAGCATTGTAGCTTCCACCGTTCGTGATGTTTGGAAGCATTCCTTTAGAGATTGAAGGCATGATAAGCCTAACATCATCTGTGGATTTCTCCAACAACAATATATGAGGTTTAGTTCCTAGTACTGGCCAGTTCTCTTACTTCTATGCAACCTCCTTTGTGGGTAATCCTGAGATGTTTAGACCATATTTGGGACCTTGGAATGACACATATGCATCAAAGGAATGGAAGGCAATGTGAAAGGTCCATTTTCTTAGACCTTCAAGCTACTTTTGGGCATAGGGCTTCTCATTTTCTCCATGGCATTTGCAATTTTTGTTGTTATTAAAGTGAGGGAACTAAAAAAGGAAAAAAAATTCAAGGAAATAGAAGTTGTTTGCATTCCAGAGACTAGTATTATGATGTGCTTGAGAGGTTGAAGGCAGGAAACATTATAGGCAAAGGAGGAGTAGGAATAGTATACTACGACATTATTCCTAGTGCAGAATAAGTTTCTATGAAAATGATTCCAAGTATAGGCATAATTTCTTCACATGATCATGGGTTTTTTATATAACAATAGTGTTTTGTATTATATGGATACCCCTCATGTTTATATGAGAGATTGTTTATTAATTTTAAAGAATAAAATCCATGTTTATGGGATGTGTTGGTCAAGCATTCATCAGTCAGTATAGTCTTATATTTAATATACCATAGGATAACATATATACCATCAAATCTATACATTGCAGAGTATATGTTTTTTTTCATACATTGTCATGTTTTCTAAATCAACATGTAACGAATTAAACATTTTTGTGTTTATCTCACTATAATCACCTAGTTCAACATAGAAATACAAACATATTATGAAAATCATAAATCTAGCACGATACTGAGATATAGTTAAAAAAATAGTATTTTTAAATCATTTTTCCATTGTACATTTCTGAAGTGCTAATACAAAATTCTAGCCTCCACATACAAGTGGAAGATATGGTTCATGTTAATATAATATAAATTTATCAATCTTCCAAATTTTATAAATAAAAGCAATGGACTTGTCATGTGAGTCAGTCTGTTAGCTGATTGGAGTCTTAGACATTTCCCTTGCACCTATTGCTATTAGTAAAACCTTATCAGAGCGTTTAGCCACTATGCCACCTTTACTAATTCTTCTTTGAATAATTCATCTTATATTTCATTAATGCACATTACAAAATGCATTAGTAGGGGAAGGCATAAGCATATAGATTACCACTCCCTAAATGGGAAAAGAGCAATAACATATCCATTTTCTCTACATGCCTTATATATATTCTATATCCAATGATAGTATTAGAACCTTGACAATACAATTCCTTTTTATTGAGTTGGATTTATGCAACTTAGGTTAATGCCAGGAAATTGAGTATCCTTTTAATGACAATCAACAATGTACCAAAATCCAAATGATGCCATCTTTCATTTTGTTGATTGAGTATTGGGGAGCTATGATCTTCAACTCAGTAACACATGGCATATCCATTTTAATGTTGGGAAAAAAGAGATTTCAACCTTGCACCTCTCCCAAGTGATAAAAATGTCTTAACCAATTCATCATGGGATAAATGAAGGCATCCCATAAATGCTATTCTGGAGCCTCATTTTGTTTCTACATAGTACAAAATACAATGCTTTTAACGTCTCTTTATATATATTTCTGGAAGACTACCAACCTCTTGAATTTCATGATGGCCTAATTTTACTTGCATAATGAGATATAGACCTTATTATTTAAACTCATATTGGCCTTGAAAAATGAATATTCTTTGCCAATTTTACTCAAACTTAGAACCCTCAGAGTTGTGCATCTATACCTTGAAATTTGGAGGCCAAATTACTTCCATTTTCATTAATATTAGCTATGAGCTGAGAATTGAAACACTTAAGAACTATATATAAACTTATTAAGTAATGATTCATAGGTTAAGGCATTTGGAGCAGATGCATACTCATCTAAATGAGTTGCATATGTTCTTATTTTCTCAAACAAAAATTGTTCGATAATCAAGTTCCAATCAAAGAAAACATTTTTTCTATAGAAACACAGGTATGATTATAATTTTTTCAATATGTAATGTTTTTATTATCTGTAATAAAAAGGTTACATAGAAACTTTTGATAACATTAGACTGGAATTCATGTTTTCTTATGAGAATGTTGATCAAAATCAACCTAACCATAATGAAAATGTCATTTTTCCCTTCCTGAGGGATCATGTAACTGAGGATATGAAGCATGAATTCATTCTTACTTCCATGGACATCATATCATCATCATAATTAATATTATGACAAGATCATGTGAGAAGAACGTGACACGAAGTGAATCACAGTCACTCCAAAGAATAATAAACTCATGTCCATCTACGAACATACACATGTGTGTATATGTAATTATAGAATACATATATATGTCATTTGTGTATATTATCTAATGGAATATGAATATTCGTAGTACCCATGGCATAGTTTTACCTTTTTGGCTAAAAATCTTTGTTTCTTGTGTTTCTTTTCTCGAAATTCGCCCCCTTAATCTTAATCTATTGTTCTAGATTCTCAAAATGTTGGTCAACAAAGAAAACCATCAATATAGTGTGGTGTTATTATCTTGACATGTTGTTCTGGGTGCATTAATATTCAAGAGTGTTCTTTAGTCATGGCATAATTCTGCAATCTCAATTTTTGAATTCTACTCTATATAGTTCTATCATGGCTTACAGATAGCCCATATTCATTAACTTGTTTTAAATTATGTTATCTGTGGGTGTATTGACATTTTTCTTCATTAACTAATTAGTTTTTGGTAAAATAGTGCCCATATATACATGTCATAGGATGAGACCATAAATTGGTTATTTATTTCTTATCATCATTAGGTATCTAGGCCTTATATCCAACCCTTGTCCAGGACATTGCAGCTCCCCCTTTCCATCTGAGGTGTAGGAGCTTCTTTTCTTCATGCTGCCATCTAGCCGAGTACACATATACAACAATTTTCTTGTATAGAGTCCATATTGCTTGTCAAGATATAGTAATAGTCTTTACTTGTAACATTTATCATGAAACATATGGAAAAGAGTATAAAGATATCAATAAATCAAATAATTACAGAGCAAACTAGTTTTTCTCTCAGTATTGAACCTGCTCAACAAGTTATTACTTTAAGTTATAATGAGGCCAATTCATTTTTTTATTTAATCAAGGTATCGACATTCTACAGCAAGTCATGATTTTTTGTAACAAATTATCAGGATCAGATATATGTGTCAATATGATCTTCATTAAATTTCACAGTTCTCACTCATATGCATCAATACAGACTTAAATAATGACTCCATCCTTTAAGTGTATAGTGGAGTTATACAAATATAACAACATGACTTCTGTAACAAACAACTATAAATGTGAAAATAGTGTTTTTCAAAGAGTTCATTGCTGAACACTTATATAGCTACAATAGTGCTTCCATTCAAAAATATAGTTTTTCCATAGAAAGCTATTGTTACGACCATTACAACTATAAAAATATTTCCAAAACTTCTAAATTTAATTGCTACTATATCCATTATAGCTACAATAGTTCTTTCATTAATAACCAAGTCCTACAGTAAGTCTAATAATATAGAGTATTAAAAAATGATATCATCAAGATGATCACAATAAGACCAACACATCCTACAACAATATACGATGATAGACTTTTCTATCCTCGTGATATTACCAACAATAGAGTAGTCACAAACTTCTAAGGCTTATACCATTATCCATGGCCTCTTTTAATTTCATACTCAATTGAGAATGTATTCTACGAAATCCATAGCATAAGCTTTGCAAAAAACTCGAAAAGACTTTTATGTTATCAAAGTAATTGTAACTAACATGGAGAGAGGTGAAGAACAAAAACTACCATGCAAGCCTGTTAAAGTTATAATAAAGGTCCTTCTTATCTTCCTTATTTTGATTCTTTTAAGCTTCTTCAGCCTATTCTCCATCTCTTCCCCCCTCCTCCGCTTTTTACTTCCTATTTCTCGTATTTTTGGGACAGTCCTTATAGTGACCAAACTTGTTACAGGAATAACATTGCAATTTTTTACATATCACGATCCCCATTTGATTGATTATTGCGGTGATTGTTGAACTTTCGGCAAGGTTCAAGCTTTCCAAATTTTCAATAATTTATTTTGAAATTTGTTGCAAAGGCTTGGGATTCTTCATATTGAGGTTTTGTCTCATATTTTCCATTATTCTGAATTATTCCAAAGTACATCGTGCCCACAAGTCATCAAGTGTAGGGGTTTCCTTTGTTGCATAGATTCTTCTTACAAAACAATTTCAATTTGGTGGGAAAGCATTCAGTGCACATGTAATCAATTCTCCACGAGTTATTACTTCTCCAAGATCTTGTAATTGATCTCTTATCTTGGAAAAGTTCATGAATTAGGAGGAGACCTCTTCTTCCTTTCCAATTATTTCCTTGTAGATTTGATTCCTTATAGTTATTCTTTTACCAGTAGCGGGGGCAGAGTATAGCTTTACCAACTTATCATAAATCTCCTTTTCTGTGTTTAACATTGAAACATATAAAATAAGCTTATCCTTGATTGATTCAAGGAGGATACTTTGAGCTTCTCCTATATTATAATTAGTAACATCTTGATCCTTACCTTGATCAGGTTGGGGAACCTTTCCTAATACATAAGTCAAGACTTCATTTTTTTTAGTATCAATTCTATCTTCTTCTTCTAAGCTTTGTAGTTGGATGATCCAAATAGCTTATTTCTTTCCTTGCATACAAAAACCATAGAACTAGATTGAACCATAGAGAATATTAGAGTACTCAATTGTCAAGATATATGATCCTTTTGAAGATCTTCCAACAATTTATTCAAGAATGGTTGTAGGCCTTAGAATATTTAAAACTGTTGATTAGGGTTTATTCAGAGACAAGACTTCCATAAAGATAGAAACTTGTTTGTGTGATGATCCTTTCTTAATGCTGATGATTTTCACTTGCTTTAAACTCTCTCAAGAGTGCCAACACAATATATCCTTCAACCTATCTCTTCACCCTAGCTCTGATTCCATGTTAGAATTCTCATGTAGTGAAGAGATTAGCTTATTACTTGTGTGTTGGACTTATTATTTTTATCTTCATAGCTCTAAGAAATAACCATGATCACAATTCAATAGAAACACAAGATACAAATGAACACATTATGCAGTATGTAGGCTTCCAGCAAGGGAAAAACCCCACAAGGGGGAAAACCCAAGAAATATTTTCATTTATTCTTATATATATTTAGATCAAAGATACATCTAAGGTGTAAATCAATACCTCCAAGATTTCTCAATACAAGTTCAGGCCCTTCAAAGATAGATTCAGGCCCTTCCAAGATGCCAAGAAAAAAGAAACCTTCCTTTGGAATGCTCTTCTAATAATAGATCTAGCTAATATCAGATTCTTCTAGCAAGTCTTCTTCAATAAGATGTGCAACAAAAATTATTTTTGGGTAAGATATAAACAAGGTTTTCTTCAAGAGATAATAAGGTCTTCCTACAACAAGACCTTCCAACAACAAGCCTACAAAAAGTCTTCTTTAAGAGAGATTGATGAGATATGAGAGATCTAGAGATTGAAAACTCTAGAGAGAATGTGAGATCTGAAATCATAGAATATGAAAAATCCAAAAGCAAAAAATCTAGAATATTTGAAATCCATAAGCTGCCCAATTGTATGTGAAGTGCCTAGAAATATGTGAAGTTGTGAGAGGAAAGTGCAGTTCTTCAAATGAGCTCGACTTGTTCTGTATTTATAGCCTTTATGATGCCAGTTTGGGGATGAATTGAGGTCAATTTTTCCATTAGGGTTAGGAGATGTAATTGATCTTATGTTTCATCATTTCGACCCAAACAAAATTCCTTTTTCAAATCTAATGCCAAGTCCTAATTGGATCCTGACTCCAGTATATGACAATAAATTTTTTTTTCTTCATAATGATTTTATGTTGACCCTTATGGGTATATAATCATGCAGATAAAGATAAACATCAAGTTTCCTTTTCTTTATTTTACATAATGAAATAATAATTATGAAGACTGAACCTAGTTACATTTCTAACACTTGGAATATTTACTATTAGTCCGTTCTGATATTAAATAATTGGTAGTTCTCTTTATTTGCTACACGATCCAATGTTGCCGTAATGATTATAGCAATATACAATGGGAAAATTGTTGATTACATTGGGTGGAATAGGGTGAGTGTTTTTCAGGATTTCATGGTGATATTATATGTGAACTATGGACAAATTTGTGATTCTTGTATAGAGGATAACAACGCATATCATATTAATTAATTAATTAATTTTTCATTTTACACATGACCACAAACCTCAAGCTTCATTTTCTATGTTGTACAAAGGCACTAATAGTATCAACTATCACAAACATTGCAGGGTGACTTGCTATTCCTTTCACAGAGGATGAGACTGATGAGGAGATAAAATATTTGTTCGTTCCTTATGTCAGGACTTCTGTGACCAACTTGGAAACATATACAACAATAACTAATTCTTCACACAGTATACATTTATGTCATATGGGAAGAAGTACCTTATTTGGAAGAGATTAATTTGCTGCTTAACTTTGCAAAAATAATGGTATAATTCCAATCTCTCAAAACGTTATTTTTGAGATAAAAGTAGTGAAACACAAATAAATAAGGCACTGGTAATGGCTATTATAACAAAATCAATGACAATTAGATAAAATAAACAATAGGTAAAGGTTATTGTAGCTAGTGTGTTCAATGTACTCGATTATTTTAGCCTAAAAAAAATAGAATTTCTTTTGTCAGTTAAATTTTAAAGTGTTTTGAATGGATTGAGGAGTATACAAAGTCAAGAGCTATGGATTTCTTATTGAAATTATTTTGATAATATATAGAATTGACATTATTGTACCAAAACAGGTGAAACTTCATTGAAATGTTACAACTTAAAACTGAGCAACAAGTCTTGTTATGTAATTGATCTCCAACACTCGTCACAAGATTTGCTTGACATGTAGCATGTACATTAATGATAATTTTGGAGGAATTACATGTTCATTATCTATAGCATATGTTTCTTCAATGATTTGTATTTTTGCAATGAAAAATAACACAATTAGTTAGTTAACTAGAGGGACAGTTATTTCCATAAGTCTCTTTACTAATGAAGGTTGAATTGTAAGTGCAGCGTTGAAAATTGAAAACCAAATTCTTGCAGAGGGTCAAATTTTTATATTATATTTCATAGGTTTGGATGTTGATTATTTTATTGTGTAATTTTGGAGAAATTGCATGTTCGATATGTGCAACTTATGTCTCTTTAAAAAATTGTATTCCTTCATTCAAAAAGAAATAATAGTACGTTTGTGAGGGACAGTTACATGCATAGGTCTCTTACTGATAAAAAAATGAATTGTAAGGGCAACATTGTTGAAACTTGAAAGCTAGTCACAGAGGATCAACTTTTTGTATATCTTCTAGTTTTGATAATAGATTATTTTGTTTGTACTTTAATGCTTTGTATGCTTAATCATATAGGAAAAATTGAGAGAACATAGCTATATTGTGGCACAAATGATCACATAATTCAGAAATTACATTTATTTATATTATGCTTAAACCTTATGTTTAAGAAATATTCAGAGCTCCACTGACAGGGATAAGTATTGCACTTTTGAAGATTTTTGTCATATTAGTTTTTGTTTATGATTGGACTAGGAATTAAGAGCTTTGTTATGCTATACTGTAGGGAATGCAGGTAAAACTTTATTAATTCTAATCTGAGGGAATTTTAATTTATAGTTTATAACTATATTAATGTTGTGATGCATTTAGCGTTGCGAGTTCATGAAGAAAGTTTGGTGAAAAAATTCTTGACTCAACTGACGTGTTGTTAACAATGATTGTTGTTAATCTCCCCATCCAACTCATAAAAACTTTGAAAGGGATGTTGCACTAGCAGATGGTATTCCCTTGGAAAAATTACAAGCATTGCGGGGGTTTGGTTACCTAATTTGGGAGGGTGCAAGTCTAAAAGGCCCAACTCTCTGAAATTTTGAAGTCATTGATCAGAAATGTGGAGCATGGGGATTATAGTGCTAGATGGTTAAATCTGACTTCGGTTCCTTCTAGAGTTGATCCCTCTTTCTAGTTTGGCACTATACTACCTGGGACATGAAGAGAAGGGCTCACGAATCTATAAGTTAAGGTAACTTGGGTTGACATGGCTCGATTCCTGTTCTTGTTTCTCCCATAAAAAAGGATAAGCAAGATTAATAAGGTGATCCTCCTAAAGGCCTCAGACTAGAATGTAGTAAAAAGAGATGGATATTTGTTTATGAACACTCATCTCATGAAGAGACTCAAATCTCCCAACTTTCGAATTCATAGATAAGAAATGTGGAGCATGGGGATTATTGTGCTAGATGGCTGAACCTGACTTCAGTTCCTCCTAGAGTTGATTTTTATTTTTGGTTTGGCACTATGCTCTCTAGGCTGTGAAGAGTAGGCCTCATGGATATGTAATTTAAGATAACTGGGGTTGACATGGGTTGATCCCTGTTGTTTCTCCCATCAGAAAGGACAAGCAGGATTTATAAGGTGTTCCTCCTGAAGGCCTCAGACTGGAATGCGGTACAAAGAGATGAAGATCTGTTTCAAAACACTCATCTCATGAAGAGGACAAAGCATCTCTGGCTATTATATTTTATAATAATGTAGTTCCAAGGGATTTTCGTTTGTTAGGGTTTCACTAGTAATTAATGTAGCCATTTTGAGTTGGCCCATTCCCAAGGTTTCTTCCGACTATGAACTAAAAAATTTCTATGAACGTGATTTTGCTGGCTAAGCAACGAGGCACCTAGTTTTCTGTTCCTTATAAGTTTACAAACATATAGTTGAACATATATAGTAACACACTAGATGAAATTTATTTGATAGTTTCCTCACGTGGGTTATAATTATTTTGATTAAAGATCTAGTCTCTCAGAAAACAATTCTTCTTAAACCCATTAAATTCACACTGTCCAAGATAAGAATTTCAGGTACAGTTTGATTTTTCCCCATGATGAGCCCTTGCAAATTCTGAAACTTATCCTTGCCCTTACTTGAGGCCTCTGAAATTTCTTAAACTTACACTTTCTTTTTCTCGGGTGTTAGTTACCCTTTAGAGCCACTGTTAAAATGATGGGCAGATTATCTAGGGTTGTAGGTACTTAATACAAATATGGCCATATTGAAATTTTAGGATATTATATATTTTTTTCTAATTTTGTTCTTGTTAGTTGAACAAAAAAGTAAAGTTAAATAAATGTCACATGTTTATTTTATTTGATATATTATATGTTTGGGACATTATTTTCAGCATATTTTCTTGTTTAATTTGCCCAAAATCCTACACTGGCTTGTTGGAACTGCATATATAAGTTATGAACTCTCCATAATCTGAGTGCCCTAGAGGATTTTCAGTGTTCTAAATTTCGATATAGATAATCAAAAGCCAATTTTAAACAACAAATATTAAGATTTGACCAAAAACGATATCACCAAAGTATGGCCAAGAACTTCAAAACGTATAATTATTAGAATCTGTAATTTTATTCCTTCAATTTCTACAGATATTTGTTTTCCCCTAGGAAAAATCACAACTTCTTTCATATTGAAAAAAATTACATATTGTAGATGCTATATATGATATGAAAAATAAGCAGATCTTGGATCAGGATCAATAAAAAAC
Source organism: Pinus albicaulis (assembly GCA_034641835.2). NCBI lineage: Eukaryota > Viridiplantae > Streptophyta > Pinopsida > Pinales > Pinaceae > Pinus > Pinus albicaulis. The sequence goes on along the minus strand of CM076580.1, from coordinate 1,460,794,798 downwards.
ATCAAAGAGCTCATAACTACTCTTTTATACCTTTATTTTTATCCATTTTTCACCAACCACCAATGTTGTGTGTGGATGATACAATACCCATTTGATTCTCTTTTACATTTAGTGGAAATTCTTTATCAGAGTTTGAACCTTTTGACACATGGGTTCGTTTGGTGCCACTTACCTCTTCTTCAAGGGTAATCCTTACACTTTGCTACTGTGGAATTGTATATATTGGTACTAAGGTGGAGTTGTGGTCCATCTCATCCTTCTGTGGCATATCCTTGTCATTCTGATTTTATGTTTGTAGTATTTCCTGGGTTATCTGCATCTTTGGCATCTACTTCCTGTAATTTTGAAAATTTCCAACCTTTGGGTTTTTGTGATTGTCTCTTTTTTCTTTTGGGGTCGTTTTTAGCTTATGGACATGTGCTTTGGAGATGTACCATTTGGAGACATATACGACATCAGAATGTCATAGTTTCATAATCAAGAGGTTGTGACCATTGAATATTGTTGTAGATAAATATGATATAGTTAGGTAAACCTTGACTGAGATCAACTTCAACACAAATTCAGGAAAAAGTAAAAAATGCCTTTATTGGTTTGTTCTGTGTCAATCTTAAATAATTTCCCCATGGAATTCCCAATTCCCTTTAATACCACTAGTAAATTTGGTTAAAATTCTAACACTTTAGTTCCGACACTTTTGACCAAATGTCGGAAATTTCCCTAATTTTTATGAATTTTTCAAATCCTGCCCACAGCTTTCACTATACTGACGTTTGGAGACAAGTGTCAGTATTGCAACACTTAGAGATAAGTGTCAGTATTCCGATGTTGGGATAAAAGCGTCGGTATTGCGATGGTTTGGAGAAAAGTGTCGGTCTTGTGACACTTAGAAATGAGTGTCAATATTGCGATGTTTGGAGTAAAGCGTCAGTATTGAGATGGTTTGGAGTAAAGAGGCGGTATTGTGATGTTACAGAAAGAACTTTTGGTATTGCAACAATTAGGACAAGTGTCAGTATTACAATAGTTGGGTCGAGTGTCGGTATTGCGACGGTTTGGAAGCAAGTGTCGGTATTGCGACGTTTAGGAGGCAAGTGTTAGTGTTTAGGAACAATATTAAGGTTTAGGGTTTAGGAAAAATGTTTGGGAGTTATATTTTAGGGTTTAGGAACAATGTGTCATGTCATGTGATCAGGTTTATGGTTTAGGAACAATGTTTCAGGTCGTATGAGGGCGCCCAAGGAAACGTGTTTGGGTGAGTCGAGTTGGGTCTTGTCGGGTCATGTCGTGTACTGAGGCCGCCCAAGGAAACACGTTTGTATGGGTTGGGTCGAGTCTTGTGATGGCACTCAAGGAAACAGGTTCGGGTGGGTCGGGTTGGGTCTTGTCGGGTCGTGTCGTATGAGGCCGGCCAAGGAAACATATTCGTACGGGTCAGGTCGAGTCATGTCTGTATGATGGTGCCCAAGGAAATGTGTTCGGGTTAGGTTAGGTTCGTTCATGCCATATTGTAAGGGCACCCAAGGAAACATGTTTGGGTGGGTCGGGTTGGGTCGGGTGATCGGGTCAGGTCGTGCCGTGTGAGGCCACCCAAGCTGGAAATGCGTTCGGGCGGGTCAGGTCAGGTCGGGTCGGGTCGTATAAAAAATGTTGATTTGTGACCACCCATGTTGCTTGTGCATGTTTGTGTGATCCCTTTTCCATTTTCTTCCTCGTGTGCCCTTTGTTCAGGTGTGTCAAGTCGTGTCGTGTGAGGGTGCCACAAGAAACCCGCAGGAAACTTGTTTGGGTCAAATCGTGTGAGGGAGTTGATTATATAAAAAATGCTAAGTTGTGACTGTCGTGTACCTTGTGCATGTTCATGTGACCCATTTTTCATTTTCTCCCTCGTGCCTTCGATGTTGTTTAGGTAGGTTGGGTTGGGTTGGGTCGTGTGATGGCGCCCAAGGAAATGCGTTCGATTCGGCTCGGGTTGGGTCATGTTGTACCATGGGGACACCCAAGGAAACATGTTCGAGTGGGTTGGGTCAGGTCGGGTCATGTGAGGGTGCCCAATAAACATGTCCGACTAGTTTGGGTTGTGTTAGGCCGTGTCATGACTAGGGCACCCAGGGAAACGCGTTCAAGTGGCTGGTTAGGTCAAGTCGTGTGATACTGCCCAAGGAAATGAGTTCGGGTCAGGTCAGGTCGAATTGTGCCATATTGTGAGGGAGCCCAAGGAAACGCGTTCAGGCAGGTCGGGTCGGGTCGGGTCTGGTCAGGTCGTGTAATGTGAGCATGCCCAAGGAAACGTGTTCGGGCGAGTTGGGTTGTGTGAGGGTGGTCGTATAAAAAATGTTAAGTTGTGACCACCTATGTTTCTTGTGCACGTTTATGCAATCCTTTTTCTATTTTATGATCCCTCGTGTGCCCTTCATTCGGGCGAGTCGAGTCGTGTCGCATGAGGGCACCACAAGAAATGTGTTCGAGTTGGATCGTCTAAGGGAGGTTCTATAAAAAATGCTAAGTTGTGACTACCTGTGTGCCTTGTGCACGTTCGTGTGACCCGTTTGTCATTTTCTCCCTTGTGCCTTCGACGTTTGGGCAGGTCGGGTCGTGTGATGGAGCCCAAGGAAATGCGTTCGGGTCAGGTTGGGTTGGGTCATGTCGTACTGTGAGGGTGCCCAAGGAAAAGCGTTTGCGCGGGTCAGGTCAAGTTGGGTCATAGCAGGCTACCCAAGGAATGTGTCCAGTTAGGTCGGGTCATGTGATGACGCCCAAGGAAACGCGTTCAGGTTGGTCAGGTCAGGTTGGGTCGGGTCGTGTGAGGGTGCTTAGGGAAACACGTTCGGGCGGGTCAGGTCAGGTTGGGTCATGTGATGGTGGCCATATCAGAAATTCTAAGTTGTGACCGCTCATGTTGCTTTTGTACATTTTTTCGATCTGTTTTCCATTTTCTCCTTAGTGTGCCAGCCTTCGTTCGGGCGGGTTGGGTCATGTCGTGTGAGGGTGCCATAGAAAACGCATTTATTTTGGATCATGTGAGGGAGGACGTATAAAAAATTCTAAGTTGTGACCACTCATGTGCCTTGTGCACGTTCGTGAGACCCGTTTTTCGTTTTCTCCCTCGTTCCTTCGTCGATGTTCAAGCGGGTCGGGACAGGTTGTGTGATGGTGCCCAAGGAAACGTATTCAGGTCTGGTCATGTTGGGTCATCATGTGAAGGCTCCCACAGAAACGCGTTTGGGCGGGTCCGGTCTAGTCTGGTCAAGTCGTGTCAGGGCACCTAGGGAAACACGTTCGGGCCAGTCGGGTCGGGTCGGGTCGTGTGAGGGTGCCTAGAGAAACGCGTTCGAGTGTGTTGGGTCGGGTCGAGTCGGGTCGTGTGAGGTTGTCCATATAAAAAATGCTAAGTTGTACTAACCGCCTGTGTGCCTTGTACTGCATGTTCGTGCAACCCATTTTCTGTTTTCTCCCTCATGCCTTTGATGTTTAGGCTGGTTGAGTGGGGTCGGGTTGTGTGAGGGTGGTCATATAAAAAATGCTAAGTTGTGACTGTCCGTGTCAGGTCGGGTTTGGTCGTGTCGTGTGAGGTTGTCCAAGGAAATGCGTTCGCGCTGGTCGGGTCGTGTCGTGTCATGTGAGGGCGCCTAGGAAAACGGGTTTGGGTGGGTGGGGTGGGGTCAGGTCAGGTCATGTGAGGGAACCTAAGGAAACGCGTTCGAGCAGGTTAGGTCAGGTCATGCCGTGTGAGGGCGCCCAAGGAAATGCGTTCAGGCGGGTCGGGGTGGGTCGGGTAGGTTCGTGTGAGAGCGCCTAGGGAAACGCGTTTGGGTGGGTCAGGTTAGGTCAGTTTTGGTCATGTGAGGGCACCCAGGGAAACGCATTCGGATGGGTCATGGTGGGTTGGGTGTGATCGTGTGAGGGTTAGAATCATGTGTTGTTGTTGGGATTGGAATAGGTATACTATTGTGAACATTGCCTTAGCTTAAAACCTATTTGGAATAGAATTCCTCCGCAACTTAGACCTAGCCATCTTTGTGATAGTACAGTTTTGCCTCTCAACCAATACATTTTGTTGTGGAGTGTGAGGTCTAGTATATTGTCTTTGGATCTTATTTTTAGCACAAAATTTATTGAAATATTTGAAGTAGAATTCCGCACTAGTATCATATCTAAGAGAGGCAATGTGACAACCTAACTATTTCTCTATTAATGCTTAAAACTTTTGAAATTCATTAAACACATTATATTTTAATTATAGAAAATATACCAACATTTTTCTACTAAAATAATCAACAAACGGAAGGAAGTACCTAGCAGCAGTGGTTGATTTCATGTTCATTGGTTCACATATATTGTCTGAAAGTAGCAACTGAAGGACCCTCTATGCTCTCCAATCTTGCCCTTCATAAAAATGTGGTATTCAATGTAGCTTCCCTACTTGACAGGCTATGCAAACTATGTGGATCTTCTACAGAATGTTCAGAAGTAATCATGCTCAAAATCTTCCACCCCTCTTGAAGTGCAACTACCTGAAGCTTGACACCTGAATCCTCAACCCCTTCCAACTTCTAAGTAATTCAAAACTTAGGAGAAGTTTGGAAAGGTCCAACCTGATCCTCATCAAAAACAACTTCACTATTGAATCTTACCCTATCTGTGTCAATATCAATCAACCTATAAACCTTATAGTGTTGTTGTACCCTATAATCATTATCTTTGTTGTACCCTTAAACCCCTTAACCCCTAAACACCTAAACCATTGATTCTTAACCCATAACCCATTAACCCCTCACCCCTAACCCCTCAAATCCTTAACTTCTAAATCCCCTAACCCCTAAGCCCCTAATCCCTAATCCCTGAACCACTAAATCATTATTCACCTAACCCCTAACTGCACCTAAATCACCTAACCCCTAAGCCCCCAATCCCTAATCCCTTAACCACTTACTCATTAACCCATAAATGTGCTTAAATCCCCTAACCCCTAACCCCAAAATCCCTAACCGTTTAACCACTAACTCATTATTCCCCCAAACCAAATCCATAATCCCTTAACCACTAACTCATTATTCCCTTAACCCCTAAATGCGCCTAAATCCCTACCCCTAAGCTCCCAATCCCTAACCCCTTAACCCCTAAGCCCCCAATCCCTAATTAGTTTATGTGAGGAGCCATGTTTAGGGTTACAATGACTATGCTCAACAACTCTAAACCCATTATTTGCTTGATTCGACACCAATTCAAGGGACTTCATCTGATTTACCAACAAACGTCAGTGGTGATATAAATGTTTGTACTCATGACATATTCAACATCTAAAGGGTATACGATCATAGTTGAGTGTCTTCTTCCACAACTGATCATATTGAAATTAGATATCTATTGATTTCATAAGGGGTCAAATATGTTCATGTATACACATATGCAGACATGCTGTAATGTGCCCCAACATAATGAATGGATTCATGTGCTTTACCTTTCCCTTTACTGGGTGTTTTATCATATTCAATGAAGGATTGCACAATGCCACTACCATAGGAAGCACACCACTCAAATAAAATTATGATACCTAAAAACACATAGTGATGAAACAATGCTTGGTGATGAACCAATGATCCAACTCGACATAAACACAAATTATAGGGGTATCATTCCAATGAACCAGGGGAAAAAGTAGAGAGAACGCAGTGGGAATGGAAGGGATATCAGGAAAGAATATAGGGAGTAACGTTGAAAAGCAAGAAGAAATCGAGGGAAAAAATCAAGCGTGCTAATGGCAAAGCTCAGGCCCGTACATCAGTATGTGGGATAGAGATGCAAGACTTGAAGCCCTTTGCCTTAAACTCACCAGTGAAGTTCGCCACACTTAATCATGAGAATAACTGATATATAACTCAACATACGAAATGAAGCATTTATCAGATGCGAGCCAAGGACCTGCCAAAAATGAAGTGTAATGCTTCTCCCATGATTCTTCCATCCCAAGAGTGTGCATAATGGTGAGGTCATAAATGAACCTCAATCGTCTATCAGAAGAATTCAAAACCATATCCAATCATGTGTATGATCTCTTCCCCTGACCTACATCGATTAGACAATTTATATGTCATAAATCCATTGTAATCACACATAACCCGTCTCCCTCCATCATGAATTTAATGAACTTCAATAGTCTATCAGAGGAATTCAAAACCATATCCAATCCTGTGTATGATCTCGCCCCCTGACTTACATCGATTAAACAATTGACATGTCATAAATCCTTTGTAATCGCACATAACTCATCTCCCTCCATCAAGAATTTAATGTGAAATATGGGGGCTCTGCATAACCTGATGTGTAACCATGCATGATATGAATCCCTCCATGTGGAGTCCATGGCATGTTCACGAAGGCCTACTTGAAACTTGGCCACACAAAAAGTTTCCATGTCAATCATGAGCGAGAGGATAAATTGTTACCAAAAAATGGAAAACCAATGGGATGAAGTTGAAATAGCATCCTCATAAGGGAATCATTCACTTTATCCTTAAAATTACAAATTTTCAACACTTCCCTTTTCTAAATATAAAGGAAAAAGGGGTTGAAAACCAATGTACAATGTTTAAAACAAACCTAAGTTCCAAAGTTTTTATACATTGGAATTTGAAAGGTTTTAATACCTATTATGGTGGAGCATTACCATAAAATATGGTTTTAATATCAACACTAGAGGCATTTCAAACAAATTACATGGTGGCATATTCGTTAACCTATGGTTCAAAGGTTTCGAATTTCCAAAGTTAAATGTGTATTAAACGATGGAGGTGTATTAATCGCGGGCCTTTCAAAATTTTAAATTAATCACTATAGCTACCCCATGTAATCACTACAGCTACTTTCCACCTCCATAATTGACTCAAACCCTACTGAAAAATCAGAAAAAATAGTTATACGCCTCTTGCTGCAAAGAACCACCCGCGAAACATGCAATAAACTCCAGAAGTATGCCATTTTTAAAGAAATATGGACTCAATTTGACAATTTTCTCATAAATTTAATAAATCTAATTCTTTCCCGCAGCGCACTCTATTATCCTTCCCCAGAAGCTATACCTTACTCTTACTGGAGGCCCTTCCTCCATCAGTAGGAAAAATGGTAATGTGAACTTATTTTTTGTTTGTTACAGGTGTGCTTGCATCTTAATATAGAATCTAGGAAACTGTTTAAGGGAATGCTGTGGATATGCCAAATTGTTTGATTGCAACACGTAAGAGTTAGAGCTAATATTATTTTGCATATTTTGCATAAGTCTATAGATGCCAGCCTGATAATGCAGGCTTATAACACAAACCTAATAAACGAAAGTTCCTGTTTCCTAGAAAAAGAGGATCACTTGGAAGGCTTTTCCATGTGTTGTTGTATAAATTGAAAGAAATTGCACACGAGCTTAAATTCTTATCAATGCATAGACAATCCCCTATTGAAAAAAATACCAATGGAGAATAAAATTTGAGAGGAGCCATGAACTCTGAATAGATACTTGGAGGCATTTGTTGAAGCTCAGTCCAAGATTTAATATCACGATCCACAGATTGCAATTCCCAAATATGTATTTTTTCAATATATTTAATAAGGTTGTTAACCACTCTCCCAACCATGATTAGGTGACCATTTCTCTCTACAAGGACCAGGGTATAAATAGAGCATGGCATGGCTGCATCAAGTTCAGACAAAATTCCACTCGTGACATCAGTTCTAACGACTCCATATGGAAGCTTTGTGATACAGTAGAACAAGCCTTTACACCACACTCCTGGATCTGACCCAAATTTTGAATTGGGTAGGGGATTGTCTGCCATTCTCTAGTGACCAATACTGGAATCATAAATTTTAGTATAAAGGGTATATACTCTGGAGTTTATGGGAGAAGAAATAATGTTATTCTCTTCTCCTACTACTACAAATTTATATGAGTGGGCATCCTTGTTTAGACACATGGTTGCTTTATCTATCAGCTGAATTCTGAAATTTGGAGGTAATTGCTTCACCGTATTCTTAATTGGATTGCAGATTGATAATATATTTCACTCTGCAACGAGATTCCCCAAACATAAAACGCTTCCTACTGCAGCAATAATAGACATCCGAGGGATTGAAGGGTTGGGAATATTGTACCAACAGTTCATTTCATCAGGATTCACTTATACTGGTAAAGCACAAGGACCTACGTAGTTCCCCTAATTATTGGACATGGATTGAGCTTACTTAAGCTATCATATATGTTTCACCCACATGTATAGAAAAGTAATCATCATATCTATGAACTCCATAACCTAGTAGTACAACATCTATATATTATAGAAAGATCATAACATAATTACAGTAATCATTACACATAGGGAATGTGATCAATTGCCATAGATTAGCTATCATAGTTAATATTACAAGTGATTATCAGTGTTTATGATGTAGTATTCCCATTACTTATAGCTTAGATATTAACTGTGATCATCTAGCTCATAACTAGTCTTAGAGAAGTTGTAATCACAAATCCGTAGTAAGCATCATCATTAGACCATAAACATAACTGATATCGACCCTATGTAATCATGTGAATCACAAAGCAACTTATCTTCATTATGGAAACAATGTGAATCGTATCATCTAACTAACCTTTACTAACACGGTTGAATAGTACAGGTAATGTGAACATTGGTAGTAACATAATACAAGCTGATGATTGGTTATGGATAGTAGTAAACCCATTGCACTTGAAGCTTACATCAATGTTGCCCCGTATAGATATTCCACAATGATTGAAAACTAATCATATGATCTACATAACATATAAGGATAGCTTTATTACTAGTATAGCTTGGTTAGCTTAACTATTAATACTATATTGCTTTTATTAGGCTTGATATGTGATTCCAGATAAGGGTATTAGTACTACACGATGATTTGTGCTTATGAGCGCTTTATACAAACTATGAGCTTTGATAGCTCTATGAATATGAGTAATAAAATGGTACGAGCTCTTATTAGGTAATGATATTTAGCTGTAATAGTGGTGTTATCATTTCTCAAAGGGTATTGGCTATCTGATTCGCGTAAGCTCTTAGATAAGGGTGATTAACTAACCCCATGAAAGTAGGCAGTCCTATCGATTCATTCTAATCACATGCATTCAACCATGAATATCCTCCTGCTACTTTGAATTTGGTATCTGTATAATATCATGAATACCATGGACTTACTACTATTCCATCAACCATGAATGCTCACTTGCTATCGTAGATTCTAGTATGAGATACCAATGGTGTCGAATAGAGGAAAATGTATGGATTGCATAGTACAGAACAATGGTTGTCTATTATGCAAATACATCTAGTACTCATCATTTCCAGTAATTAGGGAATACAAGGTAGCTATCAGCTTATCTTAGCCATTTCTGGTTACTAATGTCGTATATCAATAAGGTTGAACTTGGAGCTATTCCATTGAGTAATCATATATTACTAGTAATTCCATATCAATGGTGGTATGACTCTGATCATCACTGTTACTATTCCATTGCTTTAATCATGGCTCGTAGAAAGCTGGAGATTCAATGGAGTTCATACTCATAACACAGACCAAACATGAGCTATAAAGATAAGCAAGAAGGTTTATGTAACTAATACTGGTTATTACAGTCACAAAGAGCTCAATCATCTTGATTATGTAAATAAGGTATAGTCTATTCCGTAATCATAGCTATTCCATTGGGTTCATGGTAAAGATACTTGTAAGTTGAACAAAGCATGTATTACGTATAGTTTAAGCATGAAGTACTGCCAATAGTTACGTATTCTACATAATTAGCTCTATGTTCTAAGATAGTATCGATACTGATCTATTCCCATTATGTGTAAATGAGCTTACTCTGAATACAAGTCATTACTATGTAGTAATACTAAGCACGATATAGTGTAATCATATCATTAGTAGTAATACAAGTGAATCGTTGTACATATGCCTTTTTACCTATAGCTAATACATGATGATCAAACTCCATTACCTTTATATATGTATACAATTATCACTAGTTATGGCTTAATCGAAGGCTTACAACTAGCTTGAACGTGTTAGAATCCTTGTATCACCTATGTTAGTTACATATAATAAGTAATCCCATAATATTAGTGGAATAGAAACATGAGCGTAATATATGTTTAGGTTGTTGCAGTCCATCTAATACTGAAACTAAGCTGTATTTTATTACCATATCATCTTAGCTTAAAGGATTTTATTACGAGCATCTAAATATTGGCATACTACTAAGACCATTGTGATTATTAGTCATAATACGCCTATACCACTCTTCATTGATTACTGGATACACTATGTGTTATGTAAGTTTATTCATTGACCTTATCCTATGTGTTTACCTTTTTTATGGAATTACTTATAGCTAGTAGTGGCATTGAGTAGCTTATAGTTATGTTAGAAGTGTAACACATTGATTAGACTACATGCATAGCACCTGTTTCCCCTTATTTGCTATGGTTCTAGCTCATCGGTTAATCAGTACTAGCAAGTGATCTAACATGGAGAGTATATAAATACAACCATTCATTATGCATAATACGTAATGGGTTCTATATATCACCATTTTATCCCTATTTGGGTATGTATAAGACTGTTGAAATATGAGTGCAATGAATATGGAATAAAGGGTGAACATTTACCCATATATAGGAAGTGGTGATCAAACTCAGCCCCATAGTTATACAGATTAATCTAGGTGTACTATGAGTAAGTAACAACCAATGAGCAAACATAATGACTAGTATAAGCTTGAACTACAACATCATGTAACCATAAGCTGGTATCGACACTATTCCCATAATCTTCATCATATCCAGGTAATGACGTATGCCACTTCTATGAGCTTCAGCATATTGAATATGGATAAGCCTATAACCATTTCCATGATCATTGAATACTAAGGGATTAGATAAAAAGGAGTGCCATATGTAACATATGAAGATTATACGATCTAACCCTACTTAATAAATCACACATAGTTACCATACCTTATTCACAGTATTCCAGTACAACCATCACTATTACTTAAGTTTCTATACCTAATATGTAAACAATTATCACTAACACTCAGCTGGACTATGAATACCATAGATACTAGAAGATGATGTATGTTCTGTACACACTATTTTGTACATGATTACCTGTATGTATTACATAATTAGTACAGAGTAATAGCAGTATAGCTTAGCTTATGTGCTAGTTTCATATTACACATGATTAACACGGGTAACCATTCTATTATGTTCAATGATTCCATCTATTGTATTCATGTAATCTCTAAGCTCATAATTAAAGTGGTAGTAGGCTAATGTAATACAAGTGATTCCACTACTGGTTATGAAGGTTACACGTATCTAGTTTCCCTAATCAATACAGGTTAGTTATAATCACAACATAATCTCATAGAATAGGGTGTATTTAAAGATTATATCGGTATAAGTAACATAGTGTTCAATATAGCTATGTTTAATATGAAGAGTGAAAAGCCTATTCAAGGTTACATGGTTCGAATCCATGACCTGAAATATTCCCATAGATAACACGTGGTTAACAAATCCAATACAAACGAGAAACAAGCTTAAGTGTTCATAGCTAAGAATAGTGTAATAGAACTCCATAAGTAGTAGTATTATGCATAAGCTACAGATATATGAAACTGTAATCATACCAGTCTTAAAGCTCATAATGAGTGAATATAAGATAGTGATACATTCCACTAATACCTATTGAATAAGTTGTGTTAGACCCTTATCTAATCTTATGGACCTATGAATACCTATCTAGACTAGTATAAGCACTAAGCTCATGAATAGTACCAGTAATCACCTTGTTTCCCGCTTTCATTACATCACTTGCATAATATGAACAAGAGCCATTAATTAGTAGAGGTTCAATATTGTATGTAAACACATAGTCTGTTATATAGCAGTGATTTTGTATTCAGTGTTACTAGCTTAGAGTATGATAAGGATCCATATTCATGTAGTTTGTTATGCTTTACTCTGTATTGGTAAGGTATACGCAAGGGTTCCACTTCGAACATGGATAGTTTATATTAACTCTTAATATTATGTGTCAATAATTAGCATGAAGCTGAGCAATGGAGTTAGCTTAGGAAAAATAATAGTATGTAGATTAAACATAAAGAGTTCCATTAAGTAACATGATGATAATATGGTAACTCAACACAATAATATGGGTATCATTCTAGTCCCTATATGTTTTATATGAAATAACAAAATTGCTATAATGAGGGAGGGGAAACAATGAAGATCAAACTTAAACTTTGATGCTCAGAAGAATCCCAGAATTACAGTAGCTTTTTTATTCCGTAATAAGAGACATCTTACATTTGGTAGAACCGATTGAGGGAGCTTGGTTTTAAATTATAGAGATTTAGAGTATTTTTTATTGCTGGCAGTTAAAACAGAGTGCACTTGAAACTATTGTTGGGGATTTTCCTTGGCACCTTCAATAAATAAATAATTCCTTTCAATCCAAATCTGAATAGAGAATTCATGTTGTTTAAAAAACAATAATTGAAGGAGCTTGAACTTGATGGTGATTAATTGTAGAGAGTGAAAATCCATGTTGCTGAAGTAGATGGGACATAGGACCACTTTTTATGGATAAGAAGTGGATATTGATGTTAAATTTCCTTTTTTGATGTGCTAATATCCAAAAAGGAGGATGGTATGTTGGAGAACCAGAGGCACAAGAAAATGATACATACTGCCAGATATTTATGCATTGAATTGGACCACCTTCCAATTAATGATTTGGTAATCAACGCACTGGTAACAAGGGCATTGAAATTCAGTGAAAAGATATTCATAAAATCAACTAACCTTTAATAGAGAAACCTACCCACAACTAATAAACAAATCAAAAGATAAATGGCTATTTATTAGTTACTCCTAGCTCATTTATATCTTTGCCAATAAATGCATTATGATATCTCCTTGAAGTGGCCCAAATATAAGGGAACATTCAAGGCATTCTTCTTCTTAGTGATGCTCAGTTAATTAATCTTGATTTAATTGAGGATTCTCTTCTTACCTTGGATCTCACACGGAACTCTTTTAAAGGGCACATGATGTATGGAATTCTCTTTTAAAGTAGTTGGAGATGTGGTGAGTGAGGCAAAGGTATAAGCTCTTATCTTGGTTATGAAGATATCAACTTAGCTTTTCATAAATTTAAAATCTATTAATCCTAATCATATGATAAGATACTTTATGTCTCTTTTGGTACCAATGTATCCCCTAAGATGTAGCAATGGGTTTTGAAAGAGTTTGAAATCAAGCTTCTAAATTGTGAAGCCTACAACTTATCATTATTAGGTGGAATCACTACATGATTTCTATTCCTATTCTTTGGTCCTTTCTTCTAGTTGTAGGAAGATGAAAATGATTAAAAAAAATTCTTGTGTGGGAAGAATGGAGGGAAGGAGATCTTCCTCTATTTTTATAGGCATCTGTACTTTTACTGAGGGGGGGGAAATGCCCTGGTTTGATTGATGTGTGAGCTTAGGGAGTAGTGTTGAAAATTCAATGGTTAGTGCAATGAGTGGTCACATATGGTGAATTCTTGTTCAACATATGGTCCATTTGGAATCTATGATATAACCATTGGTGGTGTTTCTCAAGGTCTCTGGAGCAACTATCCTTTACAAAATTTGGCAGGCATGGTATTTAGTGTCCAATCACCTACATTGGGACTTTGCAAGACATAGAAATGAGTGGCATATAGAAATGAGATCTATTTATACCCTCCCATTGGACATGGAGCTATATGGTTTAATATATTTTTCTTGTAGGTAAGAAACTAATCACAAAAGATATTGTATGTGGGGGAATTTGTTTGACAAGGAAACGATCACTTTGTTACCATGGAGAGTATTAATTGATCTCAATTGGTACAACCTACTAACAATGTTCCTTTTCAAAAACTCTACAAGATCATTTGGAGTCTAGTTTGTTCAAGATGAATTTGAGCACTCAACAATTTATTTTTTACATTTGGAAATGGTGTTATGGGAAACCCTTTACATATTAGAAAAATAAAGAACTTTTTCTATGCTCTGTAACACTACTCACTATTTGTGGCAAGTACTCAACATGTCAACTTTTCTTTCCAACATGGTGAGTCGACTTGAAATTTTGGTCGAATCTCATTTAATTCTAGACAAACTTGGTTGGACTATTTGTAGTTGAACTGGCTTGTTCAGGAACAAACTGGTTCAAAGGGCTCGATGTATTCTTGAACATTTAGGGTTAATCCATTTCAAATGGTGAACTTATTTTCTATTTGTTACAGGTGTGCTTGCATCTTAATATAGAATCTAGGAAACTGTTTGGGGGAATGATGTGGATATGCCAAATTGGTTGATTGCAACACATAAGAGTTAGAGCTATTATTATTTTTCATATTTTCCATTATATAGTTATGACGACTACCCCATCTGTGGATACCATTCCAAGCTTCACTGAAAATATCTTTAGCCTCATCTAATCTACCTACTTTGCAAAAATTTTCTACAAGGTGTAAGTATAAAAATTTGGCTTACAACCCTTACTTTTAATTATACTCAACCACTCCAGCACCTCTTTAATGCACAAATTTTATGTATTATAAAGGTAAATTTAGAAATTATTTCAGTTTTCATTTTGTGTTTTCAAGTTAGATATTGTTTTCAAGTTTTCACATTTCTAATTTTATTGCAATGTGGCAAATTGATCAGGGTAGTATAGGAACAACCCCGAGATAGGATGATCATGGAAAGGGGCCAGCGGAAGAACATGTAAAGTGCCAACATTGCTCTATCTTCAGATATTTTAGTTATTTAAATAATTTAAATAATATTAATTTTGTTCAAATATGCAGACACCTGGTCATGGTACACCTGATGATTCCCTCTATGAGGAAGAGCTTTCTTCATCCCTATGTATGTTGTTTTTGCTGCAAAAAAAGGTGCAAAAAGAAGAGTTGGAATTTGAGTGTTTGGTAGACGCTTTGCCTCAAACACCTAAAATAGCAATGAGGATAACAGAACTTATGACCCAGCTAGAAACATATAAGGTAATAATAAAAAATCAAAAGGATATTGTTTTTGTTCTGCATGAGATGAATTGTGATAGTTTGATTTTTAATTTTTACATTAATTAAACCAACACAAAAATTATTTTGTATGTAGCGTTATCTGACACCTACTGCACCCGGTGTTGGTGGTAGTGGGACACAAGGGCAAGAGATTGCCGAGCGACCCTCTCGTACACCTTCTATGCCTTTAGGTGGTAGCCAAGAAATGCACCTTGCCTAAGAAGACACCCAGCCAACCATTCAACATGTTGGCAGTGATGAGGCTGATATGACCAACTATATTATTGCATTTCCTGGAGCTACACGTGTGTAATGTCCCTTTTTTAGGAACATGTTGCTCCATCGGGAACATCTTAGATGTTCCATTTTTCCTTCTTTAGTGAGACACTGCAAGTCCATTTCAAAGATTGAATGTTGGGAAATTTACATGATATGTCTCCTTCAAAGAAGGGAGAGATCCTGAGGCTAGCTGGCCCTTCACAGACTCTGCCTATGGATATGCAATATTCCACCTCAGGAATTTCTGCCACAGGGTCCTTGAGGACGTTGTATAAGGAAGCTGCTGCATAAAAAGGCAAACCAACACTGGGATACCCTAGAAAAACTCTAATACAACTCCACTGTAGAAAATGAGCTTAAAGAAATAACTCTAGATGGGTTATTCAGATCTCCCCAATCTAGGTATCTAAAACAATGCTCAATGAAAGAGCTTACAACAATATGTGAACATAAACATGAACTCTGCAACTCTGAATACAACATAAGAGGGAAATGCTACAGCCATCATAATATTATGATATATCAGCAAATAAATACAAGACATAGCTGAGGGACAAGCCACTCAAGCTTTGAGAACCAACCTCCAATACATGAACAATGAAATACATGAGTAGCTACAACTCCACAAAATGCCAGAGTAGTTGCAACTACGCTGAGTACATGAAGGTATAAGCTGCTAAATATGAATAAATGTACATATGGCTGAAATAATACAAGAAATAAGCCCAATAACAAGAAATGGGATGAAATACAAGATTTCTATCCAATCTATGAAATATTGCTAGAAATGCCAGAACATACAAAAATGTGACAACCAAGTTGTCACTGCAATTGAAACAAAAAAAGAATGAGCCTATGGCTGATCTAAAATGTATATTCCCTCCTCTGATCATGTCTCTAATACAAATTGTTGATCACTTTGTCTCATAAACATCCTCCTGATGAACTCCATGAAACCCTCTCTCACTGCCTCCTCTGAAATAACGTAGTTTCCTCCATGGACTACACAGTGGGAGATGATGGAAGTGTTGGCCCATGCCAATTGATCTAAAATAAGCTAAGGAATCCTCCTTGCAGTTCCTCCAATGAATAGAACCCTCCATCACTGAAGAAAACAAGCTAAGAAGACTCCATGAGTTCCCCTCTAGCTGCACCCAGCTACACAACGTCCTCTCTGCTGCAGAGCTAACGCTGTAGGAGATGAAAAAATATATGGCCAATGATGGATTGAGGAAAATCAGCTCGATCCTCATCCTTCCTTGAGGAAGAGGAAGGGATTCCCGACTGGGAACACCCTACTGCCTGAGGGCACCATCACCCTGCTAAACAGCCCGGGGATTCAAACTCTTGCAGACCCAAAGTCTGAAATCCAAAACATAACATGGTCCCACGAATTAGGGTTTCCACCCTCATGTGAAGCTCTTCCCTCCAAAACTGTGCAGCTTCTCTAGGAAGCCTCTCCTCCTTGGGTAGCGCTATTGACTTTAGTTGAAGATGACTAAGTTAAGTAAGCTGGGTTCCATTCACACCATTGGTGTTTATTTCAGCTAATTTATTCACTCCCCTTTCACATCAGGAGTGTTATTTCTTCATAAAAAAGGGGCTAAGGTGTCTCCTTCCCCATTTTATTAAACAAAAATAAAATATGCAACTATAATGTTCCATTTTAGCTTGAGGCTAAAATTGGGAACATTAAAGTCCTCCCCTCCCACATGTTGCTTGTCCTCAAGTAACTGCATGGAGAGAACAAAATTGTCTACTCCTTCTTCTCTTGTGGCCTCCTCATCAATGGTCCCACCACTGCTCAAGTATGCTGCAATGAAACTGTCCTCCAATGCTCTCTCCCAAGTATGCAAGCTGTCAACAATGCTCCTCATGGAAAGATAAAAGGTGTAGTGGAATCCGTCTTGCTGTGCTAAGGCCCCCTCAAGGTAGGAGAGATGATATGCATGGGAAAAAAATTTCTCCGAATGATGATCCCCTCATCCATGCAATCATCCAAATACAAATCTCAACCCCTGATTTCTGCAGTATGTTGGGGTTGAATAGAGAGTGTGCTTATGCTTCTCATGATGGCCCTCTTTCCATTTGCTGCAAATATGGGGCTGCCTCTATACTTGGGCTGAAATATATGGCCTCCAATAATGGCCCAAGATACCCCATCAAGAAAAATCAGCCATGAAATGCCTCTGCAAATTCTCCAAGTGGTTCCTCCCACAAGAAGATACAAGTAGAAATGTGGAAATCATGGTTTTCCCACGGTATCTCCTGCAAGATAAAACATATAAAATGGGGAGAATCGTGCTCCCAATGGGTTGTACATGTAATACTCTCCAAATAATTCTCCTCGTAAATGTACAACATCAGAAATATGCAATAGAAACAAGTTGTCACAGGACAACCAGAGAGTGGTTCATAGTTCCACTCATGGAACTGCACAGTGCCTCTTTGGCCTGCCTCAAAATAAAAACTAACAAGTTTTGAACTAGCCACTTGTTTGCTGCCACAACATCTCCTC
Organism: Pinus albicaulis; assembly: GCA_034641835.2. NCBI lineage: Eukaryota > Viridiplantae > Streptophyta > Pinopsida > Pinales > Pinaceae > Pinus > Pinus albicaulis. The sequence continues at coordinate 1,460,776,842 of CM076580.1, read as the reverse complement.
ATAATATGAAGCATCAAATCTCAATTTGATGCCAAAATTTCACACCAAGAAGCATGTGGCTTCCCCCACAACCATCATAAAATTAGCCAAAATCAAGGCTACAAGTAGCTGCAAGTACATCCTCATGAAAAATGCAAGAAGGAATAAGCCTCCTTGGTACATCATGCTCCTCAATCAATGAAAATAATTACAATACCAAACATGAAATTATACCTCCTCCGTCATGCACTAGAGCTCTTGAGCTGAAATGGCTCAACTGAATGTTCTCCCTCTCCTCCAATGAGTAAGGGAATGGTTGTGCCAACCCCTCCAAAAACAACCAGGCTCTGCATCTATCCATATGCTGATGTATATCATGCTAAATTCCCTCACAAGTGAACTCCTCTAGCAAGGAAAAGTATGCATCCAAATGCATAGCTAGGAAGTCCTCATATGTTGCATGCAATAGTGTCTCCTTGAGACTAGAAGCCCTAGTCAAGAAGAGTCTACCATGATGATAGATGATCATATCATCCACTAAGTATCTGCCATCTCCATCAATGCCATCCAAAAATCATGCATGCATCAAGATCCTGGGACCTCTCAACCAGAAGATGAGTCCTCCAACATGGATCAATCCTCCACATAGACAGCGCTGTTGTTCTGCAATGTGGTGCTCCATCACGCTGATGTCTTCTACCTTGAAATCCCCTCATGCCAAAGTCATCCTCTAAGTTTCTGCCATGCCATCATGTAACTACTCATGCTCAAAAAGAAATGGCTACCTCTGAAAATAAGCCTCCCATGAGTGACTATCACCTCCAAAGAATCTCTCGATCCTGGGAAATGTAAGCATGAGTGGCCTCCATCTACTCCAATGCATGAAAGATTTCTTCCCCAAAGGAAGTGACCTCTCTCTCACCAAATCCATGGAGTATTCATCCGACATCATGAAGATGCTATCCTCCATCCATACAACAACTCTGTCTATGCAGTGAAACTGATGAGAATGGGTGGTACTAAAAATGAGAGTGTGAAACCCTCCTCCATGAGCTTGACCCCAAACTCTTTACGCTATGATGGATTCCTCCAATGTCTCCACCTCTCCAGAATCCAAGAGTAGTGAACCAAAAATCATGATGCCTCTCATCATCTCTAGATCATGTGACCTCCCAAATGGAAAGCCTCCAAAAATGAGACATCAATATAGGAAGTGGACTGAATACATGAGAGGAATGAATGGTCCTCTATCTCTACTGCACAGTGCACTCCTTCTCCCATGTGAAGAAAATCTCTGAAAATAGATAGGGGTGAATGTCCATCATCCCTACATGCTGATCCTCCTGTTCTTCTTCTTCTTCTTCTAATGGTGCATCACTGTATGAACCTGATCTCTACCAACTTGTGAGTGTATCTCCTTCCCAATGAGAGGCCTTGGATTTGGGCCTTTCCTTGAGATAAATGTCTCCAAACCCTCACAAATGAAATAGTTCCCTTCATATAATGGGGGTCTTGCCTCTAGCAAGCCATTCTCCTGATTTACTCCCCCTCTAGAAATATGGAATGATCATTGTTTCATGCTTCCCCTCCATGCATGCAAAGTGTTTGAAGTTTTTTCACACCCAGTTTCACACTGATTTTCATCAATCCCCTTTGAAAAAATCTTTGTGACTCCAACATATGATCTCTCATTTGCATCAGAACATGAAATAGAACTCTGAAATCATGAATCATACCTTTGAGTTGCAGTGCTTCTCCTCCAAAGGCCTCAACTCTTTCCATCCATCCTTCTTGTAGTAGCTATGGGAAATGTATTGCATTGTGGATATGCATGTGTGGCTGAATGCTCACACCCTCCATGAAATAGCTAGGATTTGTCTCAAAAACAAACCCCTTTCAGAAAATTCCTCCAAAATTTCCCCCTTTCAGCAGATCTTCAATGGTGTGCTCAATGGTTTGGAAAAGAAGAAGGGAAACCTCCTCTTCCTTCATTCCTCTTCCTTGTTTCCTCTATAAATCTCCTCTTCTTGGATAGAAGCTCCTCTTTATGATGGAAATAGATCTTGGGCACAGGCTGAGGCAAGATCATGCCTCGATACCACTGTAATGTCCCTTTTTCAGGAACATGTTGCTCCATCGGAAACATCTCAGATGTTCCATTTTTCCTTCTTTAGTGAGACATTGAAAGTCCATTTAAGAGATTGAATGTTGGGGAATTTACAGGATATGTCTCCTTTAAAGAAGGGAGAGATCCTGAGGCTAGCTGGCCCTTCATAGACTCTGCCTATGGATATGCAATATTACACCTCGGGAATTTCAGCCACAGGGTCCTTGAGGACGTTGTATAAGGAAGCTACTGCATAAATAAGGAAAAAAAACACTAGGATTCCCTAGAAAAACTCTATTACAACTCCCCTGCAGGAAATGAGCTCAAATAAATAACTCTAGATGGGTTATTTAGATCTCCTCAATATAGGTATCTAAAACAATGCTCAATGAAAGAGCTTACAGCAATATGTGAACATAAACATGAAATCTGCAACTCTGAATACACCAGAAGAGGGAAATGATACAGCCATCATGATATTATGATATATCAGCAAATAAATACAAAAAATTATAGCTAAGGGACAAGCCACTCAAACTTTGAGAACCAACCTCCAATACATGAACAATGAAATACATGAGTAGCTACAACTCCACAAAATACTGGAGTAGCTGCAACTACGCTGAGTACATGAAGGTATAAGATGCTGAATATGAATAAATGTACATATGGCTAAAAGAATACAAGAAATAAGCCCAAAACAAGAAATGGGCTGAAATACAAGATTTCTAGCCAATCTATGAAAGATTGCTAGAAATGTCGGAACATACAAAAATGTGACAACCAAGTTGTCACTGCAACTAAACCAAAACAAGAATGAGGCTATGGCTGATATAAAATGTAGATACCCTCCTCTGATCATGTCTCTAATACAAAGTGCTGATCACTTTGTCTTAGAAACATCCTCCTGATGAGCTCCATGAAACCCTCTCTCACTGCCTCCTCTGAAATAACACAGTTTCCTCCATGGACTGTGCAGTGGGAGATGATGGAAGTGTTGGCCCATGCCAAATGATCTGAAATAAGCCCGGGAATCCTCCTTGCAGCTCCTCCAATGAATAGAACCCTATATCACTGAAGAAAACAAGCTAAGACGACTCCATGAGTTCCCCTCTAGCTGCACCCAACTACACAACGTCCTCTCTGCTGCAGAGCTAATGTTGTAGGAGATGAATGAAGTTGTGGCCAATGCCAGATTAAGGAAAATTAGTTCAATCCTCATCCTTCCTTGAGGAAGAGGAAGGGATTCTCGACTGTGAACACCCTAATGCCCGAGGGCACCATCACCCTGCTAAATAGCTTGGGGATGCAAGCTCTTGCAAACCCAAAGTCTAAAATCCAAAACATAACATAATGAAAATGGGCCGCTATCTCCTCCATATAAAGTGAGAGAAATATTCTCCACCATGGTCCCATAAATTAGGGTTTCCACCCTCATGTGAAGCTCTTCCCTCCAAAATTATGTAGCTTCTCTAGGAAGCCTCTCTTCCATGGGCAGCGCTGTTGAATTTAGTCAAAGATGACTAAGTTAAGTGAGCTAGGTTCCATTCACACCATTGGTGTTTATTTCAGCTACTTTATTCACTCCACTTTCAAATTAGGAGTGTTATTTATTCATCAAAAAGGGGCTAAGGTGTCTCCTTCCCCGTTTTATTAAACAAAAATAAAATGTGCAACTATAATGTTCCATTTTAGCTTGAGGCTAAAATTGGGAACATTACAACGTGTCAACTCCACGGGGACCATTGATGACACATTGTTGGTGAATGATGAAGGTGTCCCTATAAAGCACGTACACCTACCAGTTAAGTTTTAATATTTTAACTATTTCATGTACTCTATCTAAAACATATTTAATCATGATTTTTATTTTTAAATTAACGATAATATCTTTTTTCTGTGTAGGAAACAATGAGTTCTATTGGTTTTTTGAGAGTAAGGCTTTGATAATTTTTGGCCCAACCATATGCACAAGGTGGAATTCCCAGAATTCAAACCTAAAAAAAGAACTTCTAGATTATCTAGAAGTCCTTTTTGGGGTGGGCACATTTGACAGAAAAATGGTGGTTCGGGTAGTTGGAAAATATTTGAAATATACCAGGGACACCTATAGGACGCAATTAAAATTTAATCCTAGATACAAGCTTCCTCTCACAGTTCCAGAGAGTGAGTGGAGAGCACTCATCCATGACGGAAAAGAAAAAATGGAAAAGAAAGAAGGAAAAATGCCAACTAGACCCGCAAGGTAAATTACAACTTTAATTCAATAGCTTTAATTTTCTCTATGTCTAAAATAAAAGTGGGCTACGTCATATCTGACTTCAATCTTTTGATGATAGGTTGCCTAACACCTCAAAAGAAACCAAAGATAGGATTGAAAAAAAGGGCCATCACAAGCTAGGCCAGGGCGACTACTTGAAATTAGTCACAAGAATTGTAAGTAGCTAAACATCTTATAATTAATTGTATCGCCTTCCAACATTTTTGTAATCCCATCAAATATTAACATTAAAAATACACAATCATATGTAATGTAGGGTGATTACTTTGGAACAAAAACTACAGAGGAAGATAAAAAGATCGCTTTCCATTTCGGCTATGAAGCCGTAGTTGAATATCGTAGAAGCTTGGGATAGTTCCCAAGATCCAGAATGCCTGATAAGGTAAAACGTTAACTTTTCAATATGTTTGTTTTCGTCCATAAATTTAATGTCTAACAACTTTTTTTAAATCAGGGGAGCAACACTTTCAATGAGCCAAATAACCCAGTTGTAGAAAAGTGAGTTGAGAGTGAAATATTTCCAGAAGAACACGTTCCTAACGTGCAACCTGATCATTGTAGTGGGGACCAGGCTGACAATTCTACTATCAGTGAGGGCCATGATGGTAATTAATTTCCACTTATAATTTTTTCTAATTATACCTTGATGGTTGTCCTTATAACGTTTTTTGTTTAAATGACAGAGAATGTTCTACTTGAGGATCTTACCACCAGAGAGGAAGAAAGGGAAACGGTTCCAATAGTGACAACTGGTGCACTAGGTAAATAATCTCATTGCATTTTTTTTATTAATATTACCGTACTAGTTCAATGATATTTAAAAACTGACAATTAAAATTTAATATTATCTGTTTTTGTAGGTGATGCCATGTCACTGTATGAGACCAGACATCGTGACTACGCAACTAGGTCAGTTCTATGGGAAAGGCATGAAACAGGAGTAGAGCCTGATGATGTTGATGATGTAGTTACGAGCTTTAGAAGTAGGAAGAAGAAAAAGAAAATTTGATAATGTAAAATATTGTATTATTATAAGACAAATGTTACAATACTTGGAACGTTTTTTGCGTTATATTAAAAACTCATTTATCATACTATTTTTATGTCAAGAACTTTCAATGTTTTCTTGCGTACTTTTTGTTGCATTGTTTTTTATTAGTTATTGAATATATATATATATATTTTTTCTACTCATGAAGGTAAAAAATGAAATATAGACTAGGTATTGGGGAATTGAGAGTGATGTGAGGAGGGGGGAGGGGCCATAATAGCTTCCACCTTCACGTGGTTGGCCTTGTTTAGTAGAGAATAATTTATTGGAGCGATTTAATCTTGGAGAAAACCTCCCTTGATCCAATGTAGCAACAAAAAAGTCACTATTGACTTAGCTGCTACTCTTTCAGATCATGGGAGGCTTGTTCCAAGTTCAGGTGACTCCAATAAATTGTTCTTGAAACGAAGAGGAGCTTATTCAGCTATGTTTTGACATTTTCAACATATGTTCTAACATTATCATAAGAATGAATCTTAGAGTAAAAAATACTACATCAATTACTTGTATTTATTGTATATATAATTATGGATTTTGAATGACTTGGTAGTGCAGGTACAAATCCTCTTGCATCATGAGCAATACAACTTGTCAACCAGGGTCATGTCCAGGATATTTTTTCTTGTGCACTTGACCAGGTTCGTAGTGTCACATTTTGTAAGTTCCTTTATAGTTCATAATGCAATATTAAGCTTGTTCATGATTATTATTTGGTTTTTTATATGGGGTTTTTCATCTATTTGATTGTAAGCAACTTTGAATGTTTCCTGTTGTTCACTATGATTTCTCCATTTACCACTCCCAGGATGAATCTGACTTTATTGTCCAATTTCAGCAAATCATGATGAAGGTTTTCCAATTGGAATTTCTTTCTCTTTTCATATAATTCAAGATGGACATGATAGAAGTTCTCCAAAACTTGCTCAGGGGTCTCATATTTATGATTGATTCCCTTTGAGCCAAAAAGATGCATGTTACTTGTACTCATTGTAGTAGTCAGTTTGAATTTCCTTAAAATGCCCTCTTGAAGTGAAATCTTCATATTCTCTTCAGACAATGACACCTCTAAATGGACCCAAGTATCAGTATTGTATTCCTTGTAGTCCCTTATGAATGGTTCTTTAATATTATCATTCCCAGCCATAAATGCTTCCAGAAATTCCTTGTAATCCTGAGTCCACTTGTGAACAGGCAACTCTATAATTCTTAATTTTGTCTCAATAATTTCCTCTATGATGCCACTAATCATGTAAGACACACAATTATCATTTATAGTTGTTCGTTAAATTTTACCCTTAAAACCCTTGTACCAACGTGCCAAGACAATGGTGTATTGTCTAATGCTCCGAGATGTTGAAATGTCCCTTAATCCTAAGCCAATCAATATATCATAATAAAGTGATAAAGAGTATACATATCGTAGTATAGGCTCAGATCATATCTGGATCCATAAGCTTGTATATTTTATATGAGGATAGCATTTCCATTATCTACATTATCTCATATTGGTCTTTTATAAAAAGTATGTTTCATTGTTACTCTAGTGTATACTACAATGTCCATATTCGTCATACAGGTTAAGGATAGAGTAATAGCATACAATATTCTACCTAATAAATCATCTTGTATTTCAATAGCTAATGTGGACATAGGTGTAATGTAAGCTCAATACTGAGATATGCTTGTTCCTATTCTAGCTCGATATCATTGAATATAGTCTTTCCAGCTTTGATTAGTGAAAAGAGTTGGATTAGCTTAAGTTGAGTAATGTATTCACCCTTATCTCTCTTCTATGATTCCCATGTATTAGTTACAATGATAACAGTTATATGGAACTAAAAGCAGATTGGTATATATAAGAGACCGTATCATACTTATGATGCCCATATTAAGCTTAGTAACTATCACTATATCACCTTACTTAAGCTAGTAGTAAGCTCTATTGAATCTATAAGCTTATTGATTTCACTATGCTATTAATACTAATGAATCAAGTCCATCGAATCAGTGACCAAAATTTTCTTGATGTAACTACACGTAATGGAATAACACATATTCATATAAACATGATATCCTTAGTACGGGTCTTAGATTATAGTGACCAGAAACTCCATATTCAAGCTAATCTCCTTGTTATGACGTAATTATCTTTGTTTCCCTATTCATTTCATACCTTATTAACACTGACCGGAATCATAGTAATAAGTACATAGCCTTACTATCTCTATGACAACATGTGTATCTTATAAACCTTAAGTAGAAACACAGTTTGATTGCTAATGTTTATATAATAGTTGATCTTGTATGATTGGTTAAGCTTAGCATTGATATGAGTGTACCATTACAAAAGGCATAGTGAAATATCTCTACCTGTATCATGACCATATGAAGTTGATCTCTATAGCAGTCTATGTTTCCCCATTCAACACTCTCTAAGATATATCTTAACCATATTCAAGCTATTACACAGATCAGTCTAAGCTTAGTAATTGATGTTGATGCTAATCCACCCAGGTCTTCTCTCCATAATTCATATTCAAGCATGGTATAGAAATACAATACCTGTCACATTACCAACCCTCGTTTGACTTCCAGCTAGATCTCGTGCTACTCAAGGGGGGGGGGTTCTCCCTAAGATAGGATTGTTAGGGTTTTAAAGGTTTTGAAGATAATTTCTAGATTTTTGTTCAAATGGTCCTATGGTTGATTGAAAGGCTTAGATCAACCGAAATAACCTCAAGAAAGGTTCCCAAACACACACAATAAAGAAATTACAAGGTGATTTCGAAGAATAAACCCCTCCAAATGATTCAAAACATATTTAAAAGGAAAAAAGGTGATGGATGATTGAGGATCAGTGCATTAGTTTGCTAATATATTTTTTGTGCATATGGAGTTTCAAGATTAACACAGTTGTAGAGAAATTAGAATGGATTTAGGTTCAAATACTAAGGGAGACACTACTTGTATTTGTTAGACTTTTGAAATAGACGTTCTACAGTCTTCAAGGATGGTTAAGGGGAGAGCTTTCACATAAGTTGTGACTGCATGGGTGCCTTGTGAATGTTCATGTGGCCCATTTTTTGTTTGCTCCCTTGTGCCTTCGTTCGGTCAGGTGCGCCGTGTCGTTTCGTTTGAGGGTGCTCGCCCAAACCTGTTTGGTTTGGGTCGTTTCGGTTGAGGGCGCCCACCCAAACACGTTTGGGCATGGTTCTTAGAGCCACCCAACCAGTAAAATTGAATATATGTCTTGTTGCTGCATATGCACATTTTGACACTAAAGAGAGATTTTAGTTCATGAGCATTTGGCATGGGAAAAAAACCTATGTAATCCCTATGTGTGGGGTTAATTAACCCTATTCCTACAATGTTTATTGTTTTCATATCAGATTGTGTGGGGGTAGATAACTCGTAGCCATATCACATAGGCCCTATTCACTTACGAAGGTTCCCCAACCTCTGCCCCCAATTTGGTTGATCTTGCTCAGCTTGAAAATTTTGTATTTTCATTGATGATTGATTTTCCTCTCGCTCGAATGCAAAAGGAAGATGGATTTCATCTTTTTCCTCCATAATTTCCACATTCGACATCTATTGTAGCTATTCATCTATGCTCATCTAGAATCACCACAATTTGTACTTTTTTTTTTGCAATGGAATTTTGATGTTGATCTCGACGCGATTTTTCCTCCTCAAAAAACATATCCTGGTTGTAAGCATGGTTATGGTATGTTGATATTCAGATGAAAAATACAACTTGTAGCTCTTGATCTACTAGGGGTTACCTTGATATTAACGGTGGTGTATTCATAATCCTTTTGAATAACCAATAAAGGGTCAAGGAAATTGACCAATATGTTGTCAAGTTTTATCTTATCCATCTCTGGGGCAAGTTGCTTTTCGGCTAACTCCACTGATTTTGATCTCAATTTTTCCAATTGATTCCTTCTCTCATATGATACATGAGCCTTTTCCTTTCTCTTCCCTTCTAATTCCATAATAGTGTCATAGTGATGCCAACCAAATTCTTTGGAAAGCCTTCCTAGCAGACAATACTTGTGACCTGGCTGAAGCCTCAACACTTTCAGAGCATCTGGAATGACCATTCTCTTCTTCTGGTCATATGGTGGGGGAACCCCTTCAAAATCCCTTAGCCTAGAAATTTTTGCAGCACCACACTTAGTTTTGTGTGGAATCATTCCTCTAATTGTCCAATAGTCAAATCCTTCTCTTACTTTATTGTCATTTTCCCACACCTATCTAATGAGAGCACAAGAACACCTATTTCTATAAAAGAACCTATAAATTCTCTTACTTTATTGTCATTTTCCCATAACTAACCAATGAGAACACAAGTACACCTATTTATATAAAAGCACCTATAATAATTTTGTGGGTTTCACTAATATCCCTTTAGTTACTGTGTGCACAGTAGCCTAGATCCTAAAGTGATTCCCGTACAATGATAATCCACTAGGTGTATTTGTTCTTAAAAAACTATGCATGGATAGATGTCCCATTTATGGCCAAGTTCCACCAAAATGGTTCCCCCCACCTACCTAGTAACTACATTACATTTATTTCATGACAAGACTACCCTACAACCCACCAAATTTCTATCATATCCTTGACGTCAACAACAATTTGTTGTTCAAGATATAGCTAAGTTGGAACAAACTTAGCTCTAGATCTTAGGATATTTTTCCACCTCTAATGTTTATAAACCAATAGATATAAAATTTCTAAAGCATGTGGGAACCCTTTAAGTATCACCTTTCCTATATTGACTCCATCTTAAAAATCATGGAAAATGTCCATAGATGAGTTATCCTTACTAAACCAAAAATTTCATTGAAAATAATCATTCATACCATAACATTACTACTTCCCTTTTAAACACATAAGACTTATTTTTAAGTTACCATAATTCATATTTAATATCATATAATTAGATAAAAAAATCAACCAAAAACCCTATTTTATGAAATAAAAATTCAACAATTTTTTATAATTAATAATTTAAATAAATGTCTTAGATATAACCTCATTAATAATTATTTATAATCAACAGTACCACTTATTTACCCAAACCCCTTATTAACCCCAAGAAAAGTCTCACACATTTTATTTAATGGAATTTGAGTGGCCTTAAAAAACACACGTATTTCATTTCAAAATGTCAAAAAATTTCAAATACCAAAATTTTTAATTTCCGTCGTTCATTTCCCTCTGGTTGCATGGTTTGTGCAAGGAAGGAGGGAGGATGCGGCCATAACATCGCCGGTTTTGATGAAGGATGTAGCCATACTATTGCAGGTTTGGAATAAGGATGTGGCCATATTGTCGCAGGTTTGGAGGAAGGATGCGGTAAGTAAAGAAATTGATCCCGAGTGCATGTTGTAAGTCTGCTCTAATACATTTGGTTGAAGTCTGGTGATTTATTTCCTTCTACAGAAAGAATATGCTCTGATACATCGGATCCCGATTTCCTTTGGTATGATGATCAACAAAAGTTATCATAATAGTCTTGTGCCTTGTATACAGACATCAATACCTGCCCCGTGGATTCAAAGGCCCTTCATTCAGCCCCAGAGAAGTGCGATTTGGAGAAGTAAAAGTCAAGGAAAAGTGGTGAAATCTGAAGAACATGTCGTCAAATTCCCCGGACAAGGTAATCCATGTATTCATTCAATAGTCCCACTGAAATATTTATTGTTGTAATGGATTGCCCTAAATATGTAGTGCTTTTCGTTAAGTTTCTGTGTTTATCCAATGATAATGCAATGCCCTTTAGGTTTCTTTGGTTATTTGTTTGCCCATTTGGTTTTGTTACTTTCTACTTCTGCACATTTGGTTAAGGTGCATTTTATTAGCTATGAGAATTTTTGGTTGGCTTCTGAAGCAATGGCTATTTGGTTTCTATATGTTTTGGTTTGTTGATATGCCCATTTGGTTATTTTGTCTATCTTATTCTAAGAATTTTTTGTTTTCATCTGCGACAATGTTTGTTTGGTTTCTCTTTGTTTTAGTTTGCTGATATGCCCATTTGGTTAATCTTTCACATGTAACTGAGAATTTTTGGTTTGCATCATGCAACAACGTGTATCTAGTTTCAATGTGTTTGCATTAGCTGATATGCTCATTTGGTTACTTTTCCCTTATATTTGTGAGAAGTTTTAGTTTGCATATGTAGCAATGGCTATTTGGTTTCAATGTGTTTTAGTTTACCCATAGGGTTTTGATGTTTTTGTTTTCGAAATTTTATCCAATGGCCTTTTGGGTTTTGATGTATTTTTAGCTTCGGAGTGTCTGGTTTCCCTAATGGAGAACATGGAGTTGGTCCCAGGACTAGATACTTCTTCCTTGATTGATTTTATGGTTATTCCTGGAAGATACAAAGATGAAATAAAGCAGCTTCCAAGAAGGATACTATTCTTCTAAGATGGTGTGAGTGAAGGGAAATTTTACAAAGTACTGGAAGAGGAACTAAGAGCTCTGAAGGCTGCTTGTAAAAGGTTTGAGAATTACAATCCCACCATTAGCTTTGGTGTGTTACAGAAGCAACATAATACAATATTTTTCCATTTTGACAGGCCAGCTATGGAGCCAGTTAATTCATATGCTAGTGGGCGAGTTCACCATTCTACCTCTCGAAATGCCCCACCTGCTGGGAAATGATCATCTTCGTCTTCTGATGCACATGACAATATTCCTCCAGGAACTATAGTGGATACTCTAATATATCCAAGATAATTTTACTTTTACTTGTGCAACCATTCAGGCATCAAGGGCACAAGAAGACCAACCAATTAGCATGTGTTGTGCGATGAAAATCATTTTCTATTTGATGAGCTGTAGCAGCTTATCAACAATCTCTGCTACACCTTTTTCAAGTGAAAAAAGCCAACCTCTTTGGTGCCTCCTGTATATTATGCTCATCTTGAAGCACATCGAGCTCGTCTGTATTTGGATAAGTCTGGGAGCATTTCCGAGAAATCTTCCGGTAGATCAACTAGTGCTTCCGAGGCATCTTCTAATAGAAGTGGGAGTTCCATATATTTTCCTTTAGTGGAACCTCCACCCCTTCCCAAGCTCAATGAAAATGTCAAGAAATTAATGTTTTACTGCTGAAAGAAGACTGGGATATTTGTGAACAAACTTGAATAGCCTAAACACGAGTGAAAGCATACATAAGTTTTGTAAGCTTAGTGAGATCTGAAAATTTTTTGTAGGCTTTTATTATAGTATGTTACCATTCCTCATTTTTGTCTCAATACTCTAAAGGTCCTGGAAATGTGGCAGATTCCATATATATATACAATGCAATTCCAGGATAGTTTGAGATAAAGAAAAGTATTACCTTCAGGCTTAAGCTTCGGTGATTCTCCCTTCTGAACCTTCTAATTCTGAGTTCCGTTGCAATCCTCAGTTGATTTACATTTTCAGGCATAGATGATTTTTTCCTACACATTTTGTATCAGAATCCTTCACATAAATAAGAATATTTTGCCTTCGATGGTTCCACGCTTCTTTGTCAATGCTTATTTGAAAATTTTCCTTATTTTTTATGTTATGATGGTGGACAATTTGGTTTCATATTATACTGATTATTATCTATCAGTGTTGTTGTTGTCTATGCCATTGCTACTTTCAGTTGAGGCATCATTTTGTCAACCTTATCTTTTTATGCTATTTGAAACCTTATGGTTTATGATTAACTTTGCATTTTATCTTCCTGCAGGCCAAAATTGGGTCATAATCTTTGCAAAGTTATTGTCCTACATGTTTCTTCAGGTATAAGGCTTCTTATTCTCTTGATTCCTTCATGAACAACAACCACAATTAAATTTGTAGTTAGGTTTACTTCAAAATAACATTTGCTAACCATGTCATTCCTGATCCTTTTACATCCACGATTCTTGTTTCCTTCCCCTAGTACTGTCTTCATATGTAAACCATGTGTTCCTTCTTTCAATGGATGCCATAATCTTGTTATCATGGGATACTATTATTGATTTAATTTCATGCAACAATTAGGGAACTTAGAATGGTTTTAGTGCCTATCTACATTTCCCATTGGACGTTTTCTTATTTGAATATCAATGAGATTGTTTTATTCCTGGCAATAGTGGACATAATTTTCCATAAAGATTGTCCTTGATTACATAAACAGTCAGTAATTCAATCATAATAAATGAATTCCTTTTAACTGTTCTTGCATAAGATTGTTGGTGAGAAAGCCACAAGATTTTATATTGAGTGGAGATTCTTAGGTTTTTCAACCTAAATCATGAGCCAGATATAACCTGAAATCAATAACTATCAACTAATATTAGAATGGAAACTTTTGTAGCCGGACATATTGTCATTGAATTTCTGGTTTTTACAGCATGGAATGTTTTGAGTGAATAAGATAAGATAAACATTTTAAGGCTAAAGGTGCAAGAGTGGTTAGGGCTACTCAAAAAACAAGAAGTGCACTAAACTAAGTGGAACATGAGTAATGCATGAAATATCATGATCAAGTAATGTTAGGAAGGATAAAGAGAAGGAGCAGGGCAACATCACTAAGAAGTGACTGATGCAAAGTCTGACAATGTCAGAATTTGGATAGGTCTTCGGGGGCTGGGTTTTCAGCTCCTAGGTAGAGGTTGGCCATCCGGTGATACTCCCTTCAAAATCAAGGCTTCCGAAAAAAAGGCTGGTGATGGAACATGGTTGGGTGGTACTTGGTGTGGGATGGGTGTGGTGCTGAGATCTCAAATCACTGGGATGAATTTTGGCCCAGTGGGTTCCTAGCTGAGGTCTGTGATGTGGTGTCATGCTGGAAACACTAGCTGTCAGTCTAGAGCAGATGTAAATTTCACAGATCTAGACGTTGATGCTACATGGGATCCTACTTACCTCTTACAGTTCTCTGCCATCAAGAGGAAACATTTTGAAGTGAAAAATTTACAAATGGAATTTCAATTTTAATATTCCACTATAACCCTATTATATAATCAAGCTTCTGTCGTCATTTGAAACTCTTTTCTCTACACGTTTTTATTTTACCTTATGGGTGAAGTGTTTCATTCCAAACATATTGGCCCAAAAATATTTTGCGCAATAAAAACCAAAAATTCAATGACTATAACCTAAACTAAGCTATTAACAGTGCATCTATGAAGCATACGAGGGATAAAAAATATTGAGTATTCCGCTATTTTATCTTTTTGTTAGGTAGAACAATGTCTATAGGGCCTTTCTACAAAAACCTAAAGTTTTCACGGGTTGGATGAAATAAATGAGATTCAAGGCTATCTAGCTAGTTTTCATTAGAATAAAGAAAGGCATGCCTAGAAAATAAGAGGCTTTGTTTAGTTGGTGAGAGTACTACACCAAAGATGCCACCATAGTGATGGGATGGGTGTTGATGGTGCTCAATGTAAATGTCAGGCTAGGACTGTCATTTTATAATAATTTGACTGTGGGGATTGAAAATTCATAACCTGCTGGTCTGGACCTGCCAAACCACAAAAAGAACATGGGTGTGCTGGGAGCATGGATTTATGTTTGAGCCCCAAGTTTTTCCAGCCCAAAGTCAAACAAAACAAAAATTTACAAGATCCATTGGCCTAAGTTAATCTCACAAGATCAACACAAATTACTTGGATTAGTTAGACCTGCTACTGATCAACTTGTAGGCCTTTTGGAATGTGGATGAGTACTGCACAAATCTTTGTTACAATGCCATAGAATTTGGATTTCATAATAGTGATTTGTGGGATGCGCTAAGGCCATCTTTGGGGGTCTCTATCATCTCACAGAATGAGCATGGAATGGCTTCAGTGATTTAACATTTTGCTTACAAACATATTGGCCTATTTGACAGTGCCCAATGTAAACTCCAAAGTCAATATTTAACACATTGCTTACAACATTATTGGCTTATTTGACTGTACTCAACGTCGACACCAGAGTTAATCTTCAGAAAGCAACTGGGTTAAGCACTAGTAAAATTTAAGAAGCATATATTGCATTTTTCTGCAAAATACTAGGAAAAATACTTGTAAGGATGGTATTAGCCTCTGATTTGATAGATTGCATCCAAGTTTATTGATCACTTCAAAAAAAATTTGGGTTTGCATAACAATTTGCATGAAATGTTAATTTTTTGAGTCGATTTCAGGTAGCATTCAGGCTTGTTAACTATACTCTCATATACATTTGTGGTTGTGGTTTTCTGAATTTCATTTAAAAATAGTGAAATTGATGTTAAAGTGTTGACATTATCACTTAACAGCTTATAGCCCTATACACACCATGTTTGTTGTGGACCTTCCAAACCTAGCCAAAATTTGGGCACTTAACAAGTTTAGAGTAATATTTGAATCCTTAATGCTATAAGAGTTTAATGAAATGTGTACACTTCTGGATTCAGCCAATAAACTACAAGATTAATTATATCACATTTACTTTTAACTGCAGTTTTCAGTTTCCATTAAGAATTATGGATTTATGTAATGTACATGTAGACAGGGTAATACGGTCAAACATATATTTGTATAGATGAAATTCGTTAGCAGCTTTCTTGTGACAGGTAAATTGATCGATTTTGGGCTTAAACTGGTATCACAAACAAGAAACAGGTCATACAAGTAGACCAAATTATAGAGTATATTGGTGATGTGGAAATTCGAGTAGGGAAGAGCGATGTTAATTTTTTTTTTAAATATTTTTTAATTTTCATCAGAAGAGAGACGTTTAATTTTTTTAAAATATTTTTTAATTTTTGTCGGAAGAGTGACATTTAATTTTTTTTAAATATTTTTTAATTTTTGTCGGAAGAGCGATGTTTAATTTTTCGTTGGAAGAGCGACGTTTAATTTTTTAAAATAATTTTTTTTTTTAATTTTCATCGAAAGAGTTACGTTTTATTTTTCGTCGGAAGAGCGACGTCTAGGTTCCGTCGGAAGAGCGAGGTTTAATTTTCATCATAAGCACGACGTTTTTTTTCATCGGAAGAGAGATGTTTTATTTTTGTTGGAAGAGCGACATTGTGTTTTCGTCGGCAGAGCAATGGTTTGGGTGATGTTGGAAGAGTGACGATGTTCTGGAAATGTTGGAAATAGTGTCACTCTTCTGACACTTTATTGAAGTGTCGGAATTGCGACGTAATGGCTAACCACATTTTGCCCCACCTCAAACTGTCGCTCTTGCGACTCCTATGTGTCAGAATAGCGACGAATTGGCCATTGGAAATTGGGCCAAATGTGCTAGTGTACTTTGTGGTGCCATAAGTGAAGAGGTAGATTGTGTAACGTGACCGATACATGCATTTTGGATACCACCATGGTGGTAGCATCAAATCCCGGAAACAAGGGTATCATGAAGAGCCCAACATTGCCTCAAAACCAAGGTCCTTCGCTTAATACGTAATCCTTGTCTTTTACTAAATCAAATTTGAAAATACAAAACATTTTAGAGAAGAGATGAATATCATGATTTGGCATCCAATTAGAGAATATCCATTGGTGAAGTGCCTCTGATTTGGGCCAAAAACCATTAAATATGCAGATTACTATTTTTTTGTAGAATTCTACGTAAAGACCTTTTAACTCGTCCACAATAACTATTAGAGCCATAATTTTGGACTTTTTCTCGACAATATAAGGCCCGTGAAGATTTAGATTATGTTCTAGATTGTTTTGAGTCTCCCCTTTCCCTTTGAAAACATCCATCAAATATGCAAGACCTTTGGAGATATAACCTTGACATCCTCTAAGAAATCTTGAGATGAGAGTGATGGACACATCCAGGCTAATGCCATAATCCTGCAGTGTGTGAACCCTCTACAGTACTTTCCCTGCATAAATCAGATTTTCTATATGTGTTGGTATGCCCAATTGTTTTTTAATCTCATGTTTGAGGGATAGAATCCGCATCACTTTCCAAATTCTCATTCATATATATTTCCTACTCAGGTTTTTGATAATAATTTGGCTCATAACTCCTTTGTTTGTGGTCTTAATATATGTTTTTTGTACCTCATTTGCATTTGGATTTAACATATGATAATTTTTAGGGTACGTTGCTAACAGATCTGGGTTTATTCTAAATGGATATGTAAGAAATGAATCTTCTGAGATCATTTTCTTCACCCGATATAGTCCTTGATCAAAAAATATGACCAAGTAGAGGTTTTATTCTCTCCAAAATATATCATTTGTGGCTGAAATTTCCAAAAAAGGAGTATATCTTGCAGGAAAATGCATTATAATCCATAGATCTACGCTTATATGGGAGGAATCTAACATACCAACAAAAAACACACTGAGCTCTGGTGCAACATATGTTTCAGACTGAGGTGCAATACAATATGGCCCTTCTACACTTTGTTCCAATGGCTTGTTCGTGGATACTAACTTAGCTTACAGGAGCCAAAATTTTTAGTTGACTGTGCCCATAGATCAATAAACGAAAAAATCCTAATCTATTGTTTCCTGTGCAATCAAATCTAGTTTTTCATTTTTTCTCCTAGAAAATAGCATGTGGAAATTCCTAATCTCATCTAAATTGTTCTTCATTCACTAAAATATTTTCTCTGATCCCCTCATGTGCTTTTCCACAATTGCAAAGATCGAGTTCTAAGTTAAATTCATTGGGAGATAGAGAGGTATGTAGTTGAGGATCTGTAGTAGTAGATATGACCCTCATCAAATTCATCATAGATCAGTGTTTCAAGAGTAAATTTCCATGACTACACACCCTAATGGTAGCTTCAGAGTCAAGGGCAACTACTTCGAACTCTTCAGTGACAGTGAGGAGAAAAACCCCATAGACTCCATCGCGCTCATAAAGCATAAATTTCTAATCATGTTCTTTTTCAATATCTCTCTATTTCCACAGGTATTTTAGACTGATTATAAAAAAATTTATGGTATTCATTATGGTCTTCTAAGGAGCCATATGAAAGAATGGATTTAAATGACTTGTAAGACCCTAGAGAACCAAAAAAGCTGCAACTCTCAGTATTTTACACTCTCCAACTAAAGCTGCAGTGGTGCCTCTGGGAATTCTCAGTGAGAACCCAAAAAATATTTCAACATCAAGTCATACTGAATACCTGAATAATACATCTTAAATTAAATATTACCACAAATATCCTTGAATACCAAGCCATTTTTATGATAGAGATCAATCTCCAACTTGCTATTAATCATCTCAAACATTTTGTAAGCTACAGTTTTTCATACTTCAAATGAATTTAACCATTTTTTAAGCCCCATGGTATATTTGATTAGGACATCATTTGGAAACTACCCATGTGGATGGAATTATTTCTTTTTTAGGGTTGGTAATGTGATTTAAAGGGCTCTTCCTGCTAGATGTCATGTTTCAACTACATGAACTTTTTGAGTCATATGCTATTACCAATACCTTCCATATATGGTACACTAAAAGTAAGATTAGGATGGTATCATATATGTTGCTTAAAGGACGGGATTTTAGAATTTATAACCCCTTTTGTTTAGGGATTTATGAATATTTTGCAGTACATATGGTCTTATGGTTTTTCCTATAGTAGGTGCAGTTTCTTTACAAGGAGAAGAAATGCTCAGAAAAAATTTAGAAACAGAAAATAAGTAGGGTGATATTTTTTGGTTAATTATCTTTCACATGTCACCTGTAAGTTTGAAGCAGTAGGGATGAGCCGTAGTTCTTTTATCCAACTAGGGGCTAGAATTAGCCAACAAAAACTTATGCTGGTTATTTTTTCCTCATAAGAGATTCTACTTCATCTGTGCAGGTCTCATAAATATGCACACATGTGATCCCAAGTAATTGATTTGGATGTACCCTAGCCTTTGTTTCGGAATCAATAGTATTCTTCGAGATATCTAATGTCAACGAATGCTTTCTCAAGTTAGTAACACCATAAGTACATTGAGATAATGTTGGGTATGTGTTATATTCTTTCCACAACTAATCACACGTGGGGGGGTTATAGGGGGGGCGGTAGGCCCCCCTGTCAGGGTCTGGGGCAGCGCCTTGGCGAAAATTTTTTGGTCCTTAATTTTTGATGGGCAGTCCACACCCATGGTTTTTTGCACGGTTTTGCACATGGTTTTGGGGTATGATGGTTTTCGGCCACTAGTATTTTTGTAGATCCGGTCAAGGGAACTATGGTTATGTTCTAATCCAGGGTTAATGGATTAGGGTTTATGTATGCTTCAGCATGTATATATATGTGTTGTAACACTAAAAGGAATATAATGAAAAATCAAGCTGGTCGTCCCAATTTGGGATCCAGGGGAGAATCTCCGTGTTTATCTGTTTTATGTTTTATGCTCTTGATATTATTTATTTTTTGTTATAATATTCGTGTGTAGATAATTTCTATTTAGGGTTAAAACCTACATTTGGTATCAGAGTTGTTTCGGCTTCAAGGGAACGCCTTTGCTATTGAGGGTTTCTTGCTCAGGCTTGAGGTAGACCCTATTTAGTGGGAGATGTGCGGGTTCGATTATTGTGGTGAAAGAAGATGGCGAGCGGCGGAAAGATAGAGATTGAGAAATTTAATGTTCAGAGTTTTGAGTTGTGGAAGCTCAAGATGGAGGATCTGCTGGTGGATAAAGATCAGTGGATCGCAGTAGATCTAGGTACTAAACCAATGGCAATGTTAGATGAAGACTGGAAGAAATTGGATTGGAAGGCTACGAGCACAATAAGGTTGTGTGTCTCAGATTCAGTATTGTTGAATGTATCTGGGGAAGCTACGATGAAGTATTTGTGGGAAAAACTTGGGACTTTGTACCAATCTAAGTTTCTAGTGAATAAGTTGTTCCTGCAGAAAAAGCTATATAACCTGAGGATGAAGGATGGAGACTCGGTGAAAGAGAATATGAATGCCCTCAATACTATGGTAAGTCAGTTGTCATCTTTTGATATTAAAATATCAGATGAAGATAAGTGCATCAGTTTTTTGTGTTCTCTACCAGACTTGTGGGACAGTGTGGTTATTGCAATAGGTAGCAATAAAAATACCTTGAATTTTGATGACAATGTCTCAGCCTTGTTGTCGGAGGAAATGAGACAGAGAAATATGGAGGGCTAGAATGGAGATGCCTTATCTGTATGAGGAAGGTCCCAAAACAAAAACAAGAATAAGGTTTTGAGTGGGAGATCCAAATCTAGAGGGAGATCTAAATCTCCTGGAAAGTTTGTAAAGGTATGCTAGAAATGCGGAAAGGAAGGGCACTACAAAAGGGAGTGCAGATCTAAAGCTCCTAAGAAAGGAAAGGGATCTAATGATGCTCCTTCTGTAGAGGCAAAAACCACCTCGGATGAAGGTGGGGATGTGTATTTGGCTTCTTCCTTAAATACACATGTAGATCATGAGTCATGGTTGATTGACTCAAGTGCATCCTTTCACTTCACTCCCCATAGGGAGTGGTTCTCCGAGTATGAGAAATATGATGGCGGTGATTTCTTCCTAGGGGATGATAGGAAGGCCAGAATCGTCAGACATGGAAAGGTCAAGCTAAAGCTGCAAGGTGGAAGGATTAGAAAACTTCCTAGTGTTCTGCATATTCCTGCATTAGCGAGAAATTTGATTTTTGTAAGCAAGATGGATGATGCAGGTGTAAAAAAAGTGTTCGAGAAAGATGCCTGCAAGATGGTTCGGGGAAGCAGAATCGAGTGAGTTTTCCTTCTGGTGCTAAGAGGGCGAACAAGATATTAGAACTTGTGCACAGTGATGTGTTTGGACCCGTGTCAGTTCCATCACTGGGAATGTCTGTGTACTATGTTTCATTCATATATGACTTCTCAAGGAATACATGGATATATTTCTTGAGGAAGAAATTTGAAGTCTTTTATAGATTTAAAGAATTTAAGGCTCTGGTGGAAAACCAGACAGAGAAGAAGATAAAAGCACTGAGGACAGATAATGGTGGAGAGTTCTACAAGAAGGAATTTGAAGAGTCTTGTAAGAAGTGTGGTATAACACGGTAGAAGACTACTCCATACAGACCTCAACAAAACGGAGTTGCAGAAAGAATGAACAGAACACTGATGGAAAAGGCAAGAAGCATGCCCAGTGGTACCAGGTTAGGACAAGAATTCTGGGTAGAGGCATTAGAGACTGCATGCTCGTTAACAGATCACCTTCATCAGTGTTGTAGGACAAGACTCCACATGAGATATGGACTGGTAAGAAACCCTCTCTTTCACATCTCAAGGTATTTGGATGTGATGCATATGTACATGTTCCAAAGTAGAAAAGGACCAAGTTGGATAATAAATCTAAAAGGTGCATCTTCATTGGGTATAAGGATGGTTTAAAAGGTTACAAGCTTTGGAACCCAGAAACAAGGAGGGTTGTGTACAAGCAAGAAGTGGTGTTTAGAGAGGTGAAAGATGTTGTTAAACATGAATTCATACCAAAGGAACCTCAGAAGATAGAGTTTGAGCTAAAGGAGTATGAATCAGACTCTACAATAGAAGAATATTCAGAAGAGGAAGAGCCACAAACTCCAGCTATGAGAAGATAAGTTCGGGAAAGAAGGAAACCAGAAAGGTATAGTCCATATGCTTTCTATTCAGGTTTTGCCTTAACTATAACTGATGATGATCCCAGAACTGTCAGGAAGGAAATAGATTCAGAGGATGGAAAACTCTAGAAGGATGCCATGGTGGATGAAATGGCATCCTTGCACAATAATGAGTCATGGGATCTGTTGGAGTTTCTGGCTGGAAGGAAGTCCATCGGGAGCAAATGGGTGTTTAAGAAGAAGATGAATGTAGAAGGCAAGGTGGAGAAATACAAAGCTCGGTTGGTAGCAAAAGGTTATTCCCAGGTGCCGGGAATTGATTTTGGTGATATTTTTTCTCCTATTGCCAAAGTTACTTCTATTGGATTACTTTTATCTGTTGCTGCTGCATTTGATTTTGAGATAGAATAGATGGATGTGAAGACAACATTTCGTCATGGGGATTTAGAAGAGGAGATCTACATGAAGCAACCTGAAGGTTTTATGGTGAAGGGTAAGAAAGAACTAGTATGCAAGTTGAAGAAGTCTTTGTATGGGTTAAAAACAAATACTACATGCAATGAAATTTATACCATGTTACCCAGGACTTGGCTTCACTCACAGGAAGCAAGGAGGATCACTGTGTTTATTTTAAATTAATTTGTGACCGTGTTATTTATTTGTTCTTGTATGTGGATGATATGTTGTTGATTGGAATGACAAAGAAATTATCCAAGATTTGAAGACCCAAATATTCTCCAAATTCGACATGAAGGATCCTGGTGCTGAAAAATATATTTTGGGCATCAAAATTAAGAGAGATTGGGAAAATAGGAAGCTCTGGTTAAACCAGAGGAAGTATGTCGAGATGATATTGCAGAGGTTCAATATTCAGGATAGTAAACCGGTGAATGTTCCTATTCTTGTAGGTGTAAATCTATCTGCTGAACAGTGTCCCAAGACACAAGAAGAAGAGGAGGATATGTCTCATGTTCCATATGCAAGTGCGGGGGGAGTTCGATGTATGAAATGGTTCAGCATTATACCAAATATTGCGTATGCGGTGGGAGTATTGAGCGTGTTTATGCTCAAACCTGTAGTGTTGACATTGGACAATATGGAAGGTGTTTTCAGATATTTACGTGGCACTAGTGATTATGGCTTCTGCTACCAGGGAAGACCAGGATTGGAAAGAATGTTGGACATTCGTGGTTTTGTTGATGCAGACTGGGCTGGAGATCTGGACCAAAGAAGATCTATAAGTGGGTATGTGTTTAGCCTATTTGGAGGCGCAGTCATTTGGATGAGTAAAATACAGTCTGTAGTGGCTCTTTCAACTACAGAGGCAGAATACATAGCAGCCACTCATGCAAGCAAGGAGGAAGTTTGGTTGTAGAGATTGTGTTCAAGTATGGGGTTAGTACAGCAAGCTATAAGGATAGACTGTGATAGCCAAAGTGCAATTTTCTTGGCTAAGAAACCTACTTATCATTCAAAGACAAAGCACATTGATGTTCAATATCACTTTTTAAGAGATATGGTTGAGGCTAATGGCAGTGTTGGTTGGTAAAGGTGGACACTGAAAGAATGTTGCGTATGCATTGATGAAGTCTCAGAAAACTCGTGTCTTCATACCTGGCGCAACAACATGGGGGTCGCTGGAGTGTTATCCCCTGGTTTGGTCCTCGCTACCTTGGAAAAAAAATTCTGTCCTTAATTTCTGTGGGGTGTCCACTTGCCATTTTCGTGTATGGTTTTGCACATGGTTTTGGGGTACGATGGTTTTCGGCTCCCGGTATTTTGTAGATCCGGTCAAGGGAACTACGGTTATGTTCTAATCCAGGGTTAATGGATTGGGGTTTATGTATGCTTCGACATGTATATATATGTGTTGTAACACTAAAAGGATTATAATGAAAAATCAAGCTGGTCGTCCCGATTTGGGATCCAGGGAAAAATCTCTGTGTTTATCTATTTTATGTTTTATGCTCTCGCTATTGTTTATTTTCATAAATATCTGTGTAGTTAATTTCGTTCGTGGTTAAAACGCGTATACTACAGATAATACATATCGTATATCATGTCCTATAATTCATTGAGTTTGTGTTTAGCATTGGAATGTAGGCTCATTCATTTTCAAGTGTTTTACCCCTCTAAGTGGCATCTAACTCCCATGTCATTCAGCCACCACAGATCTTGATAGGTTCTATTATGGATAATACTTTGAAGGATTGTTATCGTATATTTCTTAATTGAATAATACCAAGCCTTTCAATAAAATGAAAGGTTTAATATTCTTCAAATGTTTGTTTCTATTCTTCATACTTCTCATTCCATACAAAATAAACATGTGCAGTTCCCTTGCATCTAGCAGGAATTGAACCCATGAATCTCCCCTTTACTTGGCAGAATGTGCTACTTCATGCTAGCATTTTTTATTTCTCTTGAGAATTAAGAAGCCAACAACTATATACTCAAAATTCCATGGACTTGCAGAATTCAAATTCGTTATGAGTGGTTGATTTTAAAGTTTACTATCCAACCATAGATTTCCACAATTTGAATGGCTCTCACCTAGAATTTTGCAACTTTTTTTGCCTTAGGTGTGGTTATCTCACAATCTCATTCCCAAGTGTATAGGCTCTATACTGTTGTTGGAGGTTGTATGTGATTAGTGGGACTGTCCTTATTTACATTGCTTGGATAGCGGACCAGAAGAAATTTCTACTCATATTTAATTAATTGTAATTTTTATGTATTGAATGGAATATCTGGAAGCTTTCAAGAGGCCTTCATTATTCCAAAATGGTGGGAAACCAAGCTTTCCAATTTTAAGTATGTTTTGAATATTTATGCTTCTATGGCATAGGAAAAATAAATAACTTGTCAATGATGTCTCTAAATATTTTGTATGTGAGTAACTATTGATTATTCCTCAATTTAAGGAACAAATTTTATTCATTTGAAATAATTTTTATTGTATTCTACAATTTTCCACCTTGGATTACCTCCAAGGACTAGTTGTATGTTAGATGGGTATTTGCACCCAAGTCAAGGGGTGCGCAAATCTGTCCCAAGTTCCTGTCTCCCATACTGGATTTGGGATGGCTACCTTATCTCATGAACCAAGACTATGGGGATCTTCCCAACAGGTGAGTGGGGATGGAAGACCAAAAATGCTACCCAGACCTTGCTTTCAGGTGCATTTGAGTACCCTAGGGTTGCATCCTTCACCCCCCAAGAATTTTATTTTCATTTAAAAAAGGCCCAAAAATTTAAGGATAAAACCCTTCCAAAAAAATCTAATCCTTCTCTTACCCGACGCCTTCATGTACTAAAAAAAACAAATAAATTTTGATTTACTGTGAAGGAGAGAACAAGCCAACAGTGAAGGGATTTCAGTGCTCTTTTCTTGCTGAAAATTTTGTGTACAACAATAGATATTGAAGTAAAATGGACTACTATATTTAGTGATCAAGAGGCATTAGTCAATTTTGAAAGTAGTATGACATATGTACTTTCCAATTGCTTAACTTTTTAAGACATGAGATTCAAGGAATATTATTTTCAATTTCAATTTTCAATGCTAATGATCAAGTTGACTATTTAGTGCTTTTAGAATCATTGTATGATTGTGAAAAATTTCAATGAAACAATGTGCATGTTTTTGTTGTTACTTGTTGAAAATTATATTATTCAATGCGTGGTAACTTATCTTCAAATCCTTTACTAAGAAAATTTTGGCAGGGGGTGAACGAATTCTGGAATTAATTGTGTGGTCTTGTATGCTACAGGAAGCTCTGGGAACAAGTGAATTTGATTTGTGAATTCATTTCTCCAAAGATGATTGAATTTGGATCTATTCAAGAAATTATAAGCACTGAATACTTTTCTAAGATCATTATTAATGGAGAAGGTGAAGGTCACAAAATGGTAAATAAAATGGTTCAATATGGGAATGACTAACATGAAAATAACTCCTCATCTAGTGATTCAACCTCTCATCTCTCTTCTAACTTAGGGAAGCTTAGAAATGAAAACTTCGTTTATGATGAAAATATAGGAACAAACATTAAAAAGTGGATATGTTGGAAGAGTTTGAACCTGCTGGGACTACAAAGAGAAAAATTGTTAAAGAAACACCAATGGGTGAAGCCAACAACAATAGTAATGAGGAATAACAAGATGAGCAGCAAAATTTTGAAGTGATAGTTGAAGGGAAGTATGAATCCAACCCAGAAAATGAAGAGAATTGAACTACCAACAAGGTTGATTTTGTGTTCTTATACTATATATTTTATACATGTTCATTTATATTACTAGACATTCTCTTACAAATTTTTAGGCTCATGAAAGTTACAACGACATTGAATTTTTGTTTCCTCTCCCTTATTGCAGCAAAACATAATCTCACCTAACTACCATTTCAAGAAACCTAAGCCACCCAAAACTGGCATGAGTAGTGGAAATGCATTTCCTTTGATCATAAACTCAAGAGTGTAGAATCATGGCACATGTCCAATAATAAAGAGTACAACACAAAGTAGCAAGGGTACATTTCTAATTTCAAAGAAAGGAAATGAAGCACAAGATAATAGTTTTGAAATCCAATCACATGCTACAGAGGGTTCCCTTCACAGGAACATCAACATTGGAACTATAAGGAAAAAATCCACTATTCCATGACCCTCTCTCTAGATATTGACAAAAGGGCTTCTTTAGGTGCAACAATCTGGCAGTGAAATAGCTGTTGTTGAATCTAAGCGGTCAACCATTCTTAGGTCCCTATATTACTAGTTTAGTCCCTTATTGTTATTAGTGTAGCCCCCTTATTGTTATTTTTGTACCCCTGTAACCCCAATATTGTTATTATTGTGCCCTTACATTGGTATTGTTAGGTCAGCTAAGATTATATTGTGGGCCCATAAACTCCTATATATAGAAGGAGGTTTTAGTCATTTGTATCATCCAAGAATTGTTCATTTATGTAATGTATTGGAGGTTTCCCCCTCGAAGTGGCTGATTTCTAAGGCATTGATCTCTCATTTCTTCTATTTTTGGACCTGGTTTCATAACATTTGGTATTGGAGCTTTGGATTCTAGGGTTTTTATGCTCCAAACAAGTTATCGTGGAATTTTCGCTATAACGTTTTTTCTACTAAGGTTAAAAGGCTGAAATTTTTAGAGTGTGAAGCCGAAATCCTGAGGAACATTGTTTCAAACTTTCAGAGCTTGGTTCACAAAATTTTCGGAGATATGATCTATGGAAGTTATGGATTTTTGCAGGTTCCTAAATTTAACCTAAATATTTCATCACGGTGTTTTTGTTATAAATATTTTTCTATGATGTGTCAGAAACTGAAATTTTCATAGAGAAAATATATAATCGTGACACACCTCTTGTAAAAATTTCAGATCTTGGTTCACAACATTTTTGGATATATGATATGTGGAATTTAGTATTTTTTTAGGCTCCCGAATTTCACCTCAAAGAGGTGACCGTGGGAAAAACGTCATAACTCTCTCTCTGAACATCGGATTGAGATTCTGTAAAAAGTGGCTGCAAATAAATGGACTGTAGTTTTTAGTATATTAATTTCAGAGCCGAGGGAGGAAATAGTGACACATGGAAAGTCATACAAGTTTGCTCTACTGAACCAGTCTATAATTAGGTCATCGTGGGAGATTGGATATAAATTTTCCTTGAAGAATCCAAATCAGGTCAGACCTATGGCATTCAAAATATGATTTAGAGGGATACTTCAGGGCTGAATTTCAAATATTGAATATCTGACATCACAGAGATAATTCAGTTTCAATATTGAGCTCCTCAAAAGCAAGAAAAAGGTGTGTATTTTTTCAAATTACATAAGTCTCGTTTGAAAAAAAATTAGTTTGAATTTATTCCAAGGGCATATTGAAGAATAGATATCAGTATTGGGTTCTAAAATTCCCCATAAAAAGAATTCAACACCCATTAAGCCTTCAAAAGGCTCTACTATGACTCATGAAGACGAAGAAACACAACATGAGATATCAAAATTACAAGAGCAAGTGCACCATATTTCGCTATCGCAAAGAGCAACAAAAAATGAAATGGAAGTTTTGAAGAAAGGCGTGGAAACTAAGATGGATGGTTTTAGAAAGGCATGGAAGCTAAGATGAATGGTTTGGAAGCTAAGATAGAAGGCCTGGGAGTGGGCATGGAAGCTAAGATGGATGACATGGAAGCTAAGATCGATGAAAAAATGGAAAACATGAAGAATGATATAAAAGTAGACATCTAAGGTTTGGGAAAGTTGATACAAGAAATATTTCCTAATGGCGAAAAGATAGTAGAAGAAACTCATGATGAGAAAAAAATAAATGTTAATCGTGATTTCATAAACTCTAATGTTAGATGGAAGAATCACCATATTCCAAAGCTGGATATGAGGAAGTTTGATGGAAAGGATCTCGTAACATGGATACTATAGATGGAGCAATATTTTGATCTCAATAATGTGCAAAACACACAAAAGGTACGCATTGCAACTTTACATTTAGAACCAAATACATTTGTATGGTATCGATGGCTTTTCTCCCATAAAAAAATTGTCACTTGGTCAATTTTTATGGAGGAAATGATAGCACATTATGAGGATACAAAAAGCAACACCTTCTTTAGCCAATTGATAAATCTCAAAGAAAAGGGTTTAGTGGTGGAGCACATTGAGGACTTCCAAAAATTGAATATAAGGGTAATTGATATTCGAGAGAAACACAAGATTGATGTCTTCATAGGGACTTTAAAGGATAACATCCAACATGAAGTTCGCGTTTGGGAACCTGATTCAATGGAAAAGAAATTTAGGTTGGCAAGAAAAATTGAATGTAAAATTATGGCAACAAGGAAGCCTACCACTCACATATATAAATATGGAAGTGTTGCTACTCCTAGACTTCCACAACCTACAAGGTTGACACCACAACAATTGGAAGAAAAAAAAGAAAAAGGGCTTTTCTACAGTTGTGATAGAAAATACACTAAAGGTCATAAGTGTGCTGAGAAGAAATTATTTTACATCTATTTTGAAGAGGAAGAAGACAATGAACAAGAATCTTCAAAAGAAGAGGATATACACTAGGAACCAACCCTAGAAGAGGAAGAAATGAGTCCAACCACATCGTGTAATGCATTGGAAGGAATTACCACTCCTCAAACTCTGAAGATAGAAGGACATATCAAGAAGAAAAAGGTAATAGTGTTGATTGATTCAGGTAGTACCCATAATTTTATTCAGTGTAAGGTAGCCAAGGAATTGAATTGTTTCTTATACCCAGCACCAGAATGTGAAGTGATGGTTACAAATGGAGGAACTATAAATTGCTTTGGAAAATGCCATAATATCAAGCTAACCATGGGGGAATATGTATTGAATAGTCCAATTCTTTCCATTCCTATGGGAGGTGTTGATGTTGTACTAGGAGTATAATGGTTACAATCTTTTGGGATGGTAGCTTTTAATTTTCAAGAAATTTTCTTGAATTTTTTTTCAGAAGGAACGAAGGTCAAATTACGTGGTATTGTAGTGAAGCTGGGAAATATAATAAGCTATAATGTCATGGAAAATCTTCTGAATAAAGAACAACGAGGTGTAATTGCACAATTATTCTCACTAGAAGTTCCAACATCAAAATCATCTATTTCTGCAGATCTCCAAAAATTCTTGGACAATCATTCCAAGGTGTTTGAAACTCCCAAAGGATTCCCACCTATTCGTGATCATGATCATGCTATTCATTTTATTCCAGGAAGTGCTCCTCCAAATGTCAGGCCTTATAGATATCCTTATGTCCAAAAGAGTGAAATTGAACATATGATTGCATAAATGTTAGACGCTGGTATAATTCAACCTAGTCAAAGTTCTTTCTCTGCTCTAGTAGTATTGGTACACATGAAGGATGGATCATGGCTCATGTGTGTGGATTATAGGGAGCTCAATAAGCTCACCATTAAAGATAAATTTCCCATTCCTGTGATTGATGAATTATTGGATGAATTACACGGAGAAATTTATTTTACCAAGTTGGATATTCATTCAGGATATCATCAAATGAGAATGAAGATTGAAGATATTCTGAAAACAACATTTCGAACTCATGAGGGTCATTATGAATTTTTGGTCATGCCTTTTGGCCTTACCAATGCACCTTCTACATTTCAAGGGTTGATGAATTCCATTTTCAAACCCTCCTTAGAAAATTTGTGCTAGTATTTTTGATGATATACTAATCTACAATAGGTCTTGGAAGGATCATGTTCAACATGTTGACAGGGTGCTCAAACTATTGCAGGAGAAACAATTATATGCAAAATCATCCAAATGTTTCTTTGGAATACAAGAGGTGGAATATCTGGGTCATATTATATCTCACGAGGGTGTTAAGGTAGACCCTAACAAAATTAAATCCATTAAGGAATGGAAAGTACCTACAACCATAAATAAATTGCAAGGATTTCTCGTTTTATCACGGTATTATCACAATTTTATTAAGAATTATGGGAGAATAGCTGCACCTCTAACAAAATTATTGAAGAAATGTGCATTTTCATGGACTCCTGAAGCAACTAAGGCCTTTGAACATCTTAAAGAGGCAATGTGCCTAGCACTGGTCTTAGCTATGCTAGACTTCACAAAAAACTTTATTGTGGAATGTGATGCCTCAGGAAATGGAATTGGTGTTGTTTTAATGAAAGAAGGAAGACCCATTACTTTTGAAAGTCGTCCAATCAAAGGAAAGTATTTACAGAAAGCTATTTATGAGAAGGAAATGTTAGCAATACTACATGCACTAAATAAATGGTGACCTTACCTAATGGAAATATACTTCAAGGTAAAAACTGATCATGATATTCTTGAACACTTTTTAGAACAAATACTATCTTTAGAAGAGTAGAAAAAATGGGTCACAAAGATGTTGGGTTATGACTTTGAAATAATATACAAAAAAGGGAAGCTAAATGTTATTGAAAATACACTCTCAATAAAGAATGAAGAGGTGGAAGCATTGCTTTGTGCCATTTCCATTATCCAACCAGATTGGATAACCGAAGTAAGGGATGAATGGAAGAGGGACGAAGAAGTGTGGACACTCATTCAAAAGTTGTAGCAAGATCCTAGTACATCTGATACATTTATTTGGAAAAATGATTCCTTATGGTACAAAGATCACTTATATCTTTGTGAGAATTCACAACTAAAACAAAATATTCTTTTGGAATTGCACACTTCTCCTTTAGGAGGACACTCAGGATTTTTAAAAACTTACCATAGGGTGAAGAAAGAATTTTTTTTGGGATGGCCTTAAATCTTATATTCAAATTTTTTTGGCAGAATGTTTGGTTTGCCAGCAAAATAAAGTTGAGACGATTAAGACCCCGGCTCTTCTACAACCTTTATCCATTCCAAGTCAATGTTGGGAGGATATTTTAATGGATTTTATCACAAGTTTACCTAAGTCCGAAGGAAAGAGTGTCATCATGGTGGTAGTTGATAGACTTACCAAGTATGCACACTTTTGTGCATTATCTCATCCATTTAAAGTAAGTACAGTTGATACTACATTTATGGACACAATTCAAAAGCTACATGGAAACCCAAGAGTTATTGTGAGCGACAAAGATCCCATTTTTATTGGAAATTTTTGGACGAAGTTATTTTATTGTTTGGGTACTCAATTAGCTCATAGCTCATCTTATCATCCTTAATTCGATGGTCAAACTGAGATAGTAAATAAATTTTTGGAAGGATATCTTCATTGTTTTGTATCTGATAAACAAACACAATGGGTCAAGTGGTTACCTCTCGCTGAATGGTGGTATAAAACTTCCTTCCATACTGCAGAAAAAATGACCCCATTTATGGCACTTTATGGATATCATCCACCATCCATCACATCATATTTAAGAGAAAATTAAAAGGTTCAAGCAGTGGAAGATCACATTGAGCATCAACAAGAAGTTCTCCAACTCTTAAAGGATAACCTGAATTTGGCACAAAATCAAATGAAACAAAAGGCAGATCAACATTGCAGTGAGAAAATTTTTGATGTAGGAGACTAGGTATTTTTACGGCTACAACCATACAAAAAAATGTCCCTCAAGCAAGATAAGAAGGATAATAAATTATTGCCAAAGTAATAGGGTCCTTACAAGGTGTTGCAAAAGATTGGTACTATGGCATACAAATTGGAGCTTTCTACTTCTTCACAAGTGCATCCAGTTTTCCATGTTTCATGCTTAAAGAAGGTTATAGGTGAAAATCTTCCAGTTTAAACAATATTTCCAGAGCTTGATGAGGAATTAAAAATCATGTTGGAACCTGAAGTGGTCACGGAAGCAAGAACTCGACAGCTACGAAATCAATCAATTTCAGAGTATCTCATCAAGTGGAAGAACTTACCCACTGAAGATTCTACATGGGAGGATGAGAATTTTATACAGAAGCACCTAGAGCTACTAAGGCATTGAGGACAACACTTTTTTGAAGGAGAGGGGCATGTTAGGTCCCTATATTACTAGTATAGTCCCTTATTGTTGTTAGTGTAACCCCATTTTTGTTATTATTGTACCCCTGTAACCCCCATATTGTTATTATTGTGCCCTTAAATTATTTTTGTTAGATCGGCTAGGATTACATTGTGGCTCCATGGACTCCTATATATAGAAATGAGGTTTTGTAATTTGTATCATCCAATAATTTTTCATTCATGTAATGTATTGGAGGTTGCCCCCTCGAAGTGGCTTATTTCTAAGGCGTTGATATCTCTTTTCTTCTATTTTTGGAGTTGGTTTCACAACAAAAGGGAGCATGGGGGCATTTTCTTTTTTTAGGGGGATGTTCCATAGAATATAAGGTTAGTGAAGAAACAACATCTAAAATGGCATATAAAGACAGTCGGTTATAATTAAACTTTGAAATCATGTGGTGATTCACTGTATTTCAGAATCTGGTCTCATGCCTAGGGTGCAATTGTTTTCCTAGAAGTGTGTTGCATCCTTGAGTATTTTGTTCTTGGCATTACCGTTGTTGTCTCTAGATGTAGTAAAAGCATAGAACCCAAGCACGTTAATAATACCATAGTAGTTTCCTTTCACGCTTGACATGCTGAATTCAACATGTTTAAGGGATATTGCTCAGTTGGTGAAGAATGTAGGCGATAGCTGGAATGTAAGCAGTCCATTAAGTGTGATCGTGATCATGATTGTTCAGTGGAGACACCAGGTGTGCATCATGCAAAGGAATCCCTTGTATGAGGTCCATTTTTTTTTTTATAATTTCATATACTATTTCATATATTTTTTAATGTTTCTGCATGCTGAAAATGTAGGCCTCCAATACAAATATAACACTATCGAATCTATGACTATTGTGAATGCTCATTGGGAATGGAAACTGAATCAAAACCACAACCATTCTTTCCCGCTACAATAACATAATTCTGGAAATAAATATAACTGGGTCTTACATAATGATAGTTTACATAGAATATGCACACATAAAATGCTAATAATATCTCATATTTTTTGTCTGTTTCCAATGTAGGGCTTGATATGGAAAGCACCTAATTATCTTGCCCTAGTTCATTTCCTGGTATTCAATATTATTGTATTTATCACAGGTGTGGGTGAGTTAAATTTTTTGGCATGTCATTCAAAATACTGGTTCTATTTTTTTCCACACAGGATGAAGTGGATATTGGGATTAGAGTTCCTGACAACTTTGATAGTGAGATGTTTGAATGGACGCAAAGGTCATGATCGTTGGAGCTCAAGTCCAACTCTATAAGACAATAGGTATTTGGGTATGGCATTAAGTTCTAATAGTTTTTAGGCTATAGTTCCCAATATATTAATTTTTTTGTCTGTTTCAGATTCATTTTGTATTAGGTGAGGCAGGGCCAAAAATAATGAGAGATGGTTGTGTCACCATGCAAATAATTACAAAATGATAAGGGATTGATTATTAATGGCCCAAGTGAAACTAATCAAGTATATTATGTTGAATTTGTTGAAGACACTGCGATAGGATATGATTTTTAATCCTCCATTCCATGTAAAAACATATCAGTAGATGAAGTTGTAGGCAGACCTATCTTGGAAATTAAGCAAGCTTCAAATAAAGCTTGCAAGACTAACCTGACCAATGCAATTATTGAACCTGAAAATGTTTTTGAGAATACACTTTTAGAATAATTTGGGATTATCAATAAAAGTGGAAATGCTCAGCATGGAAGAAAGCCACATAGAAATAGGGGGCCCAAGTCTACAAAAGGAACAAAGGATGTACAAAGAGATTCCAAAAGGGAGACACAAATTAAGTCCAAAGAAAAAATTTATAAGATAAATGATTTCTCCTATTAGTGGTACTATTTTTGGTTGTAAAAGTAACAATATAAATCCCAAGGATGAATACAAGGAGATGATTTTCACAACAACTAATATATTTAGTGCCATGTTTGGCTTACCTATTGATAAAACTGTGAAAATCAATTTTGCTGAAGTGAAGTCCCAAATTGATACTGAATTAATAGAAAAGCAACACTAGTTTCCTATGGATATTCACCAAATTGTTCAAAATAGTGACATGACAGACTCTTATGTTGACCTAAATCCAAAGCATCAACATGATATCCAAACTATTAACAATGGTGGTAGTCTTGAGCCAACTACACATGTTGGAATTTCTGAGATGTACCCAAAGATCCCTGGAAATTGCTGCAGAACTGAACCTAGTACATCAAAGGATGACTTATTTTGTGCATTTTGTCGAGCTTCTGGAAACTCAAAGATGATATTATATTTAATTTTGTTTCCTATGGGGATAGATTTTAAATTGTGTGTTTTTCCAAGTTGCTAAGTAATAATGCATGCTCCAGACTGCAGGGCAGATGATGCATTACAACAATGGGAGTTCTATAAAAAAGCAAAAATAAATTCCATGAAATGTTATACATGTGTGTAAGCTCTGTGATAAATGGTATGCAATTAGAAAATAAGTTCCATTTTTTTTTTCAATTATTTCTTTGTGAGTGTTCAGTTCATTCTTATTATTAAATTTTAATACACGAAAGAAATTCTGCGTACCCTTTAGAATGATTATTGCTTACATAATCTATGTTGTTAATGTTTAATGCTTGCTTTCAAATTTAGCATAGATTTATATTCTATTAAAATTATCCTTTTCCTTAAATTTTAATATAGAGAAGCCATTTCAGAATACCCTTTACAATTATTATTGTTTACATAGTCTATGATGCTTGTGTTTAATTCCTTCTTTCAAATTTAGTATGGTTTTATATTCTATTAAAAATTGGATGAATTCAGGGCACCAGATGTCTATTTCAATGATGATTGTGTAATGAATATGGAATCAAAGGTACCAATAGGTACCAAAATCAAATGCACTATCTGTGGACATAAGGGGGTTGCTATGGGTTTTTGTTTCATAAAGTGTCGCAGGAGCTTTCATGTCCCATATGCCCTTTTCCACTCGAGAATGCATATGGAATGTCGTAATATTTTAAAGCCTTGTCTCTTAAGTCCTCTTGAAGAAAATTCTTCAGGTATTACAGACGAAAATTGAAAGGGGTTTGTGAATTTTTTTTTACCATGTTTTCCGTAGGATAATATTTTAATTCTCTACCCTACTTATTCATTACGCAAGTTTCCAAATAGAATGAGATCACCCAAAAACTCAAAGCACAACAATTACCTACCAAGAAGTGGACAACACTTTGTTGATAAGGGAACATTGGTTAGGTTATATTGTAAACCTTCTTTTAAGTTATTCATTTGATTTTTAAACCTCAATTCTATATCGGATTTCACTTATTGTATTTTCACCCCTTCAAATCTTACATAGGAGACAAAAGACCGAGTATAATCCAAGTTCAGGAAGGTTTCAAATCAAGTCAAACTTGGATATGGATACTGGGACAACCATGCAAATGGGTTCTTTGTGGTTCTGCATTAGATTTCGCTCGGAAGGTATTGCAAGTGTTCACATTTAAAGCATGTATTTTTAACTTAAAATCTACCTACTGATTAAAATTATGTGCTACAGGTCCTCAACAACTCTCATTTTTAATGTAGGAGCAACTTAGTAGTTTTTCAAGGCTCACTGGTGCAACGATATCAAAAACATGGAGTCCTGTCATGACCCATGTGGTTGCATTGTTAGTTCCCTATATTACTAGTGTAGTCCCTTATTGTTGTGAGTGTATCCTCCTTATTGTTATTTTTGTACCCCTGTAGTCCCCATATTGTTATTATTGTGCCCCATAAAACCCCACTATTTTTATTGTTGTTCCCTTACATTATTAATGTTAGGTCAGCTAGGATTATATTATGACCCCATGGACACCTATATATAGAAAGGAAATTTTTTCATTTGAATAATCCAAGAATTGTTCATTTGTGTAATGTAAAGGAGGTTTCCCCCTCGAAGTGGTTGATTTCTAAGGCACTGATCTCTCTTTTCTTCTATTTTTGGAGTTGGTTTCATAACATTTGGTATCAGAGCTTTGGATTCTAGGGTTTTTCTACTTCAAACAGGTCATCATGGCATTTTAACTAGAAATTTTTTCTAAGAAGGTTCAAAAGCTAAAAAAGAAACCATTTTCAAAGAAATCCTGAAGAACTTCATGTAAAAATTTTAGATATTTGTTCACAATATTTTTGGAGATATGATCTGTGGAAGTTAGGGTTTTTGCAGGCTCTTGAATTTCATCTCAAAGAGGTTACCTTGGGAAAATTGTCATAACTCTCTCTTTGAGCATCAGATTGGAATTATGTAAAAAGTGGCAGAAATGACACGGGCTGTAGTTTTCTGTGTATCAAGTTCAGAGCCTAAGTAGGAAACAGTGACACATGGAACGTCATACAACTTCTCTCTACTGAACCAATCCATAATTAGGTCATTGTGGGATATTGGGCATAAATTTGACTTGAAGAATCCAAATCAGGTTAGACCTGTGGCATTGGAAAGAAGATTCAAAGGGATACTAAAGGAAAAAAGGTAAGATCTCAAGGATTTTAAATTACAGAGATACATCTATTTCAATATCGAGCTCCTCAAAAGCAAGAAAAAGGTGTGTATTTTTTTTTAATTGCATAAGTATTGCTTGAAAAATTAGTTTGAAGTGATTCCAAAGGAGTATTGAAGCATAGATATCAGAATTGGGTTCTAAAATCCCCCCTAAAAGGAATTCAACACCCATTAATCCCTAAAAGGTCTCTACTATGATTCATGAAGAGGAAGACATGCAACATGATATATCAAAATTACAAGAGCACGTGCAAAAAATTTCGCTCTTGCAAAGAGAAACAAAAAATGAAATGGAAGTTTTGAGGAAAGGCATGTAAGCTAAGATGTATGGTTTGAAGAAAGGCATGGAAGCTAATATGGATGGTGTTAGCACTCCACTGGATCTCCGAAGTATGAGAAGGAGACCAGCAAAGGTAACCACAAACCTCTTTGACCTAGTAGCTAGCCCTACTAGGCTGAGAGGGCTCTCTCAATGAAATCACAACCAATTGATTGGGTTATGGAGATTTTAGGCTATGTATAATAGGCTCTATGGATTTGGTTTATTTGGATGATAATGGACCTTTAGAGCTAGGCTTGAAACTCTAGTAGGGTTATAAGAGAAAAAATTGCAGGGGGATAAAGGGGCAAGGTAGGCAAGATTTAATGACCCTTTAGGATTTATGGTTATGGTGTATGATGAAAATAAATTTTAGGAACAAGCATATAAGTATGAATTCATTCCTTAAGAAGAAAATGAACACAACATCATCATCTTATCAAAGAAGGGCATGTATTCCTCATGAATCCTGCTTAAAAATTTTAAAGACAATGAGTGAAAGTAGTAGATATGTAATGGAAAGAGAAATAATTCAATGGAGTGACTTAAAAAAGAGAAACATATCCATACAAGCTCACCACATGAATCCCTAAATTTAAGCTGCAACTTTCTTCTGTATTCACTGTATTACTTTGTCAAAATGAAGTACACTATATCAATGTCCAGGACTCCAATATCCAACCTTTGAAACTGATTAAAAAATACCTCATATAGCCAATGAGGTCAAAATCATCCCTTGGAGGTCATTTTTTCCAGCAATAAAGTCAAATACATGTGCCTATCTGATCACTGCTACACACTATGGAGGTTATTTAACCATTTCCTCCTTTTTCTAAACTACTTGATACATATACTCAATGCAATAAATGGAGGATAAGAAACCTATTTACCTCTATATTTACCATTTACATTTACACTTTTACTTTAATATTCATCCACATTCACCTTTTGAATTTTACAAAAGTCAAACTAGGAATTGGAGAAAATTACACATTGAAAATTTAATTAAAATCTCATAAAATTGCAGAAGCATAGTTCCACCTTGGAGGCCATTTTTAGCCAACTTGATGAACTCAAAATTGAAATATAAAAGAATGGTAAACTAGCCTATTCTGTCTAGTTTCCAAAACATCTTGAATTTTTGAAAATTACCCATGGGAAGACCTTCAAAAGCTCATTCTCTCAAGGTGTCTCCAGAAGCGTCATGCTTGCTCCAAAATAGTGGAAGAAGCATAAAAATAAGGTGGTTTTTGATTTTTTCTTGAAACCCTAATCTTTTCATGGAAAAAAAACTCTATATATGGCATTTAATCATCAATATATATCTATAAATGTAGAAAAAAGTTCATCTGGATGCCTAGGGAAAAAGGGTCGCACCTTGGCACAACCTTTCTGTGTGTCATTTTCTACAAAATTTATGGGTTTTCTGGAAAACTAGGTCTCAAATATGGAGCCATATGTCTCTAACCATGAGGGCTTTTGCAAAAAATTAGAGAGGTTTTCTTTTCTTTGGAATTTTAGGGATAAACAACTCCTCTAGTTTCCTAATATGATTCTCTTATTTTCCACAATATTCTCTCCAAAAAGGTGACTAAACCAGGAAATTTCACACTCAGAAAAATAGGATGTGAAGATGTGAATGGATCTCTCATTCTGTAATACCTATGTAAAACCTGAGAGAGTTTTTTATTATTTGGCATCTTAGGAACAAAACCCTCATCCAGTTTCCCAAAATTCGGCTTCAGATATTCATAATGTTCTCTGAAAAAAGATATCTAAAACATGATTTTTCTCTAAATTTCAAAAAAGGTCGTGAAAGGGTCGCAAAAGGGTCACAAAAGGGTTGCACCACTTTGAGAGGTATTTTCTTGGTCTACCCACAAGATTTTTGGGGTGAAAGTGGTATGGTTGGAAATATTAGGATGTCTTCTACAAAATGGAGTCATTAAGCACTACAAACCCATGAAAATTTGATTTGAAGACAACCTTTCCAAAAGTCCAGAAAATGACTTGGAGCAACTGTATTTTGAGAATTTATCTCAAAACATAACACCTATGCATAAATTGAAGGATGTTTTTGTTCTTTTTCCTATGATTGACAAAAACCACTTTCAATTTTGTAAAATTCATCTTCCTTACTTCATAAACTGATTTTGAAACAAAATTGTCCATGTGTGCACTGTAAACCCTAGCAAATGAAAACAAAACTCTAAAAATGATGCCATGGGTCTGAGTTGACTCAAACCTAGAAACTTGCCCTCCTTTTTTGTAATTTTTCTTCTCATTTTCCATCATTTTTTTTGTATGATAAAAACCCTAGCTTTATGGGAAGGAAGGAAAGGGTGGAATCTAGGAAAACATGGGAAAATGGGGTATCACGTTTAGGGAGGGAAATGGAGGGGATAGGAGTTAGGTAAAAATATGAAAAAATTAGGGGAGATAGGGGAGTGTTTTAGGAACATATTTCAAGTGGAATTCCTTGAAATGGATAAGCGAAAGAGGGTCAAAAGGAAAAAACACAGTCCTAACCGAGAATCTCTACAAAAGCGTAATGAGAATTAGGGTTTAAGTGAAAATGGGAGTAATGAGAGGTATGAATGATATGGAATGATTTGGTAAGGCATATAGGTGATATATGAAGGTTTGTATGTGATAAAACTAGGGATTTTCCAGCTAAAAGAAACCAAACATCTCAGCAATCCACAAACTAGTTTGAAAACCCTAAAAGAGGGAATCCACTCTTTTCTGAAGAAATTCACTTGAAGGAGAAAAAAGGAATTTTCACTTATTATTTTGGAAGCACCCAAACCTTTAAGAAATGATGAATTGGCCCTTATTTCAACTTCTTACGACATAATTTTTACATTTATGGTGGCGAAATGAAAGACACCTAGACACTGACCTAGATGAAAACATGGTGAATAACCTAAGATTCTAGATGATAATGGTGGACATGAATCGTGAAATGATGATGACCATGAGTGAGTGGAGGGAGAAGAGCTGACCTAGACAACAACCAATTATAAAATTTTATTTGAAAACTTGTTTGAAACTATAAAATTTGACTATTATACCCTAACAGGACATGATAAGAGCCCATTGATCACTGGTGACAGGATGTAAATACTGACACTATTAGATCATTTGAAGAAAGGTGTGGAAGCTAATATGGATGATTTTAAGAATGTCATGGAAGCTAAGATGGATGGCATGGAAATATTGTCATTGATGGCAAAGAAATTGGCATTTGAAACAGTAACTAGGAATAGAGAAAAGAAATATAGCAGAGGACAAAGGTCAGTAGAGAAGAACAGAGAAAGAGTGCATCTACAAAGAGAAGTATCAGTCAAGTAGAAAATTGAATTCAGTAGGAAGGATATTTGTGTCCCTGTGGAATTAATTCATGTGTGAACATATGTATGCATCCTGATGGAGGATAATTGAAATCTGTGATAAGTAAGAAACCCTATGAGGGGATTAATGGTGCTCTGTATGTAGTTCGAGGAACCGATGCTAATACGGTCGACTGTGTATCACAAACTAGTAGATAGTGGAGTTATATACATTCGTTGAATATAATACTGAAGGTAAATTGGGATCAATGTTGGGGATTGATCTCGGAATTGTTTGTACCTTTATTGAATTGAGCAAGTGTAATATATGAACGTGTTCTTGATGAAGGAATTGTGAATTCTTGCAACCAACAGGGAACTCAGTGACTCAGACTTTCATTGGAACAACTCTTTGGAATTACAAACAATCTGAAAGGATTTCATCGGAGCTGTATAACAGTAATCGTGGTTATATGAACTGATAACACGGAGAAACAAATTAGCAAAATTACGCTAACAGAACCTGGAGTAGAGGGGAGGAACCTTACGAATGAACAGTGAACGTGGTTTAAGGCTGGAAGTGGTTTTTATCGCACCACCTTTGTAGTGAAAGCGGTAATTGAGGAGGGGGGATCAATTCCATAGATCGATCGATGCGTGTCCCCGAGCGACTTTTCAAAACCGTTTGTCACTGCGCGCCATCGCGTGTTATTATTCGACCCAGGATGACCAGCGATATTTTTGAGCATTGTCGATCTAGAGGGAAGCCATCGGACGGTGGTCATATGAGGAAAATGCACGAAGTATGATAGCCATCGCGTGTTATTGTTCGTGCGTCTTCGCCGAGCGATATCCGTCCAATGAAATGAGGCGGCGCGACGTGATAACAACCGTCGAATGGAGACGACCATTAATGTTGGGGCTCATACGCATGTATTGAGGTTTGTGGGTTTAACCCAAAGTATTCTATCGTGTATTAAGGGTGTGGGACCCGATTTCTCTTCACATTATTGGGTCAATATACGTTGTTGTGTTATGCCGAGATCTTCACCCCCAGGTCGAAGATTAAATATTATTGAAGGGCCCAAAAGGTTATATGGATATATATTACTGCTGGGTTTTTATATAATTCAGCGGCATGTTAATTTTTGTAACAACTAAAGGGGGAATTGGATTAATATCTCAATCTCAGATTGAGATATTAAAAAGCCTTAGATTAATTAATTGCCATATCAGGAAAATAAAACAATGAAAATTTGTTTGGGGCTTGGGTAGACCCCACTGGATTAGCTATTTTGATCCTGTCCAGGAATACCATTAGTGGTTGAGTGGTTTTTACTCAAGGTATTGATAAAGGCTAAACTATATAAGGAGAAGAGGATCATAATACAGGGCATGCATGTGGAAGGGTTGTTAATAAATAAATCTCTTTAAGAGATATCTGCATATATGATGCACCTATGGATATGATCTAGAAATGATGAATCTCTACGATGATCGGAAAAAGAAATGATGAAGACCTGACGGAAGTCTGATGAAGAAATTGAAGAAATATGGTGGATCTGAGGGTTGAAGCCTTCTGTATGAAAGTGGAAGTATCCTGCCAGTAGAAGCTGGTGTTAAAATCAGAGGGTTGGAGCTCCCTTCCAGTAGTGGCTGGAGAATGAGAGAAGGTTGTAGCCTTTCTGCAGGTGGGTGCCTGCATGCTGGTATGAGTCTGCGCCAATACAAAATTGTAAGAAGTTTTCCTTATAATAAATATTGAAGACAAAGACGACAACAGCGGTGGTTTTCTCCCGAATTGGGTTTCCACATTAAATACTGGTGTTCATGTGTGTTGCTTATGTGTGATGGTTTATTCTGTTATTACTGCACATGCTTACTGCTTACTAAACATCTGATGAATGAATGATGCAATGATCTAAGTAAAGAATTAAACGTATAATAAGATCTCTGGACATATGGAAGTTTTCTTAAGGATATCCACATTTATATGCGAGTTGGGTTCAGTAAAGTAATGTATGGGTTTAAGAGGAACAAAAAGTGAAAATTTTTCATTCAGCTCTAAATACTGATTCACCCCCCCTCTTAGTATTTTTCCCAACAATTGGTTTCAGAGCAGGTCCTTCTGAAAAATCTTAGCCGCTAGAAGGAAGATCAATCAAGATGAGCAATCAAGATGGCACAGCATCTGTCAAGCCTTCGCTCTTCAACGAAAACAATTTAATCATCTGGAAAACAAGGATGATATCCTATCTTCAGTCTTTGGGAGCAGATTTATGGGCTATTGTTGAAGGAGGATATCAATATCCAGTCGTAGTACCAATAGATCCAACGGAAAAAAATAATTACGAAACAAATGCAAAAGTGGTCAATGCTCTATTGGGAAGTCTAACTGAATCAGAATTTGTCAAAGTCATGCAGCTAAATACAACAAAGGCCATATGGGAAAAAATAATTCTAAGTTATGAAGGTGATGCAAAGGTAAAAAGTGCTAAACTCCAAACTCTCAGAATTCAATGTGAGAATCTAAAAATGCATAAAGAGGAGAGCATTGCCAATTTATTTTTACGTCTTGATGATATTGTAAATCGTATGAGAAATCTGGGAGAAACAATAACCGAATCTACTTTGGTTGAGAAATTTTTAAGATCACTAACGACAAAATTCGAGTCAAAAGTTGTTGCTCTTGAAGAAAAACAAGATCT
Source organism: Pinus albicaulis (assembly GCA_034641835.2). Lineage (NCBI taxonomy): Eukaryota > Viridiplantae > Streptophyta > Pinopsida > Pinales > Pinaceae > Pinus > Pinus albicaulis. The sequence continues at coordinate 1,460,733,456 of CM076580.1, read as the reverse complement.
TCAAAATCTTACTGTGGTGCAACTTCATGGCATACTAACTGCATATGAAATGAGAAGAGAAGGATCATCTAAATTCAAAGAATCTGTCTTTAAAGCTTCTACAAAAGGGAAAGAAGTACAAGAAAAAGAAGGATCAGGGTATATCTCAGAAGAAGATGAGGTAAATTTTGTAAAGAAACTCCAACTTGGTACAGGATGGTTTAGAGGTAAGCTTCCTTTCAAATGTTTTTCTTGTGGAAGAGTTGGTCATTATGCTGCTAAGTATCCTCACAAAGAAACACATGAAAAAGGAAAGGAAGTAGCAAGAAGGAATAAAAACCGGTTTAGCCCTAGAAAAAGTTACTATACTCATGAAGACAATGATGGGTTATCTGACAGTGAGGAAGAATGTGAACAAGATCTTAGACTTATCATGGCATTTGAAAAGTAATCTAGAGAAGAAAAAGATACTTTTATGGATGCTTTAGAGGACAATGATTTTCTTGATGAATTCAATCAACTCAAAATATGCTTAGAAGAAAGTAAAAGATGCTTAGAAGAAAGTAAAATATCCATAGAAACTCTAAAAAAATCAGCTTGAAGAAAAGGAGAAACACAATGAGAAATTAGAATGTGAAATAGTAAGTCTAAGAAAAGAAATTGAGAAAGTGAAGACTTTGAATCTTAGATTTGCTAAAGGATCTGAAACCTTAGATGAGATTATCAAGGTACAACGTTCTCCTTTTATAAAGACAGGTCTTGGATATATCAGAGAATATTTTCAGACTTCAGCACCAAACTATCTAAAAGAAACTATAGCCAGTATAAAACATTCTACCACTCAGCAAGGGAATAAAGAATCTTCACAGGTAAAGCATGACCAGCTCAATTCAAAGAAAACTAACAATAATACCTTTCAAAGAAACACCAACCAACAGGTAAATTCAAGTAGAATATTTCATGATCGCAGAAAATTATTCTTCAATGGACAATGTTTCTCATGTCACAATTTTGGTCATAAAGTTTTTCAATGTGTTGCATACAAAACCATTATGACAAGAGAAGAAAGAAAGAAAAGGAGGGATATTGGAACAAAGAAGAATACCTATAACAACTTTTCTCCTCTTCAAAATGAATTTGAATGTGCTTATTGCAATAACTTTGGCCATGAAGAATCTGAATGCAGGAGCAAAATCCAGCCAAAAGAGCAATTTCCTTCAAGCTCCAAAGTGTGGAAAAAGAAGGAATTACAGGTTGAAAATTGTGGCATAGCTTTATTTGCAGAAGGTGAAGAAAATCAATGGTACATTGACAGTGGATGCTCTAAACACATGACAGGTGACAAAAACAAACCTCTTGCATATAGTGCTCTAGAAAAAGAGAAGAATGTTACATTTGGAAATGATACTCCTGCTGTTATTAAGGGAAAAGGGTCTGTTTTTCTAAAAGAAAAGGTGAAAGCTAATAATGTCATGTATGTAGATGGATTAAAGCATAACCTGTTAAGTGTAAGTCAAATGTGTGATCAAGGAAATAAAGTTGTCTTTAGTTCAAAAGAATGTTTGGTACGTGATCTTGATATAGGTAAAAAAATTATAAAAGGAAACAGAACTCTAGGCAATCTGTATATATTGAAGAACTGCAAAGAACAATTTTACTTGAGTAAATATTCAGAAAACTGGCTATGGCATAGAAGGTTGGGGCATCTAAGCTTCTCTAAAATCAACAAATCAAGCAGACTTAAAGCTGTTTGTGATCTTCCCAATATTACTATACCTGAAAGTATCATATGCAAATCTTTCCAATTCGGTAAGTAGACCAGAGTGCAATTTAATGCCAAGGAAGGATCATCAAGTAAGCCTCTTGAACTCATTCATACTAACATATGTGGACCTGTGAAGAAAAAATCACCACGTGGTGAACAATACTATATCTTATTTATTGATGATTTCTCTAGAATGTGTTGGATTGGGTTGCTTAAACACAAAGATGAAGCATTTGAGAAATTTCAGATCTTCAAAGCACTATTTGAAAATGAATTAGATCTAAAAATCAAGTGTCTTAGAACTGATCGAGGAGGAGAATACACATCATATGAATTCCTTGAATTTTGTGAACAACATGGTATAAAAAGACAGTTTTCGGTAGCAGGTACTCCACAACAAAATGGAGTAGCAGAAAGAATGAATAGAACAGTTCAACAAATGGCTAGAGCTATGCTTGATGATTCTGGAACACCTGACACATTTTGGGGAGAAGCAGCACAAACATCGGTAAATATTCTTAACAAGGTGCATGTTCCTGTAAATAGTGATAAAACTCCATATGAACTATGGTATGGTAATCGTCCCACTGTGAAGCATTTTAGAGCTTTTGGAAGCAAATGCTTTATCAAAAATAATGATGAAAAACTTGGCAAGTTTGAACCCAGAGCAGATGAAGGAATACTTCTTGGTTACTCCTCTAGAAGTAGAGCATATAAATGTTACAATAAAAGACTTCGGAAGATTGTTGAATGTATTGATGTTGTTATTGATGAGTCTCTTGCAGCACCAAAAGAAGAAAAACAAACAACAGAAGATGATGATGACATATATCCTTCTACATCAAATGGGAATGATGTAGATAGTGAACCCAATGAAGAACCTGAAGATGATTTATCTAAAAAGGCTCCATCCAGATATGTTCAAAAGAATCATCCAGAATCTCAAATTTTGGGAGAAAAGGGATCAAGTGTACAAACAAGAAGGACTCTTGTAGGATCTTCTAGCTATCTAGAATTTCTATCCACTATTGAACCACACAATGTCAATCAAGCTAGCAAAGATGAATGTTGGATTCAAGCCATGAATGAAGAGCTTGATCAAATTGAAAAGAATCACACTTGGGAATTAGTACTAAGACCTCATGACAAAAATGTCATTGGAACTAAATGGATATTCAAAAACAAGTTAAATGAGAATGGGGATGTTATAAGAAATAAAGCTAGACTTGTTTGCAAGGGGTATGCTCAACAAGAAGGTATAGAATTTGAAGAAAATTTTGCTCCTGTAGCTAGACTTGAAGCCATAATAATGTTTCTTGCTTTTTCAAGCTTCCAACAAATCAAAGTTTATCAAATGGATGTTAAATCTTCTTTTCTCAATGGAGATCTAGAAGAATAAGTTTATATAGAACAACCAGAAGGATTCATTTTGTGAAATGATGAAAATCTTGTTTGTAGACTTAAAAAGGCTCTATATGGTCTCAAACAAGCTCCAAGGGCATGGTATTATCATCTTGAAAAATATCTTCATCAACAAGGATTTTCAAAGGGGTTTGCTGATAGCAACTTATACACAAAAACTAAAAATGATAAACTATTGATTGTGGTTGTATATGTTGATGATATCATTTTTGGAAGTAATGACGAGTCTATGAGTCAGAAATTTTCTTCTGATATGCAGCAAGAATTTGAAATGTTTTTACTTGGGGAACTAACATTCTTTCTTGGCTTGCAAGTGCAACAAGCAACAGATGGCATATTATTATCACAAAAAAAATATCTTAAGAAAATTCTGAAGAAGTATGGTATGGAAGAGTGCAAACCTGTAAGTACACCAATGGTAACTTGATGTAATCTCAGTTCTCATGATGATTCTCCCATAGTGAATCAACCAGAATATAGATCTATGATAGGAAGTCTACTTTATCTCACTGGGACTAGACCAGACATTATGCATGCAGTTGGAATTGTTGGACGATTCCAAGCTAATCCAAAAGAGTCTCACCTTCAGGCTGTCAAAAGAATATTCAAATATCTACAAGGAACTCAAGACTTTGGACTTTGGTATCCAAAGAATGCTGATCTCACTCTTCATGCTTACACTGATGCAGATTGGGCTAGAAATGTTGATGATTGGAAAAGAACTAGTGGTGGTGCATTCTACATGGGGCCCCGGTTAGTATCTTGGTTAAGCAAGAAGCAAAGCTCTATTGCCTTATCTACAGCAGAAGCAGAATATGTGGCTGCCACATCATGTTACACTCAACTTCTCTGGATGATGCAAACCTTACAAGACTTTCAAATCAAATGTTCACCTCCTATATCCATTATGTGTGATAACACAAGTGCCATCAGTATCTCAAAGAATCATGTTATGCATTCCAATACCAAGCACATTCCCATCAAGTATCACTTCTTACGTGAACAAGTGCTTGAACAAAAGGTGAAGTTGGAATATGTGCCCTCCAAAGAAAAAGTTGCTGATATATTTACCAAACCATTACATAGGGAAGCATTTGAATATCTCATACAAAATCTGGGAGTAGTCTCTACCATGCAAAAGATCAGATCTACTTAAATACAGAAGATTAAATTGGATATGTGGAGTTCCTACAGGAAAACCGCGTATTGGCATTTGCTGACAAATTTTTTCTGGGTCAGCATTCTTCAGCACAGCTGCGGTGCTGATGGGTATCTCTAGATGCATAGGTTAAGGGGGAGCATTGGTCATGTGGAAAGGATGCATGATTGGCACTCTAATTATTTGTTGTAGTCTAATCTCGTGCTTAAGAATTTTTGATCTTGATTGTATAAGTCTTGAAAATGTAGCATGATCTCAGGGGGAGCATGGTATTGTCGGTACAAAGGATCTTGATCTATTCTTTTCCATTGATGTCAAAGGGGGAGAAAAAGAAAAAAAGGGGGATTCTATAAGACAAACAGAGGAAGAGTATTGCCATCAATGCCAAAGGGGGAGATTGTTGGAAATATTGTCATTGATGGCAAAGAAATTGGCATCTGAAACAGTAACTAGGAAAAGAGAAAAGAAATATAGCAGAGGACAAAGGTTAGTAGAGAAGAACAGAGAAAGAGTGCATCTACAGAGACCAGTATCAGTCAAGGAGAAAATTGAATTCAGTAGGAAGGATATTTGTGTCCCTGTGGAATTAATTCATGTGTGAACATATGTATGCATCCTGATGGAGGATAATTGAAATCCGTGATAACTAAGAAACCCTATGAGGGGATTAATGGTGCTCTGTATGTAGTATGAGGAACTGATGCTAATACGGTCAACTATGTATCCCAAACTGGTAGATAGTGGAGTTATATACATTCGTTTAATATAAGAATGAAGGTAAATTGGGATCAATGTTGGGGATTGATCTCGGAATTGTCTGTGCCTTTATTGAATTGAGAAAGTGTAATATATGAACGTGTTCTTGATGAAGGAATTGTGAATTCCTGCAACCAACACGGAACTCGATGACTCGGACTTTCATTGGAACAACTCTTCGGAATTACGAACAGTCTGAAAGGATTTCATCGGAGCTGTATAACAGTAATCATGGTTATATGAACTGATAACGTGGAGAAACGAATTAACGAAAGTACACTGACGGAACCTGGAGTAGAGGGGGGGAACCTTACGAATGAAAAATGAATGTGGTTTAAGGCTGGAAGTGGTTTTTATCGCACCACATTTGCAGCGAAAGTGGTAATTGAAGAGGGGGGAGCGATTCCATAGATCGATCGACACGTGTCCCCGAGCGACTTTTCAAAACCACTTGTCACTACGCGCCATCGCGCGTTATTGTTCAACCTAGGATGACCAGCGATGTTGTTGAGCATCGTTGATCTGGAGGGTAGCCATCGGACAGTGGTCATATGAGGAAGATGCGCGAAGGTTAACCAAAGTATGGCAGCCATCGCGCGTATTTGTCGAGCGATATCCGTCTAATGAAATTAGGCGGCGCGACGGGATTACAACCGTTGAATGGAGACGACCGTTAACGTTGGGGCCCATATGCATGTATTGAGGTTTGCGGGTTTAACCCAAAGTATTCTGTTATGTATTAAGTGTGTGGGACCCGATTTCCCTTCACATTATTGGTTCAATATACGTTGTTGTGTTATGCTGATATCTTCACCCCCAAGTCGAAGATTAAATATTATTGAAGGGCCCGAAAGGTTATATGGATATATATTACTGCTAGGTTTTTATATAAGTCAGTGGCACGTTAATTTTTGTAACAAATAAAGGGGGAATTGGATTAATATCTCAATCTTAGATTAAGATATTAAAAAGCCTTAGATTAATTAATTTCCAGATCAAGAAAATAAAACAATGAAAAGCTGTTTGGGGCTTGGGTAGACCCTGCTGGATTAGCTATTTTGATCCCATCCAGGAATACCATTAGCGGTTGAGTGGTTTTTACTCATGGTATTGATAAAGGTTAAACTATATAAGGAGAAGAGGATCATAATATAGGGCGTGCATGTGGAAGGGTTGTTAATAAATAAATATCTTTAAGAGATATATGCATATATGATGCACCTATGGATATGATCTAGAAATGATGAATCTCTAGGATGATCGGCAAAAGAAATGATGAAGACCTGACGGAAGTATGATGAAGAAATTGAAGAAATCTGGTGGATTTGAGGGTTGAAGCCTTCTATATGAAAGTGGAAGTATCCTGCCAGTAGAAGCTGGTGTTAAAATCAGGGGGTTGGAGCTCCCTTCCAGTAGTGGCTGGAGAACGAGAGAAGGTTGTAGCCTTTTTGCAGGTGGGTGCCTGCGTGTTGGTATGAGTCTGTGCCAGTACAAAATTGTAAGAAGTTTTCCTTATAATAAATATTGAAGACAAAGATGACAGTAGCGGTGGTTTTCTCCCGAATTGGGTTTCCACCTTAAATACTGGTGTTCATGTGTGTTGCTTATGTGTGATGGTTTATTCTGTTATTATTGCCCATGCTTATTTCTTACTAAACATATGATGAATGAATGATGCAATGATCTAAGTAAAGAATTAAACATATAATAAGATCTCTGGACATATGCATTTTTTCTTAAGGATATCCACATTTATATGCGAGTTGGGTTCAATAAAGTAATGTATGGGTTTAAGAGGAACAAAATGTGAAAAAATTTCAGTCAGCTTCAAATACTGATTCACCCCCCCTCTCAGTATTTTTCCCAACAAGCCAAGATGAATGGCATGGAAGCTAAGATGGAAGAAATGAAGAATGATCTAATTTAATCATACATGGAAGGTTTGAAAGCAGATTTGATAAATTTGATACAAGAAATGATTCCTAATGGTGAAAAGGTTGTACAGGAAACTCATGATGAGAAAAAAAAATGTGAATCGTGATTTCATAAAATCTAATGTTGGATGGAAGACCCACCATATTCTAAATATGGATATGATGAATTTTGATGGCTAGGATACCGTAACATGGATACTACAGATGGAGCAATATTTTGTTCTCCATAGTGTGCAAAACACAGAAAATGTACGCATTGCAAATTTACATTTAGAAAAAAATAAATTTGTATGGTATCGATGGCTTTGCTCTCGTAATTTTTTTCTCACTTGGTCAATTTTTACAGAGTAAATGATAACACATTATGAGGATACAAAGAGCAAAACCTTCTTTAGCTAATTGATAAATATCAAATGGAAGGTTTCAATGGTGGAGCACATTGCGGACTTCCAAAAATTGAATATAAGGGTAAGTAGTATTCGAGAGGAACACAGGATTGATGTCTTCATAGGGACTTTAAAGGATAACATCGAACATGAGGTTCACCTTTGGGAACCTGATTCATTGGAAAGGCATCTAGGTTGGTAAGAAAAATTGAAATTAAAATTATGGCGACAAGGAAGCCTACCACTCACATATATAAAGATGTAAGTGTTGCTACTCCTAGACTTCCACAACCGACAATGTTGACACCACAACAATTGGAAGAAAAAATAGCAAAAGGGATTTACTACAGTTGTGATAGAAAATACACTAAATGTCATGTGTGCCTAGAATAAATTATTTTACATAGATTGTGAAGTGGAGGAAGAAAATTAATAAGAAACTTCAAAATAAGAGGATATACACTAGGAACCAATTCTAGAGAAAGAAGAAATGAGTCCAACCATATCCTGTAATGCATTGGAAGGAATTACCCCTTCTAAAACTATCAAGATAGAAGGACATATCAAGAAGAAAAATGTAATAATGTTGATTGATTCATGTAGTACCCATAATTTTATTCATTTTAAGGTGGCCAAGAAATTGAATTGCTTCCTATACCTAGCACCAAAGTGTCAAGTGGCGACTACAAATGGAGGGACTATAAATTTCTATGGAAAATGCCATAATATCAAGCTAACCATGGGGGAATATTATTGAATATTTCAATGCTTTCAATTCCAATGGGAGGTGTTGGTGCTGTAATAGGAGTAAAATGGTTACAATCTTTGGGGACGGTAGCTTTTAAGTTTCAAGTAATTTTCTTCAATTTTTTTTCAAAAGGAAAGGAATTTGAATTATGGGGTATTGCAAGGAAACTGGGTGTTAAACACCATGTTAAACACACACATGGTGTATGAGAAAGATAAACACACACACACACAAGAGACTCAACACACAATGAAGAATAAGCGTGCAGCTCTCATATTTTTCCATTATACATGATGTACATTTATAGTACAATGGTGTGACTCTTGGTTTCACATTCCAAGGTCACTTGGACTCCATTGTGAATTTTCGCATTCCACACCTACCCATGGAGGATTAGGTGTTCCAACCTTCCCCCCCTTAATCAGAAGGGGTATGTGTGAGTCCAAGAAGAGAGTTGTAATACAAATCTGCAAAGTATACATGGCAGCACTTGGGCTGAATCAACTCTCTGAAATGTTTGAAAAAGAGGTGGTTTAAGGATGACCACCAACACTAGAACGAAATACTTGTTGCAGTTCCCGGAACTCTTCCAAAACTGGTAAGAATTTGAAAGCTTCTGCTAGAGGAATTGTCCCTCATAAAAAAAGGGAGACCTTCAACCTAAAATAAGGGAGGTCTACTACCTGTGATGGTTTTAGGATTACCAACAACTCTGGAATGCTTTGAAGCATTTCCTAGAACTCAACCAAAGCTGGCAAGAAGCTGAAGGCTTCTGCTAGAGGAAGTGTTCCTCATATATGAAAGGGAGACCTTCAACCTAAAAGAAGGGAGGTCTACTACCTGTGATGGTTTTAGGTTATCTACCAACCAAAGATGATGGTTTAAGGTTGTCCACCAACCGAAGGGATGCTCATGGGCATCTGTGTCTCTGGCTACATCTCTGAATTTGGAATGACGAATTGTGGCTCAGGCTTGCTTGAACTGCTGTGTCTCTGGCTACAACTCTGAACATGGAATGAGAGATTGTGGCTCAGGCTTGCTTGATCTGACGTCGAAGCTTGTACATGACCACCATTTTCCCCCCTGTCAAGGACAAGGTGAAATGATGCTGAAAACTCAACTGCAAGTTTTCTCAATATTCGAGAACAAGTTTTGACATGTGTCTTAAACATCTTCTTGGCTGCTGATGCCCATTACCAAGAAGTGATCCATCCAAGATGAATCTTGGTTCTTGCAGGAGGCTTGTTTTTGAAGCATCTATCTGAAGAATGGGTGTGCCGACCACAGTGCTTTCATGGATGAAGATCAAAACAGTGATCTTTCATATGGCCAACTCGATCACAGTGTTGGAATTTTACAATCTGTTGTCATGGAAGTGGAGCAGGATCTGGAACAGCTGCAAGTGAACTTTCATTTAGGAATCCGACACTCTGAAATATGATGGGCTTTGTGTAGTATGGAATATGAAAGGACACATCCTTGTCATATCCAAGACCAGTTCGGTGCTTTTTGTGGATAAGAACTTCCCAAGGTCTAATGATGGGCTTGAGAAGTGCAGGTTGAACTGCTGCATCTGTATGAAAATTTGCTCTTGTACAAGGAATTGAATGGGAATCAACTGCAAATTTACTAAATTGCTGTTGATGGGAGTCCTTCTCAATCTTCTGAACGGAAACAGGTTCAGAATGGAGACTCTTTTGCTGAAGTTCATCTTGTTGAAGTTGAGATTCCAACTGCAAAAACTCAATCTTCTCTTGTGCATCTTGCAAACAACTTTGAATATTACAAATAACATTCTTGCTCATTTTTATCATATCATCAACATTGGAGTGAATGAGGTTATTCAAAAACTCTAATGCCTCATTGATTTTAGCCATTTTTCAACAACTTAGGCTCAACAAATGAAAGGGTGTCAGCTTCAACCGAAAATGCACCGGTTTACAATCTGATTCAACCTTCTTTCAAACAAATACAAATGACTCCAAAGAGTTATGGAAATATCAAAGTGCAAAATCTGTTCCTCAAATGATGGAGGACAATCAAAAACTTTTCCAACAACTCAAATTTACTAATTGTAGCTATGAATGAGCAATATCCGCTCACAATACAATGTCAATACAATACAATATGCAGCAAAAATGTGTAGCAAAACACTTGTGCAAGAGGCCTTTAAGGCAGCTGATTTTTCTTCTTCAAGGAGTTGTTTTTCATCAAGAACAACTCGTCTTCACATGTCAATCTCTTTTAGAAAAAGTCACCCTTATGTCAATGCCACAAATCACAATGCAAAACTGTAATTTTCATTTTCTCTCTTCCTCTCTCTCTGCTGTTTTTTTATTTTTATTTTATTTTATTTAAATTTAAAAAAAAGGGCTGAAATTAAAATTTTAAATAGGGAGGGAATTTTAATTGGGGGAAGGTATTATATGGGGGGGGGGGGGGAGCGGATATTAAAAAAATTTAAAAATTTAAGAAACAAATTTAAAAGAGGGGGGCGGTATTAGTTATGTGGGCAGTATTATTAAAATATGGGGGCGGTATTAGTTTTATGGGAAGTTGTGTGCAGTCGAGTGGGAGAGGGAGCGATGGGAATGGCGGGGGCGGGGTAGCGTGGCGAGGGCCATAGGTAGGAGGCCGCGTTGGGAGTAGGGGGTCGCAGGTGCAGGGGAGAGCATATGTGAGGGGGTGGGGAGTTGGTGTGATGGGTAGGGAATCGTGGGTCGAAGGGGTAGATGGGGTTTGGAGGGTCGGTGTAGTCGTAGAGGGAGATGAGTGGTGTCGAAGGTATGAGGGGAGGGTTGTTGTGTGCAGAGGGTGAGGAGTGTAGCATGGGTAGGGGAGAGACGCAGAGAGGGGCGGGGAAAGGGATACGAGGGTGAGGAGTGTAGCACGGGTAGGGGAGAGACGCCGAGAGGGGGGCTGCGAGTTGAGTGTTAAGGGGAGAGAGCGTTTGAGCATATGCGTGAGGGGTTGTGTTAGGGAGGCGAGGATGCGGTGAGGGGGAGGGTTCGAGTGGTGGTAGAAGGGTCAGGTAGTGTAATGGGGGAGCGCTATGTGAGGTTGGGGAGTGATGCGAGGGGTAGGGGGTAGCCGGTAGTGTTGGTGAGTGTAGTAGGTAGTGTGAGTTAGGGAGTCAGGGGTGAAGGGTAGGGTCTGCATAGTGAGAGCGGCGTAGGGAGCAGTGTGAGAGGTTTTGGGGTAGGTTGCGAGGGGATGAGTATGAGCGGGTGAGGGGGGTGCGATGGGTAGTGCGAGCTGAGAGTCGTGTGAGTGCTGTGTGTTGACAGGTGGAGGGTTGGGGGGCCGAAAGGCCGATAGGGGAATAGGGGAGAGTTTCAGAAATTAATTATTATTATTATTATTATTATTTTATTTATTTTTTGTTGGGTTTAATTATAGCAGAGATTGGAGAAATTGACTTTAAAAAACAGTAGCAGAGGAGAGTCTAGAAATGCAATAAACTCAGAATTTGAAGGTACTTGCAGAAATTTTTCAGAAATTGCAGAATTTTCAAAAGATTTTACCAGTAAACTCAGAAATATTTCTCAGGAAATGTGGCAGAATTTTGCCAGTAAAAGCTTAGAATTTTTTCAGAAAATTTTTCAGAAAATTTCAGCAATGAAAACCCATAAACTTCTTCAGAAACCCACTTTAAATAATATTCCAGCAGCTCTTCAAAATAGTGCAGAATTTAAAATGAAGAAATTACAGGAAAAATGAGCAGTGAGAAAACCTTCAGATGCAAAATGCTGCTTTTCTTCAAAACCACTGCTGCTCTTGTTCAAAACCACTTTCTGAATGCTACCAATTTCTAAATGCGGCAAAATTTCTGCTGCAACAATCTCAGAGTACTGCAAAAATTATTAGAATTTTTACAGATATGTACAGGCCATAAACACAAATGGCTCACTCAAAGTTGAGCTGGTTATGAACGTATCATCTCTAATACCATGTTAAACACCATGTTAAACACACACATGGTGTATGAGAAATATAAACACACACACACAAGAGACTCAACACACAATGAAGGATAAGCATGCAGCTCTCATATTTTTCCATTATACATGATGTACATTTATAGTACAATGGTGTGACTCTTGGTTTCACATTCCAAGGTCACTTGGAATCCTTTGTGACTTTTCGCATTCCACACCTACCCATGGAGGATTAGGTGTTCCAACATTGGGAAAGATAATAAGCTCTAATTTCATGACAAAGCTTTTGAAGAAAGAACAATGAGGCGTAATTTCACAATTATGCTCACTAGAAGTTCCAACATCAAAATCATCTATTTCTCCAGATCTCAAAAAAGTCATGGACAATCATTCCAAGGTGTTTTAAACCCCCAAGGGACTCCCATGTATTTGTGACCATGATCATGTTATTCATTTGATTCCACGAATTTTTTCTCCAAACATCAGGCCTTACAAATATCCTTATGTCAAAAAGAGTGAAATTGAACTTATGATTGCAAAAATGTTAGAGGTTGGTATAATTAAACCTAGTCAAAGTTCTTTCTATACTCCAGGAGTATTAGTGCACAAGAAGGATGGATCATGGCACATGTGTCTGAATTATAGGGAGATAAATAAGCTCACTATTAAAGGTAAATTTCCCATTCCCATGATTGATGTATTATTAGATGAATTACATGGAGAAATTTATTTTACCAAAATCAATCTTCATTCAGGATATCATCAAATTAGAATGAAGACTAAAGATATTTCGAAAAAAAACATTTCGAACTCATGATGGTCATTATGAATTTTCGGTCATGCATTTTTGCCTTACCAATGCACCTTCCACATTTCAAGGATTGATGAATTTAATTTTTAAACACTTCCTTATAAAATTTGTGTTAGTATTTTTTGATGATATAATAATCTACAACAGATCTTGGAAGGATCATGTTCAACATGTTGATAGGGTGCTCAAACTATTGGAGGAGAAATAGTTATATGAAAAAAAATCCAAATGTTTCTTTAGAGTACAAGAGAAGGAATATTTGGGTGATATTGTATCTAAGGAGGGTGTTAAAGTAGACCCTAACAAAATTAAAGCCATTAAGGAATGGTAATTCCCCACAATTATAAAGTAGTTGGAAGGATTTCTCAGGTTAACAGGGTATTATCGCAAGTTTGTTAAGAATTATGGGAGAATAGCAGCACCTCTAACAACATTATTGAACAAAGATGCATTTTCACGGACTCTTGAAGCAATTAAGGCCTTTGAACATACTAAATAGGCAACGTGCCTAGCACCGGGCTTAGCTACACCAGACTTCACAAAAACCTTTATTGTCGAATGTGATGCCTCGGGAAATGGAATTGGTGTTTTTTTAATACAAGAAGGAATACCCATTTATTTTGAATGTCATCCAATCAAAGGAAGGTATTTATGAGAAGGAAATTTTGAAAATACTACTTGCACTAAAGAAATGGTGACCTTACCTAATGGGAAGAAACTTGAAGGTAAAAGCTAATCATGATAGTCTTAAACACTTTTTGGAAAAAAGACTATATTTAGAAGAGCAGCAAAAATGGGTCACAATGATGTTGGGTTATGACTTTTAAATCATCTACAAAAAAGGGAAGCTAAATGTTGTTGCAGATGCACTCTCAAGAAAGGATGAGGTGGTGGAAGCATTGCTTTGTGCCATTTCTATTATCCAACTAGATTGGATACCGAAGCAAGGGAGGAATGGAAGAATGACGAAGAAGCACTAGCACATTCTCCCCAAATTATGATGGCCAAAATGTCGCTCTTGTGACACATAGGCTGCCAAAGAGAAACATTTTTTGGTGCACCAAAACATGGTTTCTCCTCATGTCGGACTTCCGACACTTTACTTAAATGTCGGTATTGCGATGATATTTCCGACGTTTTTATGGAGTCGTCGCAATTCCAACATTTCAAATTGTTCATTGCTCTTCCAACCGTTCACGATTCGTTGCAATTCTAACATTTCTAAACATCGGTATTTCGATGCCAACAAACACTATTACCGACGTTTTGAGCGTCACTCTTCTGACCAAAAAAAAATAAAAAAAAATTTAAATTAACATCGTAATACTGATGGAAGAAAACGTCAGAATACCGACAAAAATAAATTTAAAAATAAAAAGGTAAACGTCGTAATACCGATGGAACAAAATAGTTTTAAAAGAAACTAAGTGCTACTATAGATATGGGTTGAAATGTCAGATTACCTACGACAAAAAAGTAATTAAAAAAAAAAACTAGCCATAGGAATAGCAACGACAACAAAAAATTATTTAAAAAAAAATATTTCCACCAAATCCATCTTGACAATATTCCAGCTTTATGTGATTGCTACCATATTATGACGAAAGAAGGATTCAATTGGATTCTCCATGACAATCTTTCAAACTGAGCATTTGAGCTTCTGTACCCTTTGCTTGATGCCTTTTAGCAGCTACTCAAAACATTTACTCTATTTTTGCTTCCAATACATTAGTATTATGACATACCACCTCCTTTTTTTATGTCTTACTTTAGATAAGAAGGAACTATGGGGGTAAACTAAGGGTGTTTCTTTCAGATCTTCTAAAACATTGTGCTCATGTTTTGAGATTAAATCTTTGTTTTAAATATTGCGACCAACTGATCATGTTTTGGGGAGAAATATTGTTAAAACATGACTAAATACTTGTAGTTCAAATGGATTGGGTATTATGAGTCCAAACCCATCATTTCCATTTTGTGTGATTACAAGGTGTTAATATCTCATGTGCAAGAATTTAGAGATAGAGATGGTGGAGAGATAATATCAATAATTGATTATATTGTTAATACCACAACACCTATACATCTCCTGCATGCCCTTAACTTGTGTCTAATTACCTATATATAGAATCTGTGAATGGTTAAGGTGTTATAACCACCTAACACCTGTGGCCTAATGATATCTAAATGGTATGTTGGTCACATGGCACTAATATAGTAACTAGGATACTAACTGTTATCACTTATAAATATTGTTGAAGTGTTAATACACTCCAGGAAACCATCCTAACACAAATAATAAATCAGATCCCCCCCCACCCCTAACAAATGAAAAAGTTTAAATGTTACAACTCAATAGTTATATAGAGAAGTAATACCAAATTTAAAGATCACATTTCGGTCTAGCACTATCCTCGAAGGCACTCTGACAACTGCAGTGCTTGCTGGTTCTCTAGGATGTTAACCTGGTTGTGTATTGTATCTTGGCTTATATTCATCCCCAAATCTAGATCTTCCTCATTTTTCAAGTATAATTCCACCAAATCCATCTTGAAAATCTTCCAACCTTATGTGATTGCTATCACCTTACGGTAATGGCAGGATTTAGTTGGATTCTCCATGGCAATATTTCAAACCGAGCATTCAAACTTTCGTATCCTTTTCTTGATGCCTTTTAGCATCTACTCAAAACATTTACTCTATTTTTGGTTCCAACATATTCAGTATTATCAGTTATGACATACCAGCTCCTTTTTTCTATCTTAGAAAAAGAAACTATATGGGTAAACTAAGAGTGTTTCTTATAGATATTCTAAAACATCGTGCTTATGTTTTGAGATAAAAACTTGTTGGAAATATTGTGACCAATTGATCCTAATTTAGGGAAGAATATTATTAAAAGAGGAATAAATACTTGTAGTTCAAAAGAAGCAGGTATTATGAGTCCAAACTCATCATTTTTCATATTATGTGCTTACAAGTCGCTATTATCTCATATGCAAGAATTTAGAGATAGAGATGGTGGAGATAGAAAATCAAGAATTGATTATATGTAATGCTGTAGCAGCTATACATATCTTGTACGTCCTTGCTTTGTATCTTATTACTTATTTATAGCATCCTTGAATGGTTAAGGTGGTTTAAACACCTAACAACTAACCATGTCTAAATAGTAAATTGGTCACATGTTTCTAGTAGATCATCTAGGATACTAACTTTTATCCCTCCTAAATATCATTGAAGTGTTAATACACTCTAGCAAACCACCTTAATAGGACTCAAACTGACACCTGGCACATATGACATCTAATATATATGACGCCATGTAAAATTTAGGTTTCTTTCCATCTGGTGGATTTTGGGTTCATTTTAGATTTCTTGTGATGGAGGCTGCTATAATCTCTAGCAAATTAAATATACTCCCATCCTGAGTAGAGGTGCACATCATTGGTACCCAATTCTTGAAAATTTTTGTATTGTTTCTACCATAGAATCTACAACACATTTTTTCTACCATCTTATATGCCTTTCTTAATAACTTGGCCTGATATATCCCATTGGATCAATATCGAAAATTATTGGGATATTTCCACCAAGTCTTAAGGAAATTCTTGATAGCTAGAGGAAAATCACAAAATCACTTAGTTGTAAGGGACACCTGGTAGCTTGGAAGCTTGTATTATTTGGTGATGCAAGGATATATGTATGTTGATACATAAAAATCATGGATGTACCAAACAATTATATATTATATATGTTTCTATGCACTTGATTATTCATTCAATAGTTTAAGCACATGGTAGAAGGACACGGTGTTCTACTACATTGTGGAGCCAAGAGTTCTTGAAACTATGATACATTTCACTATCCTCTTCATCTCTAGGTGTTACACTGAAATTTGTCACCATGAAATTTTAGTACTCCCTTGGAAGTCTACAATATCACAGTTCCCAAATTCAAGCCTTAAAACTAAGAGAGAAGCTCATAAAAGCCTTAAAAATCTGGTACCGCACTTCCTCATAGCTTTTCTTGTGGTCTCGCACCTGTTGGCTATAAATAATGCATAGCCAAACGCACTTTCTGTTTATTAAAAGTGTGGACCCCTGTAAAATATTAGAAAAGGTGCAAGTAAAATCTAGAAGCTCAATTTAAGTCATTTTTGGAAGCTTCTATAAACTTTCCTGCAGTGGAAAGATCGCTCCTTTCATGTTCATGCATCCCATCCAATAAGGAGCTAACCCCTTGATGTAAGGAACTAATCTCTTTGAAGGAGGATTCTATCCCTTCTTGTATGGAGCTGTAACCTCCTCTCTTCCACTATAAAAAGAGGCATAGGACAACCTCAAAGGGTTGGCAATTGATGAGTTGAAGTTTTAGTATTAGTGGAGGGGAAGTGCTACTGAAACTTAGACCCTTTTAGCTGATATTTCATGTGGGAAAGATTACATACCTGTATGTATCTCGGTTGGAAGAGTGCAAGGCTGGTTAGAGTAGAGGAAACACCTATTCCAAACCCCAAGAAGACCTGTACAACATCAAGGTGGACAAGGTTGTAAGGCTCTTCTTTATTTAAGTTAATACAAATAAATCTATTTTTCTCAATAAGCTGTCAATTGATTAGTTTATTTTATGGATTCCTTGATCACCATAATAGATATGATTTAGGAATATATGCTATGCAGGTGTTATTTGATGTTTGCTTGTTTATGATTGCATATTTTCGAAGGAAACTCTTTCGGGCAACTGAGGGACTGCTTCTACAAACAAGCATTGGATCAAGGGTAGGATCGTTAAACCTTTATAGCATTTAATTATGAATTGCAATATATCTAGAGAAAGATAGTTTTATTTTTCCGTTTGTTGCTAGCTGTCCATAGGACACTTGGGAGGTATGTTTTTTCCGCAAGAACAACTTATCTGTCCAAGAAAATGGCGAATCCACTGGGGATGGATTTGGAGCTTTGATTTCTTTTATTTTTTACTTTGAATTTATGTTTCCTGATTTTGATTGAGTTATATTGGCTTGGGTGGTTTATACTTATGGAATCCCTGAGAAGTCTTTGAGAATTTTTGGTTTTTTTCTCTTGTTTTCTTGTGTCCGCTCTTTTCCTTTCGATACAGTGTGGCCAACTCCACACTTTTCTTGTACCCACAGTACAGGAGCACACTAGTTTGCACTGAATTCTATGGACCCTGTCAAAATTTTTGAAAATTCTTAAAATCCTCTTTTCTGGTTTAGTTTTTTAGGTTCTCAGTGATTACCCAGACCTATATCTTTTGTCAGGAAGCCTTGGTTAAGAGTTTATTTCAACACTTTTAGTTTTGATTGATTTTCTGAAAGATCTGCATGTTTTAATGATTTTTGCTTTGTCTTTATCCTGCTCAAAGATTAGAAACCTTGGTATACCTTTATATCACTGGTGTTTCCTTGCTTTCTTGCTGAGTTTGACATTATAGAAGAATTTTTTTGTGAGATTTAGATCCCATTTTTCTCGTTTGCACATCTTTGAAAAACTTGTATTGATAAGTTTGGAATTTCACTTAGAAAACGAAAATTGGATGTTTTTCGAGTTCTTTCTGATTCAAGTAAATAATTTCTTAGTTAGATCACAAGATAAGTAAGACATCCTTAAAATATTTGGAGTTTAATTCAGATTTAGTCTTTATAATTTTTAGATGTTAAAATTAGTGTTTTAGTTTTGAGTGCTTTTTTAGAAATTGTAGTGTCTTTTGAAGAAAAAATTGGTTTGCAGTTTCGATCTTGAATAGAAGGGATTTCTTATTGAGCATAGATCATTTTGAGTTCTCATTGAAATTATATTTCTTTTCATTTATTCTTGTTTGAAGGAAATATTTGTTTTTTAAAAATATTTCATTTCTCAACTCTTCCTTAGCTAGAATTCTTTGAAAGAAAACGAATTGTTTCTCATTATTAGATTAATTTTTAGTATGTTTTGAGTTGGGTCGATTCATATCATCGGTTTCACTTTCATGCCTATTGTCTTAAGAAACATCTTTTAAAATCAACGCTTAATTTAAAATAAATCTAGTAACTTTTATATTTCTAGGGCTCTTTTCACCAATATAGCTTAGGCTAGTGTCTTGGAGTAGGGAGTAATTAACTCTCCAAGACAGTCAAAACAAACAAGTAGTTGATCTTGCAGTAGGAAGAAATCGAATAGTCACTTGTATGCTATGGGAAGGTCCTCATAAAGGATTCAAGCACGAGATCATATCTGAACCAGTGGGATAATCAATTCTATCTCATTGGGAACGATAGAAGATATGCGCGTATTAACAACGGCAAATCTCAGAGATCATTGTCGAGGAGCCTGGGGTCACTTGTTGGTATACCTTGGATTATGTCAAGGAGCATTCAAGGGGATTGAGCTTTGTTACTCTACCCTTGCGCGTATGTCGGATCGTAGACTGTTCCCCCAAATATATTATTTCCTGTTGGTAACCATAGTGACCATAATCTTATGGTTTTTTCCTAAGGTGAAGGTGGAGGAAAGATCCCATTGTACCTGGAGTAGACGTCGCCTAGACTCACTTGGACTCTCTGGAGGGTTATCTTCACTCAAGATGGTTAAAGTGGAGAAAATTGCACTGGTCTGTTTCATTAAGCAGGTTGTTGGGGTAACTGTTCCAACCGCACTTTCTGCATTAAATACTATGACGTTGGATTTCATCACCAACTAGTGTTTTTAGTGTGGGAAGTTATTATTTGTGTGTGGTTTGATCTCCTATATTTTTAGGCATGTGATTCCTTTTTTTGTTTCCTTAGTGACTCTAGGATTTTTCATTGAAATTTTCATTTGCTTGCGTGGGATTAAATTTTTTAATCGTGGCTGAATTACTAAGAAAATCATGTAGACTTCAGGGGAAACCCCCTGGGTATACACCAAGCCAACTTGAAGGGCTGTGAGCTCTAGTATCGCCTATTGATAGTAGAATTAGATCAATAGAGGCAGGAGAGTCATCTATAATTGTTCATCCTGATTATCAACTACAAACAACAGAGCATATTCAAGAGCCGATTTTAGTTTCTGAGCTTACTGGTAGTATTTCTCCTTCCAGTGAATTGGCTGAAGAACCTAAAATTTCTGAACCTGAAACTGAACCTGTTGTTTTAGAACCATCTTCAGGATTTGTTACTCCAATTTCTAGTGATCCTGGTTCACCTAGGGTAAGACATATCATTACTAAAAATCTTCCTTCTGACCTCATTTCCATTGAAGAACTTGTCGGTCCAGAAAAAGAAGTAACTCTTCCCGAAACCCAACAGACTTCGAATCTTAGGGAGTGTGAATCTATATTCTACAGTCCTTTTAGAAGTGACGCTTGGTATTTATCATTGAAATATTTTTTAGAAAACTCAGGTCTTAGTTTTTCGCCACCTCGAATTCATTTTCATCCTACACCAAGAGGTTATTATCCTTTATCAAATATGTCAGGTGAGTCATCTATGTTTTCCCAATCTTCGGAAACATTTTTATACAATGGTCCTTCTGTTCCTTTAGGGTACCAGTCACTCTCTGGTACTTTCTCAGGGGAAACTCCTCAACCAACTGAACAAGTGTTATCATCTAGAACAAATGGAACTAAAACCGAAATGTTGAACGTAGAGAAATTTTTTATGATTTCTAGTAACATTCCAAATCCTCAACCTCAAGGTAGTCAGTTATTGCCTGGGGGGGAATTTCAAGGTAGTCAATTACCACCTGGGAGGCAACCTCAAGGTAGTCAGTTACCGCCTGGGGGGCAACCTCAAGGTAATTTTTTACTAGGACAAACTATAGGACAATATTATTTACCTGGAGAACAACCTCAAGGACAATACATACCTCAAGGTTATCAACCTCAAGGACAGTACATACCCCAAGGTCAACCCCAGACTCAGTACATTCCTCAGGGTTCTTATCAACCCCAAATTCAGTACATGCCTCAAGGTTATCAACCTCAAGGTCAGTACCCAACTCAAGGTTTCCAACCACCTTCCGATCAATCATTTTTACAAGGAACTGGAAATTTACCACTTAATTATCAACCCTATGTTCAATCAAGCTATGGTCCTTCATATGCACAACCTTCTACGGGTCAATACCCTGGAATGAACATGGTGTGGAATCCATCTAAAATTTAATAGACTATGAAACTAAATGTGCAGTTACCTAATCAACCTGGATAGCCTTTAGTTTCTGGTCCAACCCAGCAACCTGTTTAGCCTACTGTTCAAATCCCCGCACCTGGTTCTATTCAGTAGCCTGGGCCTAGTACGCCTTAGACTCCGCCTCAGACTGCTGTAGCTACTACAACTTCTGTTAAACCTACAACACCTATTTCTGGAGTATCTGTAGCTCTGATTTCTTCTATCACTGCTTCAGTGCAAATTTCTCAAGCCTCTGTACCACATTCAGGACCTACAATTCAGATTTTGGTCCAGATGCCTACGGGACAAGCTGGTACTAGTACAATTGTCTCTAGTCAACCAAAATTTAATTATCAACTGTACCAGGGATAGTATCAAATTGGTCAAGCTACACAAAATCTAGCATATCAGTATCAGCTGTACCTTAGGTATACTTATCAAATACCTCAACAACCCCACTATGGTTCGGTTAATCCTGGTTACCCAGGAGGTTTCACGATTCCAAATGCACATCCGATTATAGGATATCCTAGCTATCCTCCTACTGGCACTTGTTTGATCACTCAAGGTTATCAAGACCCTGGCCATTGGTTACCATTCATAGCAACTTTAGATTTACCGGATATTTCGCGCCTTATGAAAGATCCCGTTTTTATCTTCCATATTGGCCTCCGATGCCTAACAAGTTGCC
Source organism: Pinus albicaulis (assembly GCA_034641835.2). Taxonomy (NCBI): domain Eukaryota; kingdom Viridiplantae; phylum Streptophyta; class Pinopsida; order Pinales; family Pinaceae; genus Pinus; species Pinus albicaulis. The sequence continues at coordinate 1,460,711,715 of CM076580.1, read as the reverse complement.
CGGTGATATTCCAAAATTTGAAGGAAATTCAGGAGAGGACCCATGTAATCATGTTATGACTTATCACCTCTGGTGCACATCTAATTCATTCAATTACGTATTTTTCAGAGAAATCTCATTGGTCTAGCTGCCAATTGGTACATTGAGTTTCCATGTGGCACTTTTAATAATTTTAATGCGCTAGCTACTACTTTCTTAACCCATTTTCAGTTTCCTGTCAGATACGACAATGGCACAGAATTGCTGACTTCATTAAAATAGTTTACGTCTACGTACATATCTGATCACATTCATGAATGGAGACATAGAAGGCGTTTAGTGAAGGTCTTTATTCCTGATCAAATTTCGGCTGAATGGTTTATTATATCATTATTTCCCAAAATTACTGAAGATGTGGCCAAAGGAGGTGTTGTTACGGAAGAGCAAGTTATTGCTCAAGCTCAGTACCTTGACCTTGTCTATACTTAGTCAGGTACTCTGTATGATAAAATCCCCAATTTACCAAGACCTGGTCTGTTAACTGCAACTCCTTCTAGCTCTCATGCCACTGATGGTGTAATTGGTTATGTTAGTACTGGTAAGAGTAAGAAGAAGTCTTCCAAGGCTACTTCTCTGATTATTAATTTAACCGATTCACCCAAAGGAGATTCTTCCCTAGAAACTTCAGCTGATATCCATGTCGTAGAGACATCTACGACCAAATATAAAAATGGTGGTAAGAAGAAAGGTAATAATAAAAAGAAAAAATCTTCAAAAGAGAAAAACGATACAAATGAACCGACTGACGAAAAATGCAAACCTCGATATCCTTGTCTCATCTGTGACCAGGATCATTTTACAAAAGAGTGCCCGCATAGAGCCGAGGTATCAGAATTCGTTAAGGGTTCGTCTATACCTGCTGTCTTGAAGGATCCATTTCCCACTCAAGATAGTAACATGGTTGGATCCCAATCTAGTTGAGGATATCTTGATGGTTGCGACACGATCACAAGATTATGGTAGTAAAAATACTGGTAAAGAAGTAGAAACATCCAATTTTGCATCAACTACATCTCCTTCAGTTTCTGATCCATTACAGATTGAGAAACAAAATCTTGACTTAGTAATTAAACAGCCTGCAAAAGGTGTACTTCATAGATCAACTTTCAATCCACATGCGAGAGCTGCTCACAATTACAATATTGTTGAAGATTTGGAAATTTCCCCTTCAACAATGTCAGCTTTGGAAGTATTGCAATCATGCCTAGCCCAAAGAAAATTACTGTTGTCAGCCTTAGGAGCCGTAGATCAATAGGATTCGAACCTCATGATCTTCAATTTAGAGAATTTTACACCTTGCCTACCTCATCAAATGTCTTTTCAGATTCTGGTAATAGTAAAAAACAAGCGTATCTTTCGTACTATTGTTGATTAAGGGACTTCTATGTGTATAATGTTGTTAAAATTTTGGAAATCACTTTGTTCTCCGACTATTAACCAATCACCAACTATTCTCAAAGCTTTTTATGGAAGAGGTTTTCAGCCATATGGTATTTTACAAGATCTACCAATAGAGGTCGAAGGAAAAATGGTTAATCTAGATGTGGAAGTGGTTGATGCCCCTCTGGATTACAACCTTCTCTTGGGTTGCAGTTGGTCTTATGCTATGACTGTTGTGGTATCATCGATCTTTCATCTCATCGGGTTTCCTCATAAATGAAAGATCGTTAAAGTAGATCAACTCTCATATTATTCATCCGACCTAGCCTCTACTGATAGTATTCAACATATCGGAAAGTCGACTATCCCTTATAAGGATGTCAGAGTAGGTTTGATTAAATATTCAGCTTTACTGGGAACTTTTTCCCTACCTCCTCCCAACGTACAAACTCCTATTTCTAATATCAATATGATTAAATCAAGTACTATCTCCTTTGATGATCCTTGGATAGTACCTTCAGAATCAGAATTGGATTCTTTCGATGGCCCGATGTCTTTGAGTCCTTTTGAATTAGCATACCAACATGTACAGTCATTTTTCGATACTCCTTCAACTGAGTCTGATCCAGTGAATGTGATCAATCAGGAGTATTTTTCAATATCGGGCTTAGCCTCAACACCAATTCTAGATCCTGATCAACAAGTATTCAATACTGATGAACATATTCATGAATTCTTGTCAGTAGATGAGTTAGCATGGGAAGATCTTCATCATAAATCTTCATTTTTACCTAATATCGATCATTTTGAAAATGATTTTTCCTCTATTTTTACCACTGATTATGTCAAAGAACCTCAGAATCCTCTTTCACATTCTGATTCTGAATTGAATTTAGAAAATAATTCTACTACGGTTCCTCTTGAAATTTTAGTAAAACCTGGAATTGTTGAAAATGTTCACATAGGTGCTTCTTGTACGTCTGATGAAATTCAAGAATATAAAGCCCTATTTCAGGAATTTCACGACATTTTTTCCTGGTCATATGACGAAATGCCAGGAATCGATTTGTCAATTGTTGGTCATGAAATTAAGACATACCCGGATGCTAAACCCGTTAGACAGAAATTACGTCAGATACATCCAAGAAAAGCTGCTGCTATCAAAGTAGAAGTTGAAAAATTACTTCATGCAGGTTTTGTTTATCCAATCACGTTAACGGACTGGGTATCTAATATTTTTCCAGTTAATAAAAAACAAGGAAAAATAAGAGTATGTATCGATTATAGGGATATAAGTCGAGCTTGTCCAAAAGAAAATTATCCAACCCCTTACATTGATCAAATTATTGACGATTGTGCTGGAAGTGAGATGTTTTCATTTATGGATGGATTTTCTGGCTACAATAAAATAAAAATACCCCCTACAGATCAAGCTAAAAAAACTTTCATTTGTCCATGGGGAACTTTTTCATATCGCAAACTACCTTTTGGCCTTGAGAACGCTGGCGCCACTTTTCAAAGGGCCATGTCTTATGAATTTCACGACATTAAGCACATTGTGCAGCCCTAGATTGATGATTTGCCTGCTCATTCTTCACACAGAGCAGATCATATTACTAATTTACGAGCCATATTTATGCGATGTAGGCACTATAATATTTGTTTGAATCCTCACAAATGTGTTTTTTGCATAGAATCCGAACGATTATTGGGATTTATTGTCTCAAAGGCTGGCATTCGTGTCGACCCATCGAAGGTTGAGGCAATCATCAATTTACCTCCTCCTCCTACTCTTTGCCAACTCCAAAGTTGGCAAGGGAAAGAATTTTTTTTATGTAGAGTCATTCCTAACTACGCCGAGTTAACAAAAGGTTTCACTAGGTTGTTGAAGCAGAAAATTCCTTTCTTTTGGGACAAGGTCGCTGATAGATCTTTTGATGCTTTGAAAAACACATTGACCCATGCACCATTACTGCATCCTCCCAACTACAACCAATATTACTTTTTGTACCTCGCCACTTCCGATTCCATGATAGGGATGGTTTTAGTTCAGGAAGATGAATTCCATAGTGAACATATGATTTACTATCTTAGTCGAAATTTGCATCCGACTGAGATTAGATATTCACATGTGGAGAAATTGGCCTTGGAAGCTATTCAATCTATCCAACACTTTCGTCACTACATACTTTTACGCAAAATGACAGTGATCTCTGATTGTAACCCTATGATGTACATCTTGACCAAATAATTGCTAGGGGGAAAATACTCTAAATGGATTGTTATACTGTAGGAGTTTGATCTAGAATTTGAAAAATCCAAATCCAAGAAATCACTAATATTTGCTGAACTTATGTATGATTTCCCACGTACTGATACAGAAACTGTGGCAGAACAACCAATTGGATGAATCCTTGTTTCTTATCAGTACCGTTGATCCTTGGTATGGAGATATTATTTTTTATCTTCAAACCCAATCTTTTCAGCCTAAGCTTTCATGATCACAACGACGGAAATTTTTTTTCCAGTCTCACCAATATCATATTGTTGGTGACACACTATATTGTTATGGTGCGGACTCAGTTTTTCGGCGTTGTCTAACTCATGACGAAGCCGAAAAGGTTCTAAATTACTTTCACTCTAGAGCATGTGGCGGTCATATGTCTGGGTACGCTACAACCCAAAAGATATTGTGCATAGGCTATTTCTGGCCGTCTTTATTTAAATATTGTATTTACGCGGTCAAAAAATGTCATAATTGTCAAATTTTTTATTGAAAAATGCATGCACCACCTGCTCCTCTTCACCCTATAATTACTGTCGGTCCTTTTGGAAAATGGGGCATTGATTTCATTACATGTAACCCTCACTTAGTTGGGGGGCATGGGTATATTATTCTGGAAGTAGATTATTTTACCAAATGGGCCGAGGCGATGCCTACATTTGTGGAAGATGGAAAAACTGCAGCTACTTTCGTATTCAATCACGTGATTGCTCATTTTGGTGTACCCCAAGTCATAATTACTGATCACGAGAGCCATTTTCCAAATATCATGATGACCGAGTTAACAGACCAACTTGGCCTGTGCCATGACAGTTCTACACCACATTATCCACACGCCAATGGTTTAGTTGAAGCAATTAATAAATTTTTAGTCACCATGATCAAATGAATCATTGGAATTCATAAGTCGAATTGGCATACCATGTTCTTTTCATCACTTTGGGCATATCGAACCTCAGTAAAAACATCGACAGGTTTTACCCCTTTTCAACTGGTTTATGGTTTAGAAGCAGTACTACCAATTGAATGCAAGATACTGTCACTCCAAATAGCCATAGATTTATTACCAACCACTTCTGAAGAGGAGAAACATTTTTTATACTTGGCTCAATTAGATGAGAATCGCCGCACCGTTGAATTAGCTATAGAGGCTCATGCGAAAAGAATGAAAGCTTAGTATGATAGAAGTTTTACCCCTCGTAATTTTTCAGAAGGAGACCTAGTTTTTATTTATGATCAAGCCAACGATAAACTAGGGGTTGGGAAATTTGAACCCATGTGGCATGGTCCTTATATTATCAAGCGACAACTTGCAAAAGGGGCCTATGAATTGATTGATTTTGACAGGGTCTCTTTAGGTAAACCCAGAAATGGAATTTAGCTGAAGAGATATTACGCTTGATTTTGTGTGGAGATCTTCTCTGTATATTAGTTACTTTTTAGCTGGTGTGCTATAGATTAGAAATGTGTGCCTAGCTTAAGTGTTCTTCTACTACTATTTCCTTCTTATCTGGATTACTCTTGATATCGTAGATGTCGACATCCTTTCAAACATATATTGGTTTTGCTAATGGTGCTTGTTTTAGTACACAGAACATCTCTTCCATAGCTTGGGTTATTTACTCACCCACTGACGAGTTAGTATCAATGCATGGGGTAAGTCTCGGTCAAATGACGAACAATATTGCCGAATATAGTGCAGTTATTGAATTATTATCAGAATCCATTTCATTTGGAATTCGGAGTTTGATTGTTAAGTTAGATTATGAACTCGTTGTATTACAGTTAAACATAGTATATGCCATTATAAATCCAGTATTATTAAGATTATTTTTAAGGGTTTGTCTCTTGAAACGAGAGTTTGATTATATTGAGTATCAACACATTCCAAGAAATTTAAATACATTAGCAGATGCAATTGCTTCTAATTTTATAAATAGACATTTGCGATAAAAAGTAATAAATCAACATTCCATAACATGATTGAACAGGTAACTGGAAATAATAGTATATCATAGTATAGATATAGTATAAAAAAAAATAGTACATTGTCTTCGATCATAGGCTCAAAACGCCTTATGATCAGGAAAAAGTGATACAAAAAATGAGTCTACAAGTGAATCATCCACTATTCGTGGTGATGATCACGATAATACACCACTGCTCGTGCCACCCTAGTCAAAAACCTCCTAAATGGTCCAGGAACACCAATGACATATCTTTGTAGATGGAGTGGGATATCATCTATGGTAGTCTCAGGAATATCTATAGTAAGCCACTCCAAATGGTGCTCTAAATCAGTCAGGATCTCTGTAGTATGATCCTGTGGGGGTGGTGGTGCTGTTGCTGCATCCCTTTGCCTCCGGTTAAAGGGGCGGAGAATGGCTAGTCAACTCGGACCCACATCTGAGTTTGAAATTTTTTGTTATCAATTTTGGAGGATTTAAAAAAAAAAAAAAAAAATTAGAAATTAGAGTATGTCAAAAATATTTTTTACCTGACTTGTCCCACTAAACTCCTTGAGGAAGGGGCATTTCCTGATCGCCATGAAAATCCATGCTAGCGTAAGGAAAATCCTCTATCACAAAAATTTGGCGTTCTAGCCAACGAAAATATGTCGAAGGCAAATGAAAAATCTACCCACCCTCGTAGTGGTGGGCCATCAAAGCAACCCAACAAACCATTCTAGGCTCTCGAGGTCGACCAACATCAATAGGAATATGTTGCGAGGCTAACATGGGGATCCTCTCTAGAGCAAAGGTGACTACAATGGAACCATATCCGAAGTTGTTTAGCTTCCCATTCTTTGCTCTGGTAAGTTGGACTTTCACATTTGCCAACACTACCTCGCACCGGTTGAATATGGTGCCTCGAAAGAAATCTACCACTATGCGCATCTGAGATCCAGTGGCTACATGCAAAGTTGCACTTCCGCACAACTTGACAACGGTAAAAGCGATCACTTTTAGCTCAGGACGGATGATAGTTTTTATGTCAATCCGTTTGTCTCGAGGATTGGCTTCATCATTACAAAACTCTAATTGTAGGTTGGCAACAGACTGGCCACCTGGCCTAGCCCCAAATAGAGATAGTGGTTCGCCTCTCCTAGACAAATAGTCAAAAAATAGATGTCTTCCAGCTCAATCTTGATTCGGTGACCTCTGATCACGAAACACTGGTCTTGAATATCCCATTTACTTACCAGCCAAGTAAGAAGATCCACTTGAGCTCTCATGCCACTGATAGCCCAAAATTTCTAAAGCCCGCATACTCTTCAAGCTTGCAAATTTGGTTGATGAAGTATTGCTACTTCATCTACCTCTTCATGCTCCTATTCTTGCCAAATGAGCATTGTAGATATCCTACAACAAGTAAAATGAAGGATCAGAATCATTGTGAGGCAAAAAATTTGGGTAATTTAGGAAGAAAATATGTTTTTAAATTCATTACGACACCCCCACATTTTATGCTCAGACACAGTGCGTAGCTCTGCACGGGGTCTATGTTAAAAGTGCGGGGCCCCAACATTTTCCTTTGTGAGAAAATGTTGGGGTTCGAAGGTACCCAATGTCTTGCCTGCGGACCCCTGAGGGTGAATTTTTCAACCTATTTTCCTCCCAAAAAATAAATTTTGACCCTAATTTAAAAGATTGAATGGATGAAAAGCAAGATAAGGAGGTTGTGGATTACATGAAGCAGACGGTTTGCGATTCCGGAGGTTGGTTTGCCCAGAACCTTCTCCAAAGCATTTTTTGCCAAGAGCTCTAAAATCTTCACTCCAAACTCAAATGGTGAAAATGAACTTGAAAAAATCCTTTTTATAAGTTTTTTCTAATAGATCAATTTTAAATTTGTTTATTTTTCACTTTAAAAAGTTAGTTTTTCAAAATTATTTTTATTATTTGAAGCAGATATGCTTAATTTTTCGAGTTTTTGTGTAGAATAACGGATTTTTCAGGAAAAATAGTCATTTTTGACAAAGAGTAAACTTTTATCACTTTTTCGAGCTCTTTAAAATTTACGAAAAAGAGAAACCATGGAGTCCTCTTTTAAGCCTTTTTCAGACTCTCTAAAAATGAAAAGATTGCTGAGCACTTGACTATTCGAACTCGTTAAAGTAAATGAACAGTCGTCCCTTGAGTATAAGTTTACCCCTTTTCCGGACTAAAATGGAATATTTACGAAAAAGGTATATGTTGACTAACCATGTTCAATAGAGTTCTCTCTCACATTATTTTATCCTTTTTCAAGCCTGAGAGACTAAATTTACAAAAAAGTACACCCATGGAGTTTTCTTAAGTTTTTTCTTCTGACTCCCTAAAAATGAAAAACACTGAGTTTCTCCTATACTGGACTCGTTAAAATTTAACAATAAAGGACCTGTCAATTACAAATAGGAATGGACCACTCCTTCTCAAGGTTCGATTTTAAACTAAGTTGGACTCATCCGAAGGATGAGCTTAAAAACAAGAAAATGTTATCCTCCTCAAGCTTGTCAAAAATAAAGAGGTACTTGCCAGAAATGGTAGGGGAAAAGAGAGAAAACAGATTCATTTGTCACACTTTGATTTTTAAAAGCATTACACCACTCTTGAACATGACACTTTTTGTCACACTTCCACCTGTGTTGGGAAATCATTTGCCTATCAGTTAATCAAACCACATTGAAGGTATTCAGCCGGTTTTTGGGTATTGGCTTAGGGAAAGTATCACCAAACCATCTGCAGTGTCGTTAAGTGTTCAAGAGGACAGTAAAATAAACCATTCATCGGTAAACACTTGTCTTCATTCGCATTGACCATCCCTGAATCAGTCCTTGAAAAAAATTCCTTCAAAACTTGATCTGTGGTTTCGTGTTGTGAGCTTGCTTACGACGAATCACTTTCTATCACAACAGCTCATCATCTAGGAAGTTGATCTAGAATCTGTCAGTACCTTGGAATCTACATGCCTTAATGGTAGGTCTCTCACCTTCGACGACAGGTTGCATCATTGACCTTCGATCAAACGATTCCGTGAAATGTTCGACTTTAGATCACTTATTCACATTTCATGGATTGTACTGAGTACTTTGAGAGCCATTGTCATTATTGGTGGTTTCTCTCACACTTGTTAATAGTTTACATTATTGACTGGTAATCAAGTGGTTTCTACCATGTTCGACTTTAACACATTTAATCACATGGATAGAATCGTACTAGTTCGGGAAGCAGAAATCAAGACCCTGGATCTAGTTTCCACCATCTAGGTTGCAAGGATTTTTATTATTCATCATGCAGTAGATGATTCAATACAGATGGTTGTGCCCATGCTGTGTCTACACTATTGATGTAATATTAATATCATTTATATATCAGAACAATTTTAGTTAGTTTTGATCTGAGTATGGGAATTCCTACCTCAGCGATGATATATATATATATGTGTGTGTGTGTGTGTGTGTTGTGTTGAATGTTTTTATAGGTTTCTGACTGGGGTGACCACAGGCTGATCCTTGAAATGATAAAGCACATCACTCTTCAAATATTCTCAGAATTCGCACTTTAGGGGGCAATTTGTTACACTGCAATTTGTCACCATGACATTTTAGTACTCCCTTGGAAGTCTAGAATATCACAGTTCCCAAATTCAAGCCTTAAAACTAAGAGAAAAGCTCATAAAAGCCTTAAAACTCTAGTTCCATACTTTCTCATAGTTTTTCTTGCGGTCCCGCACCTGTTGGCTATAAATAATGCGTGGCCAAATGCACTTTATGTTTATTAAAAGTGTGGACCCCTGTAAAAGATTAGAAAAGGTGCAAGTAAAATCTAGAAGCCCAGTTTAAGTCATTTTTTGAAGATTCTAGAAACATTATTGCGGTGGAAAGATCGCTCCTTTCATGTTCATGCATCCCATCCAATAAGGAGATAGCCCCTTGATGTAAGGAACTAATCCCTTTGAAGGATGATTATATCCCTTCTTGTATGAAGTTGTAGCCTCCTCTCTTCCACTATAAAAAGAGGCACAGGGCAGCCTCGAAGGGTTGACAATTGATGAGTTGAAGTTTTAGTATTATTGGAGGCGAAGTGTTGTTGAAACTTATACCCTTAAAGCTGAGATTTCATGTGGGAAATATTACATACATGTGTGTATCTCGGTTGGAAGAGTGTAAGGCTGGTCAGAGTAGAGGAAATGCCTGTTCCAGACCCCAGGAAGACCTATACAATATCAAGGCAGACACGGTTGTAAGGCTCTTCTTTATTTAAGTTAATACAAATAAATCCATTTTTCTCAATAAGTTGTCAATTGATTAGTTTATTTTATGGATTCCTTGATCACCATAATAGATATGATTTATGAATACATGCTATGCAGGTGTTATTTGATGTTTTCTTGTTTATGATTGCAGATCTTCGAAGGCAACTTTTTCGGGTGACTGAGGAACTACTACTACAAACAAGCATTGGATAAAAGGTAGGATTGTTAAACCTTTATAGAATTTAATGATGAATCGCAATATATCTAGAGAAAGATAGTTTTATTTGTTCGTTTGTTGCTAGATGTCGATAGGACACTTGGGAGGTCTGTCTTGTTCGCAAGAACGACTTATCCGTTCAACAACAGGAACCTATTTTTTAGTAAATGATTAATAGATACCTTACCAAGTCATTGGAATTAATTTTTCCACATAATAGTTTGGAACTGAGATTATAGAAATTTCCTTTACCCCTTCTTCATTTCCTTCTACAATCTCCTTGCCTAGTCTTTTCTTCATCAACGGATCCATATCTCCTATTGATTAGAAGATGTTGAGGCACTACAAGTCTAAGGTACCTAACATCTCAAAATATTCATGATAACCAACAATGTTAGGGAAAAAAAATTTAATTTAATGTGTTGGACAAAATATATCAGGTTAGTGTGTTGCATAACTGATACAATCAATGTTTAATAGATCAATGTGTTGTTTCATAAGTTAAAAGGATGTGTTATTGCCTAAATCTACCTCGGGCGAAAGAAGGCGGATTTGAGGGGTAACAATCAAACCACGCTCGGTCACAGTGGCTAGCCCTACCGGAAGCAGGAAGGCTCTATGGGTCAATCTTAGCGAATGAAGAGTAATAAATAGGGCTGGATATGAATGAAATAAAAGCTAATTTTAGGCTAGGTATATAAGTGAAGGAGGTTGATTGTGTTTTTGGGGGTTTTTTTTGGATCAAAGGGAAAGGCAGTTTTGGGTGCGGGGATAAGGCCTAGTTTTTGCAGAGTTCTGATTGGGGCAAGGAAGGAAATTGTTTTGATGCTTTAGATTGAATGAATGGATGGATCAAACTGGTGAGGAGCTGAAAAGAGAAAAAGGATCTCAAGAGTCCTCCTCAAACAGATGAAAACATGAAAAATTAAACAAAACTAAAGGCAGAGCAGAGAAATCCAATGAATTCCACCTTTAACACTGATTTGTTTAATCTAAGAAGAAAGGAGAAGGGAAATGATACACATAAACATCAGTTAACTTACAATTACATAGAGAAAAACACCATCAAAACACAGAGCCACATGGATCCCAAAGAGTGTTGCAAACCCTAGTCTATTCCTTTGCCAAAAGTGCAGAGATGAAATGTACAATGAAGTGCCAAGCAATCCCAAGTGTCCAACCCTGAAAATGACTGAGAAAATACATAATATAGACAAGCCTAACTCCTCCCCATGCCTCTAGGGGTCAAGCTCATCATTCTAGGAGCTGTTTCAACCATATCTAAACTAGGAACTGAAAAATAGGCAATGAAACAACTTGCCTCTATATGCTAGGAAACTGATCCATTCACTCACATTTCACCTTTTGGTGAATGAATCTTCTAGAACAAGTAAAAATGTGCCAAAATTGCATCATGATCATGAAATTACATCAAAATAGATCAATAGTTACATGAAAAAGTGAAACTGGTCAAAACTGGGCGAAATTCTGAGCTGCTGAGTGAAAAATAGGCCAAAATTCTCTATGCGCCGCGCCCAAAATCTCTATGTGTAGCACAAGTTTGGAGCTGATTTTTAAGCACTTAATGAAGTCCAAATTGAGTGCAGGATAGCTTGTTGGAAAGACCTGCCTGTCTACTTTCCAACCCAAGTGGAATTTTTGGATTTGGTTGCCATTTGCTCCTCCAAAAGTTAAATCTCCCAACACTGCTTCCTGTGTGTGCAAAAAGTGGCAGAAAGGCCATTTTTAGGGTGTTTTTGACCCTTTAGGCAACCCAGAACTGGATGAAATCCTTAGGTAATCCATGAGCATGCATAAATTTAGATGAAAAATCCAAAAATGCAAAGTTTTCCTCCTGAAGAGCTGCCAATTATAAACGCGCGCCAAGTGGCGCTACGCGTCGGGCAGGAAAATCTGTTTTGTGACCAAAAAATTCAAAATTGACAAAATTTTTCCCAAATTTCTTGAAATTTGGGTTGAAGGTCCCTCATCAAATGTTATGGTTAGCCAAAGAAGCTTCGACAAAAATTTGGAGTCTATCATGCCTTTTGCGACACTTCAGTGCCCTCCTCCTCCATGCAGTTCAGTGGTGGAATCACTGTCTCTGTCATATGATGTATCTGCATCCGTCTCCATGGTTCTTAAAGTCTATGCCAAGTATATGCTGATTTGTATGAGATGAAAACGAGAATTTGGTGTCTTTTTCTTGATTTCCAAATGTGTGTCAAAGGGAAGGGACTGTGGGAGAAATAGGATAGTGGGGACACTGAAGTCTTGTCAAGTGGTACTTTGTCTTTCGAAAGCTTTTGATTTGACAAAATTTGGGAGAAGGGATAGCCACTGAACTGTTTGGGGAAGTTGAGGTTTTGGGAATTTTTACACATGAAATGGGAAAAGGAGAATGAAAGGAAATGAAATGTTTTATGGATAGGGAAATATGGCACGAAATGATATGAGTGGTTTGGAATATAAGGGAATAGGGGATTAACAGTGATGATAGGATTACAGTGAGAGGGAGGGATGAACAAGATGGGAAATGAACAAGTTTGGCACCACAATTACTTTTTAAAATGCCAATTTCAAAACCCTAGGGAAGCAATTTCAAAAAGAGGATAGGGTTTATAATTTTGGCATTTCAAATTCTCTTAATCCAACTCAAACCACACCAAGCATGGGTTAATAGCAATGACAAAGTCGCACAAACTTACTTGAAACATAGAAGATTGAGTCAATTTGAGTTTTTGTGGAGCAGTGGAAAAAATTTGATGTTCCGGCCCTGTACGCCGCACGCACAACCCAGTGCACCGTGCTCACTGTGTGCGCCGCGCATGTTGTATTTTGCACTGTGGAAAATGTTTCTATGCACCGCGAATTTCTTATGCGCCGCGACCTTCCTCCTGTGCGCCGCGCAGATAACTCACCACAGTCTCGGCTTCAAACCATTGTTTTCACTCTTCCACAAAGTTTGACTCTACTCTTTGATATCCCTTGCATGTAAATGAATTGTTTAAACACCAAAACTATCTTTTATGGCCTGGACTTTCATTTTTTGATTTGAAATAACCCACTTTCTAATGTTTGAACTTTGACACTTTCACATAACTCTGTTTTTGGCTTCCACTTTGATTTTTTGGCTGATGATGAATTTCTTGTCTATGTTTTGCAGGGATAGCTGGCATAGGATTTGGCAAAGGCGACCAGGGCTGCGCCTAAATATCTTCACAACTGAGAAAAATTTTGAAAATTACATGGCATTTATTACAAAAGACAAAATTGATGATTTTTCTTCAAAACAGAGTTTTGAAGAAGAATCATGATCAAGCAATATGACGATGAAATTTTGCACTGAAAACCTTATTTAAAACTTCCTCATGTGCCTGCTGGCATTATTGAACATTTTGAAGACTAAATTAGCGAAACCCTAAACCTAATGAGACTGAAAACCCTAAAAATACTTTTTGTCAAGCAAGAGACCAAACATGATTGTAAATGACTTGAAATGATTTTGATGAATAGACACGGACCAACAGGTACATGACATGAGGGATATGAGTAAAAACCTCCCCATCGTCAGAAAATCCATGCCCCTAATGGAATGCAGATGACTGAACTGAATGAGACACCTAAAATGAAATGCAACAAAAGAGATTTTGATCTTTGACAGAGGGATGAAAGGAACGACTCTCTTGAGATGGTTGGCAGAAATGTGCTAAAATGACATGAAACGTGATAGTAGCGCAGAGTATATGGTAGCTTATGATAAAGATATTGTGATATTGCACAAAGAATAGAGGAATCCATACACTGAGCTTTGAGTTGTAGCTCATAGAGGAGAGGAAGAATGGTTAATAGCAGAAAGGGAAGAGTGACAACGATTGAAAAAATCATAGTAGAAATTTGATTTGGGAGCATTTTTGTGTAAGGAAATGGAAGTTATATAAAGGGAAATATTGCACCATTACAAAAAGGATTGCGAATATCATACAATTTCCTTTACTTTGTTTATGGTTTCCTTATAAGAAGCTGTAATTATTTCATAGCAAAGTCAATTGTCAATTTTGATGCTCCATACCCTTCAAATTCTGCAGCTGATGCTTCACCAATAACTTCATTACTGACCATTGGAAAAATCTTACGCAAGGTTGTTACATGCTCCTTTCCCCACACAACATCATTTCTTCCTACCAATGCCTGCAAAAAAAAAAAAATCAATTGCTTATAAATTTATATAAATTTTAACTTCGGTCCAAGTAAATTTTTCTTCTAAGATCTAACAAAAAATATTTTTAAACATAAACGTGTTGTAAAGATATTAGCTGCCACCACCAGATGTAAAAATATCCTGATAAAGCAGTGTATGTTGTTAGTAGGCACTCCTGGATTTGACTGTTGTAAATATGCTGGATATTGAACACATTAAAGAGTTTCTTTACTCCTTTGAATAAAAACATGCAGGACATCAAAATAAGTCGATTCTAAATTGCATTATGACCCCAGCAATAGCCATTGTGCACTACGCATCTTATGCCCAAGACTGCATCTCTTGATGAGCATCACATAAATGAAGAAGCTACATGATATGCAGATCTTCCACGTGTGCATAAGCCCAAACAAGTCTATGAAAGCTCTCTGCTGCTACATATCTATCTATTGAAATCATAGAACCCTCAAATAAAAAAATACAAAATCCTTTATTTTCTAATTTCAGTTAATGCATGCATCCAAGATAACCTTGATCAAAGGAGTGAAAGAAATGGATTATCTACAAGGATAGTGTGTTCAATTCCCACATCTAGGGCACGAAGAAGTGTTATAGAAAATTTTTCGACTTTTGACCATGACCAATGATTTTGTGTAGAACCCTCAGAGATAGCATCCAATGCATTATCAGAAATACCTCAACCTTTCAAAAGATCACCACTCCTCTCTTCCATTGCCATTTCGTCCAGTGACTTCCTGAGACATTGGGCTTCCCCACTTTCCTCCAAGGAGCCATCAAACTTCATCTGAGTAAATTGTATGTCAGACATCAATTCTGGCAAAGTGATTGTCAACATAACATGCAACCGTGCAGTATTCTAGAAATAGTAGAAGGAATTATGCAAATATAGAATACATAATCACCAAAAAAATAAAATAATAAGAAATGAAATAAGCAATTGTTTCCTCAAACAAACATTTGTTTCCTAAATTCTTTATCCCCCTCAGCAAGACCACATATCTCTTTAAGGAAAATTACCCGCACAAGAATTTGAAGGTCAATAAGAACCCTCTTTCTGTTGGAATCATTACGAAAAACTATAAGACGAAGTAGATGAAATTCCACCTGCTTCAAGAAGTGATCATTCTCTCTTGCCATCAGTGTTGCACCATGAAGATTAAAAATACTGTTAAATATAGGGAAAAAAGTTTTCCAAAAGACCAGTGGTTGGATGTGGGAAAGAAAAGCCATGAATATCGTTGTAATACAATCAATATTTCCCTATTCAGTCGCAATGCTATAATCTGCAGCTGCTCGCAAGAACTTCTTAGTAATTTCCAATATCTAGAGACTTATAGATGCACTTATGTTCTCCTCCCAAAGCTCCTAAAAAGTACATTGATGAATATACTCGGGTAATATCCAAGCAGGTTATTTCACATGCAGCTTGCTGTTAATGCTTGATTTAAAGGATACAAAAATACTGGAGCAAAGTTCCATGTTTATCCTAATGACTCAAACTGACACCTGGCACATATGACATCCAATATATATGATACCATGTAAAATTGAGGTTGTTGTCTTTCTGGCAGATTTTGGTTCATTTTACATTTCTTGTGATGGAGGCGACTAGAATCTCTAGCAAATTAAATATACTCCCATCCTGAGGAATCCATACACTGAGCTTCGAGTTGTAGCTCATATATGAGAGGAATAATGTGTCATAGCTGAAAGGGAAGAGTGACAACAGTGGAAAAAATCACAGTAGAAATTTGATTTGGGAGCATCGTTGTGTAAGGAAATGGGAGTTATATAATGGGAAATGTTGCACCATTAAAAAAAGAATTTCGAGGGGATTTAGCTTAGCCGGACATTGTTTCACAAGAGCTCAGTAGAGGGGGCACCATTGCATGGAGATAAGCATACAACTATGCTATGAGATCAAGGAAGAGAATAAAATGGTCGTGTATAGAAATCTAGGCTTACAGGATGAGGGAAAGTTAATACCAAAATATGTGAAATGAGTAGAATTGAATTATATATAAAGTGAAATGGGGGCATTGGAAGGTCAAAGGCTAGAAGGTTCAGGGTCGTATGAAATGTGAAGCGCCAAGAGACAAAAAATGATAAAAAAAGGTGCAAGAGGTTACCTGATTCCTAACACAATGATCTAGCTCTTGGAATCAATGTAATATCCAACACCATAACACACTCTATTATGTTTTCTTTCACCAATGAGATACAGGCTTCAGATACAAGAGAGAAAGGTAAAAATTGCATGGGCCTCATCCTATATATAATATTATCACACATGTGAGGGTCTTAATGCGAACTAAATGCATCTGTGGGATAATTATTGCAATAAGACTTAAGGGAGTGCACTAAATGGAACTTCTGCATTGTGTTGTGATAATGAGCAACACTACACTGCCCTAAGGAGTGGTACTGATGGGTTTTATTTGCGATGCATCACGCACCTTCATAACAACTTCATTACTTCAGCATCAAAATCTAAGAGACGTTTTCCAACCCATTAAATAACCGCACCAATAATTTGTAAATGAAATATTAGGATCATATATTTCTATCTATTTTTTTTTCATTCTCTAATTTCAAAGCCTCGACCTTAAAAACCATCAAATCTAAACCGTGAAGCATGAACTACTAAAAGAATACCCTTGGTTGATTTATCACATAGAACTGTAAAAGAAGACTTGTGATTTTCTTGGCCTATAATATGAGTTTATAATTTACTAAGACCGATGCAACAATTGCTGTGTTGAAAGAGAAGCTTTAGAATGTGCAACAATCCATTGAAAATTGTTTGATTTAGCTTCAGCGTCTTGCTTGCCAGGTAAGACTCCAAATTATTTTCTCTTTAGTACTTTCGAAAAATAAATCTATGTTTGATTGGTTAAAACTTAAATTTTTTTGTTAAAACTAAGAAAATTGTGCATTTATTCCTCTCTCATTATTCTATTGCTTGTTTTGATAATGAGAATTGTTTTATTCCTGCAGTTGTAATAACACACTTCCACAGAGAATTGTTTGAATATGTATATGTGAAGTGTAGCATATATGACTAACTTATATCTTGGTACTAAGTCAAGGGTACCAATGACTTGTAAACAAAATGTATATGCAAAAATATAAAGTGGTCATGTAAAATGATTCCTAATGAGAGCCCAAGGCCAAGACCCTGCTGGTGAATGTGTATCATTTAGACCATGAAATATGATGTGAATAAGGCTTGGGTTAGGCCTATGATAATGATGTGAACATGTCAATGTCCCTGATAAATTAACATACACAACATAGAATAGACAAGGGTAACATGAGAACGACCATGGACTGACCGATGGAAAATGGCTAGAGTGAAGATGAGGGGCACATGACTTACCCCTGCTGACTCAAACATTATATACCCCCTTTAGGAAGTAATTCAGTATTAGAGAAAGCATTCCTATCTATCTATGCAAATTAGGTTTTTATGTGGTGACAACTAGCCTACCATGCAAGGGGGATATAAAATGGAAAATTTGAACTGGAGATGGAATTGCTTGTCATTGTTCTTCATCACTTGATACACATTCCCTCATGGAATTTTCTACACATCATGGGTATCTTGTGTTACTGCGAGTGCAATGTCATTATGCTAGAGTGTTGTGTTTTGGAGAGTGGAAAGTGAAGAAGAATATTTTCCTGTGTCATTCCATGACCCCAACTCAAGGGGCTATCCTAATGGATTTCCTATAGCTGGGAAGAAATTCTTTCCTTGACATCCATTCAATGTGGTTCAACTCTGGTGACAGACAAGTTTAATTTTTGCAATTGCTATGTTATACCGTTGTTGTAATTAGTATATTTAGACAATGGACTAAGCCACGACATAATTCTTTACTGAATTTTGTGAGTTAAGTGACATAGATAGCATGAAACTTCAATAGAAGGATGTAGAAATTGGTTGAAATCACCAGCCCATGATTTGTATGCTCTTAGTCCATAGTTTTGGAGGATTGAAAGTAAAAAATTCAATCATTAAGTGCTCCGTCCTGTTGATGGAGCAAAAGAGGAGATCAAGTACACCGCAAAGTGGTATCAGAGTCTCCAAGTTTAATTCATTGGACCTCTAAGATACTGGTAAATGGTTTGACAAAAATGTGGAATGAGCATCTAGCACACACTGCTTACCAATTAGTTGTTAAAACAAGTGGACTGAATTGGTGTCTAAACCAGGCAGTTGTGGATAATCATAAACAATGGCATTGCATTGAAACCCTTTGCTGCTACATATGGTTCCATGATCCCTAATTATAAAACTGTCTATTTTGAATAAATTACAAGGAGATATAGTTGAATAGTGTAATTGTAAATAGACTGAACAAATGTGCCTATTCATGTTATGAGCTTAAGACTATGTGACCAAAGAATAGAAAGAGGATGATCTATTATGTCACCATTTTCAATCATGGATAGAAGCTTTGATTGACTCCACTTGGTGGTAAATTAGGATATCTTATAAACATGTATGCCTCATGCCAAAACCTAGTTGATACACACACCCTACTTGACAAAATGCATTAAAGGAGAAATTTTACATAGTGGGTTTTGAATGCACATAGAACAGAGCACAATACATGTGAGTGTTCTTGTTGTGTTTATTCTGCTATTAAAGAGAGCTCAGTAGCGGCATTAATCCTAAGTTATCTTGTGCAAACAATGGCTTCATATCCTATTAGCTGGTTTTTATCAAAACTTCTCCTTGTGATTTTTGGGTACTTGTAGCTTGAGAAAATAATTGCACTAATAAAACAACGCAAATGAATTTATAGTCTATAGTTTTGATTTTGGCATATAAAAACACGCTCTCTGAGAACAAATGTAGTGAACATAAACCATTGTAATAAAACTTGTCTCTCCACAAGGTTACGAGATAGATGTCCTGTCGATGAAGAGAGTTATGCATATGCTTGGATATATGCCAATCCCGAACCTAGCATGTGGCAAAACTGGCACCACGAGTAAGCCCTTCTATTTTATTTCCAGATTTAGGGACACAAGGCAAGACTGATAGTCTCTTCTTCAGCTCCATAGTAGAGGCATCCATGAAATAATCAGCCCTTTATGAGGGCATGAGAGCTGGACTTGATTTGGGTATTGTAGGGACTAAACTCTATAAATGATATCCGAGTCTATCCATGTAGATGTCATGGAAAGGGTTATTAAAATTCATTGTCAAATTATATGCCTATATATTGGAGCATGTCCAAGGCTAGAACGAAATTAAACTACATCTGCGACATCGTATATTATTATGATATCATGAATTCCTTCAAGTGTCAGGCACCACTATTTCAAGTATGGTGACCTAGTCTTAAGGAAAGCTAATGCCTTACTTCAAGTCTAATGTCTGCTGTGTAGGTCATTCAACCTATGGAGACACCTTTAATATATATATATATATATATATATATATATATATATGGGATCTAGATGTACAACAACGTTGAAGATCACAAACCCATACCTAAATGTACAACATTGTCGTGACTGCAATTTATGCCACAATGGTGAAATATACAACGTAATCCATGCTTGGATATGGCTTCAATATGTCCTAAGTTTTAGGCAACGATTTCCATTTTGTAACCTTATTTTGCAGAGTGTTGTATTGAATAAGTTATGGGTATCGTAGTTATTGATACACCTCAGGATGGGCATAGGGATATGTTTCACAATTTTCCTCCCAACCAGAGATATACATCCCCACCCTTACTTGTCTTAGGGGATTCAAAGTTTTGTCTCCACCCTGAGGTTTCTCTGAAAATCTAGTGAATGTTGTATGACAATGTGAATTTTGTACCCTATCAATCCTAGGTGGATCTGGGGGTGGTGGATTTGGAACTCCCAGAAGCCATGGGCCTTTGGAACATCCCTAGCCACTCTGAGTTGGAAACCCTTGATTGTAGTGCCACAACCTAATGGAATACGAGTGTAAAGGAAGGGGTGCACTATCGTGGGTTGTGAAGGGAAATGGGGGATGAGAGAAAGTCAGTTGGAAGATGTTGGAATCAAGTACCTTGGTCTGCTACCATATTGGTGTAGCTATGGACCATAGTTGGCTTAGGTAGCCTTTTACCCCGATAGAATCTTGACCACAACATGAGGATGGCCCACTAATAAGAGATATGTGTAGCATAGTCTATTATTGAGTGGAACATCTAGGTTTGAAGCCAATTGGTTTCATTTCTCAAAGATAAATGTTATGTTATATTTTGTTTTTTGTAGATTACATGTTTATGAATTGTCTATGCTACAAAGGTTAAGAATAGGATTCATTGCATAATATTGTGCATTGAACATGAAAAATAGAGTAGAATCAAGGTAAATTTTCAAAGGCCAGGTTACAAAGATAGTAATATGCCCTAGTGGGTGATTGGTGGTGTTGTAGAAACAAACAAGTCACAAATGATGGAAAGTGGCTTGCTATAACTAATGTTGAATCAACCAATAATGGCTGGAGACCCACTCCCAAGGACAACAAAAAATCTCCTGATGCAAGTCTCAACCCAACAACAGGTCCTTCAGGATTTGAAAAATGTGTTTATTTATTTTCTTACCATAAGCCAAGATTTTATCAGCTTTAATGGTTAAGTGCCAGCTGGACATTTTGGAATTTTAAGTGTTATTGGATATGCCCAGGTGGTGGTTTTGCTAAATTCTATGCACTTGGGTAGTTATGGCAGTTATTAAGGCATCTTTCGCATGGTATACCTAAGCTTGTGGGGAGCGACACACAACACCCTAATTTTGTAAAAAAATTCCCTGTCTGTACATTACTGTTATATTAGTAATTAAAGAAAACATTTTATGCCAAAAAATGTATATAATATGGTAATTCCATAGTGAAATGGTTTTAGAAACTATAATTTCCTAAATAGAAGAAAATGTATATGTACAGATATTCAATCAAGGCAATAGTTTTTAGCATTTCAACATGGAATATGGTGATTAATAAGGAATACACCTAATAGAAAATACAATAAGGACTGTCAGGCTAGAATAAGATGCTTTTGTGAATGTTCTATACAAATAAAAATTACTCTTGCAAAAGGTCCCTCATTTAAAAAAAAAATGATCAGTACTATCAGCTTAATCAAAGTAAAGGCAAATTGTGGTAGCTCAACTAACTACAAATTCTACAAAATCTCTGCCTATTAATTATTGCCATGAAATTATCTTCACTTAATATAAGTTGGAGGAGTATTATAAAATTTAATTTTGGCGATGATTTGGGCTTTCCCCAGCTGGAAATGCTAACTAATTTTATCATTAGAATAAAAAATATTCAAATAATCATGACTTGAAATGGTGAAATTAGTTTTTGAATAATACTGTAAAGCATAAAAAGGTGTTCTCATATACCAAAAATATGCAGGGAAATTAACAAAATACCTTATTCAATTGATAGCTGTTACGACTAATGTCCAGGAGGTGGTTGTTGTCGCTACTACTTCTGACCAGGTGGTAGAGGCAGAATGTCAGGTCTCGGCTGCATATGAGGAGGAGCATCATACATAGGAGGGGCACCACCTCTGGGTGGAGGATGGGACATTCTAGGCCTGGGTGGAGGAGGAAATTTGATCCTTGGAATGGAAGATTGAACGTTTTCAATGTCAAGAAGCATTATAATTTACTAACAAAAGGAAAACTAAACCCTAGGACTACAACACAACACATTCTGTGAAATCCATAACGTTTTATGTGTAAAATAGGTCGTTGAATGCATAGTCACACCTGAAACAAGAGGAGCCATAACCCTTTACTTTCGGAGACAACGCGATAGAAAATATAAAAAAAATTAGGGTGTGGCAGAGCTAGGTTTTTTACCCACAGTACATAAATAAATTAGCTATAAGTTAAACCTAGCCACTAGAAAAAATAAACAAAGCATATCTCTATTCCAATCAAAGAAAAATTGACTGTCAGATAGCATAGAAACCCCGTAAGGGAAAATAGAATCTGCAACCTTGTGGGGAGTAGAAAGAATGACTACCTAAAGATGGTCATGGGATGTGTCTGCATAGCCACTATGATACATCTAGAATTATATTTGGAATTGTTGGAAGATAAATGTTCAAAATTTAAGGTCGGTTTGACCTTGTACACCTCGTCATCCTATTAAAATTTTGAAGAATTGAGTCAGAAACAAAAGATGAAAGATATCATAAGGGGCGAGAACTGAAAGCCCTACAAAGCACTGAGATAGGAAGGGTTTAGAAAGCCTACCTAATAGGGGGTGTGCCATGATGCTGATCTCTGCCATGGATGGACCTTCTCCAGGGTGGCAGAGAGATAGCATGTGAGCAGAAGATGAAACAATGCATGATGGAATGCCGGAGGGGGGTAAGAAGTTAACCGTAACTTTTATATTTCACCACCTTCGTTCGATCTAGCCCTAAATTTTCTAGGCCATGGATATTTTCCCAAATCCTCAAATTAGAGGCAACCTCCAGATGGAGGAAATCCAACCACCTTCCTCAGATTTTGACCTTGTACACCTCGTCATCCTATTAAAATTTTGAAGAATTGAGTCAGAAACAAAAGATGAAATATATCATAAGGGGCAAGAAGTTAAAACCCATCAAACGACTGAGATAGGAAGGGTTTAGAAAGCCTACCTAACAGGGGGTGCGCCATGATGTCGATCTCCGCCATGGATGGACCTTCTCCGGGGTTGCAAAGAGGTAGCATGTGAGCATAGGATCAAACACTGTCATTCAATTGATCCCTAACTTGTCTAGGCCATGGATATTTTCCCAAATCCGCAGATCAGAGGCAGCCTCCAGATGGAGGGAATCCAACCACCTTCCTCAGAGTTCGTCTATTAATAACCCTGTGCACCATGATGCCAATCTCCGCCATGGATGGACCTTCTCCAGGGTTGCAGAGAGATATCATCTGATCATAGGATGAAACATTGTCGTTCGATCGATCCCTAACTTGTCTAGGCCATGGAGATAGGGGTGCGCCATGATGCCGATATCTTCCATGGATAGACCTTCTCCGGAGTTGCAGAGAGATAGTATGTGAGCATAGGATGAAACATCGTCATTCGATCGAGCCCTAACTTGTCTGGGCCATGGACATTTTCTTGAATCCCCAGATTAGTGGAAACCTCTAGATGGAGGGAATCCAATCACCTTCCTCAGATTTCCTCTATTAATAACCCTGTCTCCAAACCGCCACACTACCGAAACTTATCTCAAACCATCGTACTAACAAGGAATAGCTCGAAACATTGCAAAACTAACATTTCACTCCAAACCATCGCAATACTGATGTTTGTCCCCAATATCGTCACACTACCGATGTTGTGTCCCGAAACGTCGGTAGTCTGATAAAGTTCCTAATCATCACAATACCAACGATGTCCCGAAACGTCACTATAGCGACGGTTGTTGGCAGGATTTAAAAAATTGAGAAAAATTGGGGAAATTTCTGACAATACGTCAAAAGTGTCGGAATTTTGACCAAATGTACTAGTGAAGTATGGACACTCATTCAAAAGTTGTAGCAAGATCCCAGTACATCTGATACATTTAGTTCAAAAAACAATTCCTTATGGTACAAATATCACTTATATCTTTGTAAGAATTCCCAAATAAAACAAAAGGTCCTTTTGGAATTGCACACCACTTTCGTAGGAGGACACTCGTGATTTTTAAAAACTTACCATAGGGTGAAGAAAGATTTTTTTTGAGATGGCCTTAAATCTAATATTCAAAATTTTGTGGTAGAATGTTTTGTTTTCCAAAAAAATAAAGTTGAGACAATTAAGACCCTGGGTTTGCTACAACCTTTACCCATTCCAAGTCAACATTGGGAGGAGGTTTCAATGGATTTTAGCACAAGTTTACCTAAGTTTGAAGCAAAAAGTGTCATCATGGTGGTAGCTGATAGACTTACCAAGTATGCACACTTTTGTGAATTATCTCATCCATTTAAATCAAGTACAATTTCTACTGCATTTATGGAAACAATTCAAAAGCTACACGAAAACCTAAAGATTATTATCAGTGACAGACATCCCATTTTCACTGAAAATTTTTGGACGGAATTATTTTCTTGTTTGGGTACTCCACTAGCCCATAGCTTATCTTATCATCCTCAATCTGATGGGAAAACTGAGATATTGAACAAATGTTTGGAAGGATATATATATTTTTTTGTATTTGATAAACAAACAAAATGGGTCAAGTGGTTACCTCTGGCCGAATGGTAGTATAACATTTCCTTCCATACTGCCGCAAAAATGACCCCATTTATGGCACTTTATGGATATCATCCACCCTCCATCACATCATCTTTAAGAGAAATTTCTAAGGTTAAAGCAGTGGAATATCACATCGAGCATCAACAACAAGTTCTCCAACTCTTAAAGGATAACCTAAATTTGGCACAAAATCAAATGAAACAACAAGAATATTAACATCACAGCGAGAGAAGTCTGGATGTAGGAGACTGGGTATTTTTACGGCTATAACGATACAAAAAAATGTCCCTAAAGCAAGCTAAGAAGTATAATAAATCATTGCTAAAGTAATATGGTCCTTACAAGGTGTTGCAAAAGATTGGTACTATGGCATACAAATTGGAGCTTCCTGCTTCTTCTCAAGCGCACCTAGTTTTCCATGTTTCATGCTTAAAGAAGGTTATAGGAGACAAAATTTTAGTTCAAACAATATTGCCAAAACTTTATGAGGAAATAAAAATCATATTGGAACTTGAATCAGTCACGGAAACAAGAACTCGATAGCTATGAAATCGATCAATTTCATAGTTTCTCATCAAGTGGAAAAACTTACCCACTGAAGATTCCCCATGGGAGGATGAGAATTTTATAGAGAAGCATCCAGAGCTACTCAAGCATTGATGAATTTTTTTTTTTTGAAGGAGAGGGGCGTGTAAGTTCCCTATATTACTAGTGTAGTCCCTTATTGTTGTTAGTGTATCCCCCTTTTTGTTATTTTTGTACCCCTGTAGTCCCCATATTGTTATTATTGTGCTCGATGAAACCCAACTATTATTATTGTTGTGCCCTTACATTATTATTGTTAGCTCGGCTAGGATTATATTGTGACCCCATGGACTCCTATATATATAAAGGAGGTTTTTTCATTTGAATCATCCAATAATTGTTCATTTATGTAATATAAAGGAGGTTTCCCCCTCAAAGTGGATGATTTCTAAGGTGTTGATCTCTCTTTTCTTCTATTTTTGGAGCTGGTTTCATAACATGGATCTACCGATGCAGATGGTGCTTGGAGAAGAACAATGAAATTTTTGATGTCAATCTTGGAAGGGAAGTGGGTTCTTAAGATAGATTGTAATTTTATCTAATAGCCCTGCATGATTTCATCAAATATCCTCATCTATACACTCATTTTCCTAATATTTATTGTAAATATGTTTCCTAAAAATTCCTTCACATTACTTAGCTTTCATATTTAGCTAAAGGTCATACTCATTTACTGAAAAGTATGATCTCAGGGATTGCTGCATGTATGGAAGCAGGGGATCTAGTAAATGAAGAGACATTTGAAACAACTCATGATATCCATGGCACCTTTGAGGGACCAAGGTGTGGTTGAGCTCGAGTTTAGAAAAAGGTGTGGAAATATACCAAGGAAAGGCATTGGGCACACTAGATCTTTGAAGAGATACCCAAACTTCGAGCCTCTTCAACTAATCGATCCCCGATCTCCAATGAGACATTAGAAACCCTTCTATTTCAACTGTTATTATGTATATATTCGAAGGGTACAAAAAACAAAAACACACTATCGACATGTCTTTGCACCTCTTGGTTCAAATGATAGTTTAAAATCAATGCCTATATATGCAATTTCAAGGACTACCATAACTCTCACATAAGTCTTTCAAGGGTGCCAGCTCAGTGGAAGAGCACCTAATTTATATGTAGGAGGTCGGTGGTTCAATTCCACTGTGTCCTAATATGAATTAATTAATGATATTTTAGTTTATTTTTAATTAAATACTTTTAATATTGGTTTATTTCAATGGTGAGTTATTTTCTAGATTCATATTTTATATTGTCTCTAAAGAGACAAAAGTGTTGTTGTATTATCTTTGAATGAAGTTTTTTATTTTCTCTAGAGAGATAATAATTAGGAGCAAAGAAATTGTCTCTTTAAATACAATATGTCTTTGATCCCAACTATTGTCTCTAGAGAGAAAAATTTGAAATTGTCTCTAGAGAGGAAAAAATGTAATTGTCTCTGGAGAGACAAAAATGTGTGTGTTCTATATTTTCTTTATAGCGACAATATTTTAAGACAATTTAATTTGAGGCACTTGCTTAAAGACAATATTTAAGACAATACACAAGTTTTCTTTTGTCTCAAGTTAAGAAAATTTTCCGAGAAACCATGTTAAATATTGTATTAAAACCCCCCTTTGTGTTGTAGTGTTAACCACAGTAATTCTCCTTGAGTATTCTCTAAACATATTTAATGGTTTTGGATGTATTTTTAATAAAAATATTTTTGCAATATGGAGCATATTCGGTTGAAACAAAATAATTAAAAATATATCCAGTACATTGGATACTTAGTGAATCATTTTATTTAACCATGCAACTGTTTTCTTATGTTCTATTGATATTTCATCATCATGCATAATTTTCAGTCTTATTAGTCCTTGCCCTGAGGGCTAGCAAGGACTATAGTAATCATTTCTTCTAGTGGTATTAGTCATTGCACATTAATCAAAACATGAAATCTAAAGTTTTAACTAAATATTATGATAATTTTCTTCTCCATCGTATTACACCTTATTAAATCTTCATAAATCTTCATATTATTTTTTCATCTTATTGGTTTATTATCGAGGCAGAGAGGCACAATACTTAGGGTAAAGGACATCATGTGATAACAAATTTCTCAAAACAAATTCCCAATCGACTAATGCTAGCATTATTATAGCATTGGATATTAACATTAATTGTTTGTTTTCTCTTTAAAATTATTATTCGTACTGCGACCAAGGCTTACTAGATCCCTTGAGACCACTACTACATGTGGCTACTCAGCTTCCCAGATCTCCTAAGCCCACCCACTGCTACACCTGGCTACTCAGTTTCCCAAAGTGGTTGTGTGTCTTCAATTTTCACCGCGTCTTCAATTTTTAGCTTGCTTGGATTTAATTTCTGTCTACCTTGGCTTGGATTCTCTATCTGGTTTGGCTTCTTACCATAAGATATTCAAATATATTCACTAATTAATGAGAGTTTTGGCTTCTTACTGGAAGATGTTCAAATATATTCACTGATCATGGGAGGTTTGGCCTCTTACCGAAATATATTCATTGATTCATAGGATTTGAAGGCATATTCACTAATTCCAGAACTAGTTTAGGATCTATCGACTCCACTAGGGATATGCTAGAGGAAGGGAACTATAGTTCAAGATCTATGATCTATGGAATCCACTAGGGATTTGCTGGAGGAATGGAACTCTGGACAAATGAAATTGAATCTACTATTGTTGGCTAAATCTTTTCATAAAGGAAACTTGGGACAATCAAAGGGGGTTGGTTATGGAATGGGAATAACGGGAAGTATGTTACCCAATTAAATTCCTCTTGCAGTGGCAAGGCCGGAGCGTGATTAGTACCATATCCTGTCATTCCACATATTTCTTTTGTTACTCTTTCTGTAGTTGTTGTCATTCCACAAAATTGTTTTTCTTTTTGTAGTTGTCTAATTATGTCATATTTTCATTATGTTTTGTTTGTAGAGAAATAAATTCAACGAAATGAAACGCATGTTAAAATCATAGTACGCAAACCTGGAAACACCCCAGTGAAGCCATCAACCATTCTCCCAGCAACAAAATTTGTGTATGCTTTCTTTACCTATATTCTTGTTGTTTCCTACGGTACCAAAGGAAAATTATTTAAGATTTATGCTCAGTACTTTTATCTCCAGCTACTTGTATATCATAAACAAGTTATGCATTTTGATATATCTCTCCAGCTTTGCCACCCCTATAGTATTTTACCATGTTTATAGCCCCATGTTAACACTATTGGTTGTCCTAGTTATGTTGCTTTATCTTTCATTGTTTGGCGCTGCTTACCCTTTTACTCATCCGAATGGATTAGGTTTCATTCATCTCCAAGACAACCTGTTAGAACATTTAGTCTCCCATGTCACGGTTAATTCAATTACCAATTCTACTATTCTACTTTCCTTAGTTTAACCTCATTGTCTCGCATGGACTGGAAGGACTCTATTCTCCTGGCAGTCAGGAGTTCTAAGACACAATTGTTTTTCATTTTCTGCCAATAATCTCCATAGGGTCAACTGGAAAAGAGCGGATCACGAACTTTGAGAAAATTTTATGGCAGTCAATATGATTTGAAATTACTTGCTAGTTAATGTTGTGCTAGTTCCATTTCATATATAAACATTTCTTTGCATTGTTTTACTTATCCTTCATGAGTTTGTTTAAGATCATGTGATTGGAAAACAGTGTACTTAGTGAAATTATGAATTTTTCATAATCGTAAAAGGCACAATTTTAAATGATAGAATAGAAGAAATAGTAAACACAACAAGAACATATAACAGAGCTTAACACAAATAATTTTTGATGAAGGATTTCACCCATCGTGGGCTACATCTCCTTGGACCAGCTTCATAGTGTGAGCTTTGTATTATCTTCAAGTGTTCTCAAATTGTTGTTACAAGCTTCGGAACCTCTTGGAACCTATTACAATGAGTTTTAGAACATCAAGATCTCCCAAAAATGACTATATGTTTTTTGAATTTGGACTCTGGATGCTCTGGCAATGACCACAACACTTAGTGTCCCTGGCCTTCAAAAATATTCAAATGCACTAAAACACCTATAGATGACCTTTTCTACATCTGTAACCTGATCCATTGAGTTCCTAGCATGCCAATTAGCCTAGAATGATTCTTTCTAAGCTCAGTTTGGTTGAAAATTGAGTATGTTATGACCAAAACCAACTTTGCCCCAATTTCTCCTCCAAAACTAGAGAATCTACTAGTTAGTTTTCTAAATTTGGCATTCCCGCCAAGTTTGGCACTACCTTTGAATTCTCTATAGGTTTAAATGTCAGATTAATTAGTGCTAAGACTGATTACTGTGGATAATTTTGTATTAATGTTTAAGCACGTATTAAGCGCTAATGTTGGATTAACTTAAGTAATTCGCATTTAAACATAATTAATCTGCAATTATAAATTCCCGCTGGTTTAGTTTGTCATAGCTCTCCGTTCGGCAGTTGCGGCCACATGGGGAGGGGATTGTCCCGAGGGGATGGCTCCCTCCAACCCCTAAATGGTCAACAATTAGACTTCCAATGCATACGAAAGTCATAAGGGATAAGAACTACCCAGTGGATGAGACAGTATGGCGGTCAGTTTGTAGGCGAGTAGTCAGGGGTTCGAGCCCTGACTCTGCCATAAAGTTTTGTGCCAACTCATAAAGGAATCTTCCCGCCAAATTTGTCTACTCGACCACATTTAACTCCGCTCTAGATTTAGGTAGAGGCTCCTCCATACTTAGTCAAGGCCGTTGAAATGTGATTTGAAAACACACACACACACACACACATAGATATAATAACACCACAAAACCTTAGTCCGACCATTGATGTCATCACATAATTCGACCATTAGACCAAGGTCTAGTCCATAAAATTCGACCCTATAAATTAGGAGGTGGCCCACCAGAGAGGACACGTGGCACCCTCTGGTTCGGTTTCACTCCAATCCTTAAAAAAAATTCAAATTCCAACTTAGGAAGAATTGGAGGTCATTGGGAAATTTTTCTCTTCACTTAACCCATCTAGTGAATATGAAGATGACACTTGTCATAGTGTCATTGGCTGCAATCTGGAGAATATTCTTGCAATGCTGACTGTACCTGCCACATCAGCACTATACCTGGTCTGCTCATTTTTTGCCTATTTTGGAAAATGAACAGCAGGCGATAAATCAGTCATAAGAACTCATATTTTGATGAAACTAGTTGCATCAAAATCCTGACAACGAACTCTATCCAGTCATTTAGGTTTGAAGCAATTTTGAGCGCTTTCAGTTTTTAGCTAAAACATGAGCTTTAGATCATTCCTTCCCACTAGAAGCCTTTTGGACCCAAAAATATATTTTTAATTGTTTAGCAAGTTAGGGTACAACTCCCTCACTTTTCCAATCTCCAACCATTTTGCCTTTGAAGGATTTTGACCTTTGTGTCCAACTCTAAGGTATTCATCATTACCTCTTCTTAAAGTTCTGATTCTTCTATCAAGTATGAGATCTTGCTGAAGTTCATCAAGATATTCTAGTGAGAAATCATCTATTGATGGCAGCTAAACATGCTCTTCTTGATCATCAGTCAAATGAGGCTCAAACAATCTCAAATTCTCAACATTAACGACATAATAAATTTGCATATAAGGAGGCAAATATAGCTTGAATGCATTTGTACCAATCTTTTCCAGAATTTTAAATGGACCATAACGGATTGGTTTGAGATTTTTACCTTCCCCTTGAAATCTTTCTTTGCTTATGTACAACCAAACTTCATCTCCAACTTGGAATTTGTGATCAACCCGATGTTTGTCATGCCTTGCGTTGCAGCTGCTTTAACTCTTCTCAAGTTGCTCTTGCATTGTGTGATGTACCAACTGAATTTTCTCAATGAAATTTCTTGCTTTATCTATGTCACTATGTACATCTATAGAAACATATTTCTCAAAGATAAAGTCCAATGGTGATATTGGCAAGTAGCCAAAACATGCCTCAAATGGCGATGTATTTGTGGAAGAATGTTTTGCCCGGTTGTATGCATGTTGTATGTAGTGTAACTGTTGGTCCCACAACTTGGGATGATTACTGAAATAGCCTCTTAGAAGATGAATAATAGTCCTATTTACCACCACTGTTTGACCATCTATTTGCAGATGAAATTTTGTACTCTTATTCAACTTTGTATCCATCATGTCCCATAATTTTGACCAAAAATTCCCAAACAAATCGAGAATCTCGATCATTTACAATAAAAGTAAGAAGACCAAAATGGATCCATACATTTTAAAACAAAAGATTAGCATTTTGTTCAAATATGATAGTTTTCTTACATGCCATCAAAATACACATTTTGTTGAATCTATCTACCACAACATACAAATAATCATGACCTTTCCTTGACATAGGAATGCCTCCTATAAAATCCATTGAGATTCTCTCCCAAGGAAGAGAAGGAACGAGAAGTGGTGTGTACAAACCAAGCTTCCTATTTCTAGGCTTACTTGATTCACATAAAGAACATTCTATAATAAAACAAGAAACACTTTCATTCATGCGTGGCCAATAACAATACCTTTGCAGATGCGTTACTATTTTTCCTACACCGAAATGTCCTACAATCAATGATGTGTGCGCCTCCCTTATGATATTTCCCAAGTGATACAACAAACTCCTATGCACATGATAATCTAACTCTTCACTTTGGTTTCCCCTACTCAAGTTCTCATACACATCTTGAAAATCACTATCATTCACATACTGTTCAATGTAACTTTCATGCATAATAGAATTGTGCTTGAGAATAATAGTTGAATTTACAATAGGCTTAGAGAGCATATCAGCTAGCTTATTGTAGATTCCTTTCTTGTACCTGATAACCAAGTGAAATTGTTGTAGAAAACCCATCCACCTGAAATGTCTTAATTGTTGCAATGGCTGATGGTCGGTATGGATAATGGTCTCTTTTCCCATCAAGTAATTTTTCCATTTCTTTACACTTTGTACCAATGCATATAAATATTTATCATATGTAGGATATTTAGTCACACCTCCATTAAAAGTTTCAGAATGAAATCAGATAGGCTTACCATGCTGCATGAGCACTGATCCCATAGCATAATCACTTGCATCTTTTTGGATCTCAAATGGTTGTCTTAGATATGGAATTTCTAGTACTAGTGCTCAACTTATATTTTTCTTTAACCATCAAATTCTCTCTACTGCAAATCTCCCCAATGGAAGACTTTCTTTATGCTTGTAAATGCATGTAACGGTGCTACAATGGAAGAAAAAATAGAAATAAATTTCCTCCAATACTGTGTTTCCCCTAAAAAGCTTCTTACCTCGGTAACTGTATTGGGCTTGGGCCAATTCAAAATGACCTCAACTTTGGAAGGATCAATATTCAATTCACCTCCTCCAACTATGTGTCCCAAATATATCAATGAAGTCTTACCAAATTTTCACTTTGACATCTTAAGAAACAATTTCTCTTTTCTCAAAACATCAAGTACCTTGTTCACATGCATGACATGTTCTTCTCTTTATTTTCTGAATATAAGTATGTCATCTAAGTAAAAAATGACAAAGTCATCTAGAAATTTTCTAAGTACATCATTCATCACTCTCATAAAAGTAGCTGGTGCATTTGTTAAGCCAAATGGCATAACTAACCACTCATACAATCCTTGTCTAGTCTTGAAAGTAGTTTTCCAAATGTCTTCTTCAACTATCCTAACTTCATGATGACCACTTCTCAAATCGAACTTAGTGAAATACTTTGCATGATTTAACTGATCAAGAAAATCATCAAAGCGCGAAAGTGGGTAGCGATTCTTTACTATGATTTTGTTTAGTGCACGGAAATAGATACACATGCACCAAGCCTCGTCCTTCTTTGGAACCAAAACTATTGGAGAACCACGTGGAAAAGTAGATGGGCGTATGATAAATTTATTCAACAACTCTTGGATTTTATTCTTGATTTCCAAACTTTCCATGATTGACATGCGATATAATACCAATATTCAGAAGTGGAACATTGTACTGTCGCTGAATCTCATGCTGAATTCCCCTCTTGGGTGGCAACCCTTTTGGTTCTTGAAACATCTCTCCATGCTAACTTACCACCTCAAACAAATCAGATTTCAATTTTTCATCACATCATTCAAAATATTCATAGTTAACATCTTCCTTTTTCTTGATCATGAGAAGCACAAAATTTTTACTTGCATTTACTAGCCTCTTCATTTTCCCTACATTAACTAAAGAGATATTCAGTTTATTGCGATGAGATCTCATAATATATACTCCTCTCCATATTTGATCAAATGATATTTTTTCTCATGAAGGTAGAAGACCAATTTCCTGTCATACAAATATGGACTACCCAAGATAATCCCTGAAATATCAAGTGGTACAACATCTATCTCAACTTCATCAACAAAGTTTGTAGTAATAGAAAATCTGAAAATACATTTCCTTCTCACCTGTAAATTTTCATTATTGACTATCCAACCCAAAGTGTATGGCTTATGATGAGGTACAGTTTCAAGGTTCAATTTTTTAACTAAGTCTTTCGAAATCAAGTTTTCTTGTCACCCTATATCAAAAAAGGCATCAATATTTGTATAATTAGAAATTACTCTAACATGGAATAATTATATCCTTTTGTCTTCATTTGAAGTGTTATTGTGATTGTTTGAGGTACTAGAACTTGCAATTGCTTCCTTTCCTTTGTTAACCATGGAAACTATCTTGGTTTCATCTCCTGAATCAGATCCAAGATCTTTTTGTGTGGTGGAAGTTGTCTTTTGTTTCCATTTGTTATTTGGTTTCTTTGGTCTTAGTTCGGGATGTAGTTTCCAACAGTGAGCTTCATCGTGCCCCTCTTTGGAACAATGTTTTCATGTTATTTTCTCCCCTTCTTTGTTCACACTTTCATTCTTCTTTCCCTTCCATTTTCCTCCTTTCTGTTTTCGCTTACCCTTGAATGGCTTCTTCTTACTACCCTCTTCAGAAATTTTTTTACCCCTTGCTTCAAGATGTGTGGCTTGCACACATACTTCATATAAGTTATTTGGGTTAAACATGAGAATAGTGTGCTTTAAGTAGGAATGTAGACCTCCTATATACTTCAGGAATGTATCTTGTGAGTTTAAGTCTATTCCAAGTAATAAAGACCTTTTCCTAAACTCTTGTGTATACTATTGGACACTTTGACCTTTAAGTTGTCTAAATTTTTTCCAACTCATCATTTACTTCTGCATATAGTCTAATGGATAGAACTGTCTTTTAATGGAAGAAATGAATTCGACCCAAGAAATGGAAATCTTACCATGTATGAGCATTTCCTTTTGTGTCTTTGCCTCCCACCAAAATAATGTTGTTCCTTCTAGCATTAATGAAGCCAATTGGATTTTAATATCATCTTCTTGCATATTTTGAATTCTACAGTAAAATTCTAATTGATGAATCCAATTATCTAGTCTTCCAGCATTAACTTCTCCATTATATGTAGGAAGTTCAAATTTGATGTCCAACTTGAGTAACAAAGTATTACCTTTTGGGATCTTAGAATGAGTATGGGTATGTGTTTTTGTAGTGGATTTGGAATATCAATATGCAGATCAGGATGATGATGTTGATTGTGCTGGAGAAGGAGGTGGTTTTCTACCACTAGCTTTTGAGCTCCTCTCTTCCTCCTTTTTTATGTTTGAAGATTCTTCTCTATGAGGATGTTTTGAACCTTCTCCAGTTTCCTTTGCCATAAAAGCTTCATACATAAGTTTCACCATCCTTTGCATTTCTTTGAACTCCTTCTTGATATCCTCTTCTTCAGAATGTTCATGAGCCCCTTCATGGCCTGGAATTTTGGCTGTAGATTCAATCTCTATCTCTGTAACTTGTATCTCTTCAACCACTTCAGCCTCTTGTGAAATTAATTCCTCTTGTGCTTCAAGTGTTGTGTTGAGTGGTCCTTTGGATAAGGAGGATGCTTTCTTAGCCGTCTTCCTTCTTTTCCTAACTTCTGGACTAGCTATCAGTAGCTTTCCTTCTCCTCTCTGCAATATCAATCTTGTAAGCATCAGTAAATTTGCACTATAAAAAACTCTTCAAGTAAAAAAAGCAAGAAACCTTGTGCTCTGATACCAAATTGATCTGAAATTAATTTCTAGTTAATTTTTTTCTAGTTTCATTTCAGATATAAACATTTCTTTGCATTGTTTTACTTACCCTTCATGAGTTTGTTTAAGAGCATGTGAATGGAAAATAGTGTACTTAGTGAAATTATGAATTTTTCATAAGCTTAAGAAGCATAAATTTAAATGACAGAATAGAAGAAATAGTAAACACAACAAGCACATATAACAAAGCTTAACACAAAGAATTTTTGTAAT
This sequence comes from Pinus albicaulis, assembly GCA_034641835.2. NCBI lineage: Eukaryota > Viridiplantae > Streptophyta > Pinopsida > Pinales > Pinaceae > Pinus > Pinus albicaulis. The sequence goes on along the minus strand of CM076580.1, from coordinate 1,460,676,093 downwards.
GTTCCCAATTGGGGAAAAAGAAATATTTGACAAAAAAATGGTTATTCAGCATCAAATAATGTCATTACAGATTTTAAATAACAAATCCTTCAGCTTATACAACAACAGAAACCTTATACAATGTTTTAGGTGCAAAAAGGTGGGGAAAATTGATGATTTTGGCCCTAAAATGTGTATATTCAGATATATGCGTGAAACTAAGGGTGGGAAGTGGTTGGATATGATATATTAGGTAAAGAGGGACCTATAATCCTAATTTCAGCTCAAAAAAATGGTTCTATCTTGGTTAAACAACTTCTCCTTTCCAAACTAGGCTTTAAAACCCTGATTTCCCAAGGCTTGGAGTATGTAGATTTTTCTGAAGCATAGAGAGCGTATTTTCTGAAGGGGTTTCTGCAACTAATGATGAGAGACATCTGATACACAACTTTTATTAATCACAGAACAAATAAATGCAATTTTAAACACCTATACAGAAGAGACAAGGCTCCCAGCAACATTTCTGGCCAAATGCATGAAATAAGCAATACTGCATAAAATAATGCAGTTGCTGCAAATATGTATTAATATTGATTGAATAAATCATGTAATGGCTGAATAATGCATAAATAGGGCCAAAGGCATCTCTAACCAGACTCCCGGAAGGAAATGCGCACCTCCTCTTTAAGAAATAACACAAAATCAAAGGATGCAACACCGTTGTTGTTGCCTTTGCATGAAGGACGCAGTTTCTGAAGATGAATGTGTTGTATCTGAATATATCTGAATGGCCTCAAGAAAAATACATAAATGAAGCTCAAATCCTTCTCTCTTAATCCCTTAAGCAAGCTGATCCAAAGAGAGGATGGAATCCCCACACGGGAATTCTTTGCACTAAGCAGTGCAGCAACTCCAGCTAAACAGCTGAAGTATGAAAATGGTCTCTAGGAAAAGAAATTAGAAACACATGAATGAATATCCTTTGATTCTATGTCCTCCTTTTATCTTTGGTCAGCCTCCTCACCCCAGACCCCACACAAAGTTGAGGTGACTTCTTCATGAAGCTTCCTTTTTCAAAACTATGTTGCCCTAGCTAGCTTCCCTCCTCTTATGGCTGCGATGTTGACTTGGTCAACTAATCCACCTCCAATGCCTCTTTCACACTAAGGATCTTCAATCTAGTTCTCATATATGTGTTTAGGCTGATCCTTGTTCTCATTAATCTAGCTTACTTGAGTGTTTTCTTCCTCCTCAAGAATGCATGTTGACTTAGTCAAACTTGGCTATGTCCTCATCCAATTTGTCCTTGTTCACACTTGGAAGTGTAAAACCATATTCTAAGATGATTTAATTCCTTACTAAGGTGTAATTTATTCATAATTTTATTATTCATGGGCCTCCTTACCCATGTATTCCTCTTCTAAGTGAAAGTTGCGAAATCTAATGTTCCAAATTGTTATGTGCAAATTTTGGAACATTACAGTCCTCCCCTCCCAAATGTTGCTTGTCCTCAAGAAACTGCAAGGATAGGAATGAAGATCACCCTCTTCGCCCCTACAACAACCTCATAAGATGAAATCCTCCAAGGATCAAGGTGTTGCATCATCAATATATCTCCAAGTTGCCCCTCCAAAGTGTGCAAGCCATCTTTTGGGAAGCATCCCAAATAGCTAACGCTGTGTGACAATGAAACATACATGGAAGCAACAATGGGTTGTTTGTAGGTCCTCTTGAAGCATGAGGGCTGATATAGATTGGGATTCATCATCCACAAAATGAGTCACCCTCTAGTATGGCAACTCATGAAGGATCTCTTCCACCTTGAGCTCCTACAAAGAAGGTGGGATGCATAGCTGATTGTGTGGAGTCAAGATGTGCATCTCTTGTTGATTCTTTCTCCACTTATGATATATATGGGGCTGTTGCTGATATATGGCTGAGATATAATGGTATTCAAGAAAAACCCAAGCCTCCCCATCAAATCCAACACCCATGAGATGTCTCCTCAAAGATCTCAAACCTCTCAAATGAGTCCTCTCATCTGAAGGCAAGATGTATAGTATGGAAACCAAGGTGTGCCCACTTTTCTTTCTGAAATATGCAGCATGTGTAATGTGAAGAATCAGATATTCATTGGGCCTCTTCAAATCTTGTGTCACTCCTCCAATGGTGCTTCCTGCAATCAATGTTTTAGTAGCATAATATCGAAGCATAAACATGTAAAAACAAGGAGGTAGAACATAGTCCCAATCATGGAACCAACGTAGGGCATCCTTTGCCTACCTTAATACATAGTGCAACAAGTGTGTTTTCAGCCACTTTTTTTCTTCCACATCCATTTTACAAAAGAGAGTCATGAAATCATAATTTGGTGCCAATGATGCACACCAAAAACCATGTGGCATTGTCCCACAATCCACTAATAGAATAGCCATCATAAATGCTGCAAGTGGCCTCAAGTACATAACAATGCAATATGAAAGAAGGAAAGACCCCTCTTGGTAAGATATGCTACTCATATAGACAAGGAAATGTAAAATATAAAACAAAATTTTACCTCCTCCATCATGTACTTCGGTCATTGAGCTGAAATGGCTCAAGTGAAAATTCTCCCTTGCTACAAGTGAGTAGGGGAAGTGGTTTTGCCAAAATTTTCTTCATCTTACAGGATGTGCATCTCTTCATATGCTGATATAAATTCAATTGAATTCCCTCCAAAGTGAACTCCTCCATTGAAGAGTGATATGCATAAAAATGCATGGAGGGAAAGTCCACAAATGCTACATGTAGATCTTTCTCCTTGTGCTTGTGAACCCAAGCCAAGAAGGTCAAAACATAGTAAGGGATACTCTCATCCACTAATTTCTCATGCCCATCTTCTACATGCCTCCAATGTGTATTACTTGTGAAGTGGTCTTGAGAACACTCCAACAAGCAATCCAAGATCCTAAGTGACAGCATTGCTAGCCTTTGGAGTAAGGCCACTATCAACTCAAGCCTCAATTCTTTGACATAGATTGAGTCAAAGAATCTTCCCAAAATACTGCTGTGTATGTAGAGATCCTCCCAAGATGGAGGTGCTGCTCCTTGCACTATGCTAGTTCCTTCCCTTACCCTTGCAGCATCAGGCCAAGTGTAAGAGAAAATCTTCCCTTGCTCTCTCCCAATCTTCCAAAGCAACAAATGACTTTGCTGCCTCACCATACCTACATCATACAATTGATGTAGTGAAAACAAAATGACCATATCATTATAATGCATCCACGCTCCTCGCTTCCCCATGATGAAATTATCTTGCCAATCTTCCTCCCCCTTCTCACCCCATGGAAAAGGACATGTCATAGGTTGACCAAAGTCTCTCAAGAGTAGCCAATGCAACATTGCCTCTTGCTGCCCAGTGTCATAGAATTGCAAGTGGTTTACAAGCCTCTTACCTCCCATCCACATCCACTCAACTCCTTATGGTTGCTTCTCATCATTCTGCATCTTGGTATTTCTCCAATGAGATCTACCATCCTTCATAAACAATTTCCTTTCTTTGCCTCTCATGAAGTGCTGAAAGGAATCTCCTTGGAGATCTCTTAGAGAATATCTCATGTCTACAATCATCTTGAATCCATAAGGATCCAAATGTGAAGAAGGACAAACCCTCTTACTGCCATCTTTTGACAGCATTGTATAAATCATCCATGGTGTACAAACTGTCACACACTCCATCTCAAGGTTCATGACTCCCTCCAAAGGATCACACTTCAACCTCAAGGGTTGTGTGTGACCCATCAATGATACATGAGGTTGAGGGTTCAAACCTCCCTTGAGCCTCTCAAGCTTGCACATCGTAGTGAAATCCTACTGCTCTATCTTAGCAACACCATCCGATCCTGGGCCATATGCAAACAGATCTCCAAACCCTTCCATGAAATTTTCTGAAATGTTAAGACATGGAAACTTATGCATACATTTGTGAGCTCTTGGGGCATCTTCTATGGCTGCAAGAGGTCCTCTTTTCAATGTGTTGGTTGATCCAACTGCGGGTGTAGAAGGCTGCTCTCTCAAGGCCATGGCAGCGCTGGTACTTGTCTCCTCCCATGGTGGTGTGGGTCTTCTCTCCTTTGATCTTTCCTCATCAAAGGCTCTGATCAGCTCTTGAGTGAACTCAGAAAAATAAGTCACCCTTGTGTGGTATAAGTGATTGCACCACCAAGCATTGGCTTCACCCTCCAGGTGCAGCGTTGCAACTTCTACTGCCTCCCTCTCTTCCACTGGATGAAATATGAATAATGCCTCAAGATTTCTTTCCCAAGCTCTTACTACAATGGACCCATAAAATTTAGACAATAGGAATCTATTGCCTTTGATCTCTTCTTTGCTGCAAGGTCTTCTTTCTTCTCTCAGTTGAATAAACTAAGGAAAATCTAGGGTCTCTTTGGAAGCCTTAGGTTGGAAATTGTATTCTACAAAATACCCACTCAGAATTTCATGCTCTAAGTGGTCTCCTTTCTCTTCACTTCCTCTACAAGAACAGGAAGTGCATGCATTTGCTTCTGCTTCTTGAAACCCTCTAGTGGTTTCTCTGCAAATCTCTCTTCCTTGAAACCCTTTTGGAGTTTCCGTGAATTTCTCTTCTTCTCTCTTCTTGGATCTGAATATAGATGAGAGTAAAATCATCCTCTCCATCATTCTGACCTTTCTTGAAGCCACCACTGAAGAAACCCTTTGATGGAAATATGAACAAGGCTATTTCAGTGATGGACTGAGAGGGCATTTACCGGATATGTCACCTCTAAAGAGAGGATGAGATCCGGAGGCTATATGGACCCTTCTTAGGCTCTATTTATAGATATGTAAATATTCCTCCTTCAGGGAGTCAGTACTTTGGCATGAAGCCATAGGCTGAGCCAAAGACCATGCTCTGATACCACTGTAATGTTCCCAATTGGGGAAATAAGAAATATTTTACAAAAACATGGTTATGAAACATAAAATAATTTCATAACAGATGTTCAATAAGAAATCCTTTAGCTGATACAACAACAGAAGCCTTATATAGCGTTTTAGGTGCAAAAAGGTGTGGAAAAATGATGATTTTGGCCCTAAAATGTGTATATTCATATATATGCATGAAAATAAGGGTGGGAAGTGGTTGGATATGATATATTAGTTCAATAGGGACCTATGCTCCAAATTTCAGCTCAAACAAATGATTCTAGCTTTGTTAAGCAACTTCTCCTTTCCAAACTAGGCTTTAAAACCCTGATTTCCCAAGGCTTGGAGTATGCAGATTTTTCTGAAGCATAGAGAGCGTATTTTCTGAAATGGTTTCTGAAAAAAATGATGATAGAGGTCTGATACACAACTTATATTAATCACAGAACAAATAAATGCCAGTTTAAACACTTATACAAAAGAGACAAGGCTCCCAACAACATTTCCGACAAAATGCATGAAATAATCAATACTGCATAAAATAACGCAGCTGCTGTAAATATGTATTAATATTGACTGAATAAATCATATAATGGATGAATAATACAGAAATAGGCCCAAACGCCTCTCTAACCAGACTCCCGGAGGGAAATGAGCACCTCCTCTTCAAGAAATAACACAAAATCAAAGGATGCAACACTACTGTTGCTGCCTTTGCATGAAGGACACAATTTATGAAGATGAATGTGCTGTAGCTGAATATAGCTGAATGGCATCAAGAAAAATACATAAATGAAGCTAAAATCCTTCTCTCTTGATCCCTTAAGCAAGTTGATCCAAAGAGAGGATGGAATCCCTGCACGGGAATTATTTGCACTAAGCAGTGCAACAACTCTGACTAAATAGATGAAGTATGCAAATGGTATATAGACCAAGAAATTCGAAATACATGAATGAATATCCTTTGATTCTATGCCCTCCTTTTATCTTTAGTGACCCTCCTCACTGTGTTGTCCTAGCTAGCTTCCCTCCTCTTGTGGTTGCGATGTTGACTTGGTCAACTAATCCACCTCCAATGCCTCTTTCACACTAAGGATATTCAATATAGTTCTCATATATGTGTTTAGGTTGATCCTTGTTCTCATTAAGCTAGTTTACTTTAGTGTTTTCTTCCTCCTCAAGAATGCATGTTGACTTAGTCAAACTTGGCTATGTCCTCATCCAATTTGTCCTTGTTCACACTTTGAAGTGTAAAACCAGCTCCTAAGATGATTTCATTCCTTACTAAGGTGGAATTTATTCATAATTTTATTATTCATGGGCCTCCTTACACATGTATTCCTCTTCTAAGTGAAAGTAGCAAAATCTAACGTTCCAAATTGTTATGTGCAAATTTTGGAACATTACAATTTTTGATAAAGGAGTTCACCCCTCTTGGGCTACATCTCCTTGGTCTAGCTTCATAGTGTGAACTTTGTATTAGATTCAATTGCGCTAACATTTTTGTTACAAGATTCAAAACCTCTTGGAACCTGTTCCAATGAGTTTAAAACATCATAATATCCCAAAAATGACTATTTGTTTGTTGAATTTGGACTCTGGATGCTCTGGTAATGACCTCAACACCTAGTGGCCCTAACCTTAAAAAATATTAAAATGCACTAAAACACATGTAGATGACCTTTTCTACCTCTGCAACCTACTTCATTGAGTTCCCAGCATTCCAATTATCCTAGAATGACTCTTTTTGAGCTTAGTTTGGTTGAAAATTGAGTGAGTTATGACCAAAACCAACTTTGCCCCAATTTTTCCTCCAAAACTAGAGAAACTGCTAGTTAGTTTTCTAAATTTGGCATTCCTGCCAAGTTTGGCACTGCCTCTGAATTCTACGCCAGCTTAAATGTTGGATTAATTAATGCTAAGTAGTATTATGGTGGATAATCTTGTATTAATGTTTAAGCGCATATTAAGTGCTAATGCTGGATTAACCTAACTAATCTGCATTTAAACTTAATTAACCTACACTTATAAATTCACGTCGGTTTAGTTTGTCATATCTCCCAGTTTAGCGGTTGCGACCACATGGGGAGGGGGTTGGCCCAAGGGGCTGGCCCCCTCTAACCCCCAAATGGTCAACAGTTAGGCTTCAAATGGATGCAGAATTCATAAGGGGTAAGAATTACTCGGTGGATGAGATGGAATGGTGGTCAGTTTGTAGGCGGGCAGTCAGGGGTTCGAGCCCCGAATCCGCCATAAATTTTTGTGCCAACTCATAAAGAGATCCGCCCACCAAATTTGTCGACTCGACCACATTTAACTCTGCTCAAGATTTAGGTAGAGGCTCCTCCATACTTAGTCAAGGCCGTTCAAATGTGATTTGAAAACATATACACACACACACACACACACATATATATATATTAACACCACTAAACCTTAGTTGGACCACTGATGTCATCATATAATTCGACCATTAGACCAAGGTCCAGTCCATAAAATTTGACCTCATAAATTAGGAGGTGGCCCACTAGAGAGGACACGTGGTGCCCTCTAGTTGGGTTTCACTCCAATCCTAAAAAAAAAAATTAAATTCCAACTTAGGAAGAATTGGAGTTCAATGGGAAATTTTTCTCTTCACTTAACCCATCTAGTGAACCTGAAGACGACACTTTTCACAGTATCACTGGCTACAATCTAGAGAATATTCCTACAATGCTGACTGTACCTACCACATCAACACTATACATGTTCTGCTAATTTTTTTCCTATTTTTGAAGACGAACAACAGACGATAACTCAGTCATATGAACTCAAATTTTGATGAAATGAGTTGCGCCAGAATCTTGGCGACGAACTCGATCAAGTCGTTCAAGTTTGAAGAAATTGTGATCACTTTTAGTTTTTAGCTAAAACTTGAGCTTTAGATCATAATACCCATCCTGTATGGCGACGATCATCTATGAAAGTTCTCTTCTGTAGCCATTTTCCTTTTGCATGAATGCCATTTTTCATGTGCATGAATTTCGCTATTGAAGCTAAGAGGGATAAGGCTAAGGTATTCAGATCCCATTCTTATGCAAGAATCTAAGAGAAGGGTTCATAGCATTCTATCCATACTTAGAATCTACTTATCTTGCAAGTATAAAAAATGGGTTTCCTTTCTCTTGTTGTAGTGAGGAGTATCTGACAAATTTGCAACGAAAGCATAATTACAATGTATGATTTCCATTTTTGTGATGTCTTAGAGATAAATTTCCTTCTCACATCAGACTACTACTTTGCGAGACTATGAAACCCAGCAAGCGCTCGAAGTGACACAAAAATTTAATTTGTGCGAGTTAAAACTTATGTTATAAGTGCGAAATCAAGTCAAGATAGCTAGCTCGTAAGTGTGATGGATATCTGCATGATTACGAGACCTCCTGCAACCAAATATGTTGGATGTTCCTCATTACAATGAGACCTCCTGTAAACAATTATCCTGGAATCATTCTTAGGTTCACTACTAAATATTTGTATATATGATATGGTATTCAATTGTAAGTTTTGATTGTAATGCACAAAGGAAATTACAATCATAGGGTAGGATCAAAAGAGAGCTCATGAAGGTGAACAGAGACTCTAAGTAATCATGTGCCATCCTCCATGTATTGCATGTATTTTAGGGAATGAAGTAGTAAGGAACGTGGCCTTCATGTGGGTCCACATGGAAGATGAAGTTAGTAGTTTATGATTTTGGTTCGACAAAGAAATTTTGTCAATTATACTATCATCATGGCTTACAGGTGCCTCACTGTGAATTCTAGGGGACTATGCTGAGGAGGTTCCTTGTCCCTGTAGGTTAGAATGCTCCTTAATAGGTAATGTTGTTTTTTATCCTTTTTTAATATGGTGGGTTAATAAGTAGTTAAATTTTTCTATGTATTCAGTGAAGAATCAAATGTTGTGTGTAGCAGTTGCATGTATTTGATTTTGATTTCCATCAACTAGTTTTGGTTTTTCAGGTTCACATAACTCAAGGGGACCTTGTGGGTAGATTTGTTATTGTGTCATGAGTCACACCATTAGAACCTGGATCCAGTATTGTTCTGTATGGCCCCAAAAAATATAAGTACAAGTACTGTTATGTATGGCGCTTGAGAGTTCTATAGCTCTGTATGGTTTTCATTTCTTATTTAACAACACTCGTCTTGAATTAATTTATATTGTTCTCTAGGATTTAAAGTATTTATTTTCGACTCTATTTAGTTCACTCATAACTTTGATATTTCAAATATAACGTTTTGAGGCATTTCATCTCATATTTCACAACTAGAATATTAAAACCTGGTTTCTAATCAACATATCCTTGTATATTAAATTGTTGTTTTTGAAACATTTTTAAAGACCATTTCAGGTTCTGAATATCTAACATAAAAGATATTGGTACTGTCTTCCCTAGTGTCTTTATTCAATAACACAATTTCCATAGGAATTTCTATTCCAAGGGTGTTCATATCCTTGCATTAAATGGACTGTGATTACTGTACTTGATCGATTTGCAAAATTTTGAATTTTCCATTGCATTTCTTTTGAAACAATATTTACGATTCTTTTGATTTCGTTGTTTCTAAACACCGATGTTTATTTTTTCTACACTCGAGCTTGAAAAAATCTCTTGTGATTGGTAGGGATCTATTGAGTCTTACCTAAACATACCTTTTTCAAAGAAGTTGGGGACCCCACTTATCGGGTGATCCTAATGAGAGTAGTTGCAATTAGATCAAATACATGAAACGATGAAGTTTATGAAATTGGGAGAAAAATCAAACACCTTCTACATCGAAGAAGCTGCCAAGTAACCCTACCTAAAAAATCTATATATTTTTTTCATTTTCTCGGAGATTATTCATAGAGAAATCTGGAAACCTAAGAAGGACAAAGGCATTCATGATGTCATGTCTTAGTTGAGAAAATAAATATGCCAATTGTCCTTATTTTGTACCCTTCGCAGTGATTGGAATTTAAGGCAGAGAATTAAGGGAAAGTATGAAGAATGTAACATTGATTTTTTTAGGTCATCGACTTGTAAGGATGCAAGACAATGCTATGGTTGAGAATTGCTAGAAAAATTGTTGAGAAAATTTCTCCACAAGAAAAATAGGAGCACTTCTAGTGACTAATCTCGGTGTGATTTGTATGATAAACAAGAGTGTTGATATTGATTTCAGTTGGAATGATATTCTCAATTTGATTTATGTGACTTAAGATTTTTTCATGGTGGCCATAGAAAAAAAAATTAAAGCAATTGTTGTTGTAGAAAATCACATTATGATTATTTTCAAATAAATGATATAATTATATACTTGTGTGAAGAAAAATTGATTTTTTCAGTGCAAAACAATGGGTTGCTTCTAATATTTGAATTTTTCTCCCTTTCATTGGAGTTTAACACAAAATATTTCTGTAAGATTGGATTTGGAAACACAACATGAGAGTTTTCATTCTCAACTCCTCCAAGACCTGGTCCTGACACGACATACACTTTTGGAATTATTGGTATGGGCACTAAATTTATCAGCAAGTGCTATCATGAGTTATTTGTGTTTCCAGTATTGTTCTAGTTAAATTTTTCTGCAAAGTATATGGTTCTATTTAAACTGATACTTCCTTTATTTCTAAAATTAAAGTCTCTTATATATGGTGTAGTCATATAAGACTTGAGTGATTACAGGAAATAGCTTATACGTCCTAATATTGAACTCCAAGGACTCCATGGTGGAGAAGCACTTAGAAAAACACTCTCATGAGTTTTTTTCAGTGTGAAAGAAATAACATGAAGGTGTTTTCTAACCAAGCAGGGTGTTTTCTTAGGATTTTCATGGGGAACCTCTCTGGTCTCTGGAAATTTTTACTTGTAATGTGGGGTTTTTGTAGACTTATGTTGTTATATTAGATGTGGGACCAATATTGTATTTGCATGGCTTCTTACCTATTGATCCTCTGTGTGGCCAACATCATTGGTGCATATTTCTTAGTGTAGTGAAAAGGTCCCTCGGATTAATTTCTATGACTATAAAAGATCCTCTCTCTCAAGCAGATCTCAAGTTTTCCCTCCTAGACACTCTCGAACAAAAAAGGAACCAATAGGTAGAAAGAGACCAGAAATTATTTTAAGCTCGATTATTATGTCAATATATAAAGTAAGTACTTTGAAACAACCATTGTAGGGAAAAGAGATAATATGGAAATGAATGTTGTAGGCTTTTCTATATGAGTACTATGTGCCCTTAGTTAAGGGCAATGCAGACAATTCATTAGAATCTTGAATACTCTTAACACTAACTATAGAATAGGATACGTAAAATAAATATCTACTGTGTGTCTCATACCATCTCTGTGTTCATAACTTTTAACTATAGACTAGGATATGTACAATAAATCTCTAGTGTGCATCTTATCCCATCTTTGTGTTTATAACTTTATCTAGAAAATGTAATGAATTAGTTGTGTTCTTTGATTGTGCCTTGTTCTACTACATTTATGTGATTCTATAGCTCAAACTTTTATTCTTTCACTATATACTGGTTATGGTATTTTCATTTAGTTACTACATTTACTAGTTTCCATTTTCTGTTGGATGTTTGGCACATTAGATATATCTAGTTAGTTGTTTCTATGCTACTTTTTTCCTTCTACACCATTCTAATGTAGATACCATGAAGATAAGCATATCCATATTATTAAAGCTTTGTAATCTATGCTAATATAATATGTATGATGTTCTAACTAATCCCATAAGTATTGAGTAGTTACAATTAATTAAGAATCATATAACAAGTGTGATTAGAGCTTACAGTTGGTCAATACACGTAATAAGCTATGTAAACAAGGTTAGATTACATATATAATGGTATTATTACAAGGCTATTATTAACAATGAGCTTAACACATATATTGAGCTAGTACTAATCATATAAGCTCTCTATATTATGGATATACATATACACTGCCTATTAGTATAACTATGATATCAATAAGCCCAAATTATTACACATATCTAGTAAAATGTATTTATTTTAAAATAGAATTAATACCATACATTACAATAGAGGTTATACCATGTTCAACTACTCACATAGGTGGTTACATGTAAGTGATTGGTTATGTATTAGACTTGGAGACTAGTTGTGACCACTGTCTATGATCGACTATATAAACTAACTGTTTCATCTGCTAAGTGTTGGAGCTAATCCCACCCAACTATTCCAACCTAGGTAGTGATGAAAAAATGTTCCATAGCGCTTAGTGAGTTCGATGTCTCTAGTTCTGTCGATGGTATAGATATATTTCTCAAGCTATGTTTTTGTATAGTTTTAAGGTATTCTAGTTTTATGTATGATTGTCTAACAATCCTAGTAGCCCATAAAATTATCCAGCAGGCCATGCTAAGTATCCAAGCCCAACAACGATGACTCGATCTCCACCTGCGACTCTTGTATTGAATATTGACATTAACACCTCGATCGAGATTTTAGTTTGTGGCATACATCTGGAACCCATGGATTTCTAAAAATAAAATCATTCTCTCGCATTTTTGGGGGCAACAATTAGTGTTACTGTAAAATGGGTATATAACCATAAGTTTTTATTATTTATTCTTTTTTTTTTGTTAGGTCAAGATATTAATATTTCCTAATACTTTACTTTGAAGCAATTGAGTGCATTGAGTCACCCTCTTGGGATATACTACAAGTGGATCGACTCCTTATTACTTCAAGCTTATGATCATTGTACAACTATTCCCATATGTTTATTCAATTCAATTCTTGTACTATGCATCCTTGTGAATACGTAAGAAGTAGTAAGCTTCATTGATTATGTCACTACTTGTATTATAGAGAGCTCAGTACTATGTAAGTTGATCTGAATATGGATACATAAGAGGTTATGGAATATGAATAAGCTTATACAGATTATAGGGAGCTTTCTATATACCATGGATATAAGTGTAATGCAAATTATACTATAGAGATATGAGTAACTAGTAAAATAACAAAAAAGAGTATTTGTCAAAAATTAGTGTTACTTATCCTTATCCTGTTCATGTTATGATTGAATCCCGTTGATATTAGTAATCTAACCAATACATGCTTACATAGTACGTGATATAAAGCTAAATAGGTCCCAAATTGTACATGATATCAAGTTGTTAGTTAGGTACATTACATAAAACATAACAAATTGTGCTAGTGAACATCTAGCATACAAGATTTCATTATCAATGACAACGAATATGGAGAGGGGAGTATTCAAACTAGAAATGAAGTCTTATTTGGTTTCCTCAAAGGTAATGATGATCAAATGGCCCTTGTCAATCAAGGAGCTCTTAATATCTTCCTCCATATTATGGATATTACTAATTTCAAAATAAAGGTAAATTCAGTCATCTACTACAGCTTGAGACAGAGTGACTTTTAAATCATGAAAGGATGGTTTAAAATTCAAAGCTAAAATCAATATTTTTTGTTTTGTGTATTCCATGGTCAATCAGTTGCAGTTATATATGTAATCAAAATAGAAAAAATCAAACCCATTATACTTGTGGGTCATTCCTTGAGAGGTGGGATTGCTACCTTGGTTACATTGTGCATACTAGAAAAGAGACTGAAAAAAAGCTCTCCTTTTTGTGTCACATTAAAGAAAAGTTGCCCATTTTGTATCACATTTGGTCGCCCTTTAGTGGGAGATGAAAGAATTTTTCAAGCTCTTGGTCACGAGAATTAGAGATATGAAAGACTTGTTCAAGCTCTTGGCAGTGAGAATTGGAGAGGAAATTTTTTTCATCTGGTTTCCCCGCATGATATTATTCCATGGATACATTTTGCACAGTTCGAGTCAATTGCTAAGCACTTGAATGCACTTTTTCCATATTGGTAGGGCATAAAGGTACCTGATGTTTTTATTCAAGATGCTTGTAGGACTCTTCTTAATAATGGCCTTCGTTCTCTAAGGGAATCAAAAGAGACCTTAAAAAGAATCCCATTTTCAAGATGTTTCATTGGACAACATAGAAGCATCTCATTTTTCTCCTTTTCATATTCTTCTTGATCTAGTCTAGCATTATTTTCATTAAAATGTGCCTTCAAGGAATTTTCTTCAGTGCTTATCTCTTTATTTTTCTTGCTGAATAAACCCTTTTCACTATCCATCAACTGAAGCTTTGTTTGCACCGCCGCATGAGTGATTTCCATATTTATGTTTTCTTTGTCCCACAAAAGCCGATATTCTTCATTTCTTTTGAGTAATTCATGAATATTTATTTTGGATTTATTCAACTCTATTTCCAACACATTCAACTGGCCTTTCAATGATTCTAAAAGAGATTTCAAGTTATATTTTTGTGTATAATACTCATCAAGAGTGTTGGAGTAGGGTCCCTTAGGACTGCATTTTTGAGAAATTAATAGTATTTTTTGTAGTTTTGTGTTGTGCGTGCTAGGAAATTCATAGTCAAGGGGATTTGGGGCAGGTCAAATTCCCTTCCTGAGTTGTAATGGGCTAAAGGGTAAAAATAAGAGTCTCAAACCATAATTTGTGGATCTTAGGATGAGTGTAGGCTAAGATATAAATATAAGTATACATCGAGTCAGATAAGACAGTTTTTGATAATTTTTGGATATGTTCTAAACTTTAAAGAAAATCTACGTAAGTTTCTGTGCCTGGAAGGCTCCTGCTAGTTCTGTGCACGGAGACCTTAGTTCAGCTGTGTGCGGACCCTACTAGTTGTGTGCGTGAGTGAATATGAAGGATTGTAAAAGGATTTTGTGAACTGTTTATGAATAAATAAGTGTTTTGGGATAATTCTGAGTATTAAGTGCATCTGTGATATGTTATTGTGATCTATTTTTCTTACGATTTATGTTATTTGTGATTAGATCGACTGCATACCTTTTTTACTGCTTTTTTGGCTTGAGGGGTCTTGACCCAGGTTCGGATTTAAGTGTAACGAACAAAACCCTCTTACTATTGGCCCTTTCAGAAGTGACCTACTTAACTAGGCCAAAGTCTCACCCAAAGTAGTATGGGGGGGGGGGTGTTGGAACCAAGTTTCCACACCCTGAGAGAGAGTTAAATGATGTGGGTGTCCATAGATCTATATTAATAACAGAGTGTCTTGTGCACTAGAAAACCTAACAATAAACCCTAACCAGGATAATGTAGGTCAACTTACGTAGGCTACCTTACGCGCGCACAGATAGTAGCTTCAAAATCCATTAAACAGTATTAATAAAGTGATATTTAGGTCTTACAATAATAGATCTATGCAACTAACATTCATATTAAGTAGAAAAATAGGTACACAACCGATCCAATCATAGATAACATAAATTGTAAGCAAAACAGATCACAGAAACATATCACACATGGATTTAGTACTTAGAATTATCCCAAAACACTTCTTTATTCATCAATAGTTAGCAAATCCCTTTAAAATCCTTTAGATTCACCCGCACCTGACCAATGGGAGTCCTTTTTGACCTGATTTAGGTCTCAGCACGGACAACCAACGGGGGCCTTTCGATTTCAAACACTTACACAATGTAACACCCCCGATTTATGTGTTTGAAATTCAAAGCTAGACATTTGAACTTTAATCCTAAGGGGAGTGGACCCCAAAGGACAAGTATTTTGTGAATGTAATTAAATATTTAAATTGAGGAAATGAATAAAATGATTTTGTGCAGATTGACCAAAATGAGATGTATGAGATCACTTGCTAAATCCATGAGGATGGATAAGGAAACTATTTCCCCACAATCTTTCAAAAATCCTTGAAAGAAATTAATTCTAATTTAGATTCTTGAGGAAGAATCTAAATTTCCCCAATGATGAGGAAAATAGTTGGGAAGAGGTAAAAAGCTGGAAAAGCTGAGGAAAAGCATAAAACAGCTTTAAAGAATCCCTAAAATGGGAAGCCTAGGCAAACAAGAAGAAAAGCATCCTGATATTCTGGACGCAGAATTAGAAACATGCTTTGGGGAACAATAGCTTAAATAATCTACACTTACACAGATTAGAGGTTAGTATGTTCTAGGAGGTGATCTCAGCTCGGGGGTGAGTTCTGGGTGACAAAAAGACTCTAAGGTTGGGAGGTTGGTCGACTGCATGAGTGGTATGTATTTAAATTGATATTGGTGTTTCTACTTCCTGTGGTATGAATTGGCTACATATAATTGTCTAATTATATGTTAGAATTATTAATGCTACATTCAACAGAATTAATCATCATGAATTCACCTTCATAATTATGTATAGTTTTAGAAAAGAAAATCTGTAGAGTAGAATCCCACAGAAACTCTAAACCAAGGTTGGTTTAAATCTGAGGATACATATTCCTTCATAGATGATTCAGCTGTAAAATAATTTTGATCTATTAGTATACAACTATGAGCATGATTAGTTAAATTGAGGATAAATTCTCCAAATTCTCTAAATTAATACTTAAGTTAAATGCTGGAGAACTTTAGTACCTCCTATTTCACCAAATTGTAACTTTAATCTATTTCTGGAATAAATGGAATAGTGAGAAAGTGAATGTATAGAGTGCCGAAGTAATTATTTAGCTAGGTACTAAGTAAAGAGCAGAGATTTATAATAAATTCAACAACTGGGCATTGAATGTGAAAGAAAAGATTTTATAGACTAAATTTAGGGTCATCACATCATTCATAAGAAAACAGAAGCCCAACAACAAGTTATTGTTGCAGATAATAAATTTATTATACACTAGAAGGAAACAAATATCCATTAGCATGAAACTGCTTATTAGTATATAATGGAACCATTCCTACATT
Source organism: Pinus albicaulis (assembly GCA_034641835.2). Lineage (NCBI taxonomy): Eukaryota > Viridiplantae > Streptophyta > Pinopsida > Pinales > Pinaceae > Pinus > Pinus albicaulis. The sequence continues at coordinate 1,460,659,351 of CM076580.1, read as the reverse complement.
AGAGGATAGGACTAGTAGATGAAAGGAAGTTAATAAGCAACATGCAGATTTTACAACAGCTATATGTATTCTAATCTATCCAATGAAAATGTGTATAGTGGCCTATTATAAATGCTAAGGTCTTTTAGACACAGGTATGGAGATAGGTATTCATACATCACCTGTAAATAATTTTGACAAATTAATAAACAAAGGTATAGAACAGAGCTAGTAATATTCTATACTAATTCCAAAATAGAAGAAGAGACTTGGATACTATTACTATCAAAACTGCAAAATAGGGTGGTATGAGAACTACATACACAGGCATGGGACAAGAAAGCCTTCCAAATACAAGAATGATATAGACAGAACAATTACTGAACACCATAATAACAATGGGGAGATATAAGAAGACAGGCAACTGAACTTCAATATAGAGAAAAAGCAGTACATTATCCATTAAAATACTACGATGTTCATAATTATAGTGTAACGAAGGCATGACCTGGAAGCTGCAAGGCAATAAAATACACAGAATGTGGGATACACAAAAATTAAACTACCATCAGTACGTATTTAGATAGGTTCAAGTCAAAAAGAGTAAAAATCCATGAGATTAAAATGGGTGTTATGGAAGGCGAGGAACAACAGAGATAAATATATACAAAAAAATATAAATGATTACAAGCCACTGTGGCCTAAGGACCGTCTCATAATGCTACTGGAGCAGATATAAATAAGTATTCAGTGTCGAGACTTAACAGTTATAATTTTCAAAACTTATAAAACTTCATCAATAAAATTTTTAAGCTGTCTATAAAGAATTATAGAACCAGACGGATTCCCTCTACCCAGTGTTCAGTGAATACCGACCTGCAAGTGGGAAACAGAGCCAACGTTAATGTCAAAGGCAGCTACGACTCTGAGTGTCAACATAAGAGCGTAAGACATAAGTCTTATGTTACATGTTAGAGTCAAAAACCCCAAAATAAATACAACGCAAAACGTGATGAGGAAGAGTAATGGGAGCAAGGATAAAACGATGACTGAGAAAACAGTAGTACCTGGTGATGGAGAAACTCCAACCCATCCATAGCATGTTACATATAAATAGGAAATTGTCATCAATAAATACGAATTGGAGGTTGGCGTTCAAAATCGAATAACGAAGTTAGCATTCTGGTGAATGAACATTAGGAGTTTCACCATACACAGGTCAAGAAGAAAAATGAACCAGAATGTCGAGAGGGGTAGAATCCCTCTAGCGCCAGAGGAATAAACCCAGAAAAACCTTCGATGAGCGTAAGGTAGAGGATAACCTCTGAGAACACAAGAGCAATGAGTCAGATCGAGCTCTTGAGAATTCGCGGAAGAAATCGCCAATAACATGAATTCAACCCATGCACCATCGAATACCTGGAAAGAGAAACAACCAACTCTCTGCAAAACAATATAGTAAAATGTGAGACACAACGAAATCTTGACAAGTTGGTAGACACAACTTAACCTGGAACTAAATGATGAAATATGATCCATCTAAGTCTAATAATCATAGCAAGGGCTCGAAGAAAGGAGCGTAATTTCAATCAGAAAAGGGAAGCCATGTTAAACAATAAGAGCCGAGCGGGAAATTACAAACCTACGACAATTTCATACCTGAATTGTCCATTTTATTGTAGAGATACGCCAAGGACTGGGCTGAGTTCCGCTCAGTGGCTATGGCATCAAATTTCCCTATCAAACAACAAACCAGACGCGTAGAAAGGAAAAAGAACCCTTGAACAAATTAACATGGTAAATTTATATCTGGTTTGGATCAAAAAAACCCTAAGGCCAAGAATGAATCGGCGTCGTCCAACTGGCAAGATCTTATAGAAGAAGCCACGGATCGAAGTATTAATGAGCAAGGTACATCCTGCATTCAATATTTAATATAACGAGTAATGGAATTAAATTTCAAACATGGATGGCCGTGCCATAGAATTTGCATTGGCAACAAGGTAGGGTGACGGGAGGAATCCAGAACGACGTGGAAAAAACCCACGTGACCACAACTAGACAGAGACTCGTTACAACCTATGCGAGGGAACCAAAAATCATATGTGAGCTTACGTGGTATCTGACTTCCCCTCTCCATTCACATCTACGATGAACCAATTCACCAACTTGTATTACGTGGAGGCAAACACAAATGAATTCAATTCGTGATATAAATGAGGACGAGAGGGCAGTAAATCAACATGAGTACTATGTACGCAGAGATATAAACATAGATCAATTCAATTCCACTATGAGCTATATGCCATCCACGAGTGAAGATGTGGAGTAATAAACCTAGGAATCTAAGTGATTTCATATAGATCCGTGGACAAATACAAATGTGGGTAACATGTGAAATCAAATTGATTTCCACCGATGACCATTAAGTATACGAATATGTAAAAAAATGTACAAACAAAGGTGGGACATAAAATGGATGGATATATATATATATATATATATATATATATAAACCCATTAATTGTTATGATAATTAGGGTTATGGGTATTACAAATTTATTTAATTTCCATATGGGTTACAAATCAAATTCATTCCCATGTAGTGGGATATAATTGATACATGGAAATAAATCGAAATTGGGGAAACAATTCTGATCGGATCAAATCTGCAAAGTAATAGTATCATACCTTGCTATAATTTAACTTGAAAAGATGAACAAAAAAATATTTTTTGGCGAAGTAAAATGGGAGGTGTGACAAATGGTATCAGAGCCCAAGTTATAAAACTAGGCTGGTGACATTGTCCTCACTGTTGCTGTGTGTTCACTGTATAAATTGATTTTTGTGAAAAAAAAAAAAAAAAAAAAATTATATTTTTATTTCCACTGATCTGTGTTGTGTAGTGTACAGTGGTGCTGGAATGGCAGAAGGTGACGAAATTTATGTTGATCTGCGTGATGAGGATAATGCACCAAATCCCAATGCGCCCATGATGGCTATGTTGCGGGAGTTGCAACAAGAGTTGGCTGAGATAAAAAGCCAGAATGACAGATTGTCATTAGCCAGTGAGGAGTAGGAAAAGCTCATCAGAGAATTAACTTCGCGGAACAACCAAGAAGGCGAAGGTTCTGGAAATAGGAAGACTGATGAGTCTGAGGATGATGATGTTTTTAGGCATCAATACAAGTAGAAAAAGGAATTATAGGGTGAATTCCGAAAAATCAAACCTCCCTCCTATGATGGGGAGAAGGAGGAAGATGCTGAAGCCCGGTTGCTAAATATGATTAAGTATTTCCAGGTCTATGAATATGAAAGCAATCTGAAGGCAAGATTAGCTGTTTACCAGCTACAAGGTAAGGCTACCTTGTGGTGGGAGGAGACAAAAATGGTTCATGCCATTGATAAAAAGAAAGTCGTCTGGGAAGATTTCCAGGTTAAGTTCAAAAGTCGCTACTTGAATGAGCATTACTATGATGGCAAAGTAAAGGAATTCCATGAACTTAGACTGGGACAACTCACTATTAATGATTTTTTTACTAAGTTTACAAATCTGCTGAGATATGTACCCTACATAAGGGAAGAAAAGGCAAAGGTACAAAGGTTTCTGAATTGTTTGCCTGCTGTATACAAAGAGAAGATCGAGTTTGATAACCCAAAAAAAATGGATGAAGTTGTTAGAAAAGCTAGATTGTGCTACCAATAGTTCAAAAGAAAAACTGAATATGGGAAAGGCTGGGTAAATAGGAGTGAATTCAAAGGGAAGAAACAGAAACCAGCCTATTTGAAGAATTTTGGCAGAGATCATCAGCAGAAAAAGTTAATAAACCCAAAGAAAGTCAAATTGCTCAGTCCCAAGTAGCCTCAAAACAAATAGATAGAGATAATAAGAAAGAGGGCACAGTGAAAATGAGAGAACCCCTGAAATTTTGGGGCTGTGGAGAACCCCATCTTTTGAGGGACTATCCTCATCAAAACATTCAGATGATCATGAGAGATCGAGAAGCTACAACAGTAAATGACATAGCCATAAATATACCAACTATCAGTGCAACCTTGGAAAATCGACAAGCAGAACATCAAGTTATCATGGTGGAAATGGAGGGTAAGATTTCTGACCTATCTGTTACTGTTCTGATTGATCCGGGTGCTTCTTTGAGTTACATTAGTCCAAATATTGTAGAAAAATGTAACTTAAAAAATGAAAAATTTCAACAGTCATGGTTGGTACAGCTGGCCACTGGAACTAAGAGAAAGGTAACACATAAACTGCCCCGAACAGAAATCAAATTAAATGATTTTCAAACAGAGGTAAATTTGAACATTCTGCCCTTAGGTTCATATGATCTACTGATAGGAATGGATTGGCTGGAAAAGAAGAAAGCCTTGATGAATTGCTGGGATAAGACTTTGCATTGTGTAGATGAGGAAGGGAAACCTTTTATTCTCAAAGGAAAATCAAAACCTATCTCTGTAAGACAAATTTCAGCATTGCAATTAAAAAGAACAGCTAGAAAAGGATATCAATTTTATGCTATACATGTGGAAGAAATAGAATAGAAAACTGAAGAAAACTTGCTCGATGTATTACCAATGATAAGGGAATTTAAAGAAGTTTTTCCAGATGAAATCCCTCATCTTCCTCCCAAAAGAGAGATTGACTTCTCAATTGATCTAGTGCCGGGAGCAACACCTGTCTCCCGAGCACCTTATCGAATGAGTCCCCCTAAACTTATGGAACTGAAAATGCAATTGCAAGAACTGTTAGATAAAGGTTATATCAGACCGAGTGTGTCTCCTTGGGGAGCACCGGTGTTGTTCGTGAAAAAGAAAGATGGAACCTTTAGGATGTGCATTGATTATCGTCAACTGAATAAGTTGACCATTAAGAATAGATACCCTTTACCTAGAATTGATGATCTTTTTGACCAAGTGAGAGGAGCTTCAGTATTTTCGAAGATTGATTTAAGGACTGGTTATCACCAGCTTAGAATTAAAGAGGAAGACATCAGCAAAACAACCTTTCGAACCCGGTATGGTCACTACGAATTTGTAGTCCTACCTTTTGGTTTGACAAATGCCCCTACCACATTTATGTGCCTGATGAACAGTGTGTTAAATAAGTACTTGGATAGATTTGTCCTTGTGTTTATAGATGATATTTTAGTCTACTCAAAAAGTGAGGAGGAACATAAAGAACATTTGAGGATAGTGCTGCAAACTCTGAAGGAAAACCAGCTATATGCCAAGTTCAGCAAATGTGAATTTTATAAAGATAAGATCCAATACTTGGGGCATATTATTTCTGAACAAGGCCTTGCTGTTGACCCTGAAAAGATAAAGGCTATAAAAGAATGGCCTGTACCAACTGATGTTTCAGCAGTGAGATCATTCATGGGGATTTCAGGCTATTATCGCAGATTTGTGGAGAGGTTTTCTGCCATAGCACATCCCATAACATCATTACAAAGGAAGGGTGTCAAATTTGAGTGGACCGAAAAATGTCAAAATAGTTTTGACCAATTAAAACTAAAACTTACTACAGCCCCTATACTAAAGATTGCAGATCCTGATAAAGAATTTGTGGTATGTACAGATGCCTATAGAGAGGGATTGGGAGGAGTTCTTTTGCAGGAAAATTCAGTTATTGCCTATGAATCTAGGAAACTGAAGATACATGAACAGAACTATAGTTCCTATGATTTAGAATTAGTAGCTGTTATCCATGCTTTGAAAATGTGGTGACACTATCTCCTTGGAAAAAAAATTATATTGATGACTGATCATATTAGTCTCAAATATTTCTTTTCCCAAACTGATTTGAATGCTAGACAAGCCAGATGGCTGTCTTTTCTAAGTGAATTTGACATGGATATAAAGCATATCAGAGGGAAAGAAAATAAAATTGCTGATGCTTTAAGTAGAAATGCTTTTCAAATTATAGGCAACAGTGGAAGTAGTGCCCAGTTTGATTTAGAAGGGTTAGTGAAACATGCAGCAGACCAGGATCCCAATTTTGAGAACCTACAAGTGAAAATCCTAAAGAAGGATATTGTTGGTTTCACTCAAAACCAACAAGGGTTGATCTACTACCAAGACTGATTGTATATTCCCAATGTAGAATCCTTAAAAAGGGAAATTTTAGATGAATATCACAAACAACCATATGCAAGACATCCAGGATATCAGAAAATGTTAACAGCCCTGAAAAAGTAGTTGTTCTGACCAGGAATGAAAAGAGATGTAGCAGAATATTTAGCTAGATGCAAGGAATGTCAACTAGTTAAAGTTGAACATCAGCATCCTGCTGGTCTTTTAAACCCCTTGCCGATTGCAGAATGGAAGTGAGACATAGTTTCCATGGATTTCATAATAGGATTACCAAAAACCAAATACCAACATGATTCCGTGATGGTGGTAGTAGACACTTTAACAAAAGCTGCCCATTTTATACCAGTGAAATCTACCTTTGGGACAACTCAAGTAGCTAATGTCTTCCTGAAGGAGGTAGTAAGGCTCCATGGGGTGCCAAAGGTGATTGTTTCTGACCGAGATGCGAAGTTTATAACAGCTTTTTGGAAAGGACTATTTGGAGGTATGGGTACTAAATTGAATTTTAGTACTTCTTACCACCCTCAGACAGATGGTTAAACGGAAATAATTAATCAAATTTTGGAGGACATGCTGAGAATGTATGTGATGGATAGGCCATTAAAGTTTGAAGATTACTTGCATTTAGCTGAATTTGCTTATAATAACAGCTACCAATCCTCCATCAAAATGAGTCTGTTTGAGGCACTGTATGGAAGGAAGTGTCGTACTCCTTTGAGTTGGAGTCAGCCAGAAGATAAACTAATGTTGGGACCAGATGCTTTACAAGAGATGGAAAGAATTGTCAAACAGATACAAAGAAACATCAAGACAGCACAAGATCGCCAGAAGAACTATGCTGATAAGAAAAGAGTGCACCGAGAGTTTAAAGTGGGGGAGCATGTATATTTGCGTATTAAACCCAAAAAGAGCACCCTTTATGCTGGAAGTTGTGCAAAACTGGCTCTTAGATACTGTGGTCCTTTTGAAGTATTAGAAAGAGTGGGACCAGTGGCTTATAAGCTAGCCTTACCACCCCATGTTAGAGTTCATGATGTGTTTCATGTTTCGTTATTAAAAAAACTATGTGCATGATGCTTCTCACATAGTTGATTGGAATGTTGTACAGGTGGAACCAGAAGGGGAGTTTCTGCCAGAACCGCTTCAAATATTGGAGCGGGAAGAAATTGAATTGAGGAACCGAACAGTAGCAAGAGTAAAGGTGCAGTGGAAGCACTTTACTGCTGAAGAAGCTACCTGGGAAAGAGAAGCTGAAATGATGGAAAGATATCCATTTTTATTTGAAAAATGAACTCTAGTAGTTGAATAACAACACCGAGGACGGTGTTTATTTTCAGAGGGGGAATATGTAACACCCCCAATTTATGTGTTTGAATTTCAAAGCTAGACATTTGAACTTTAATCCTAAGGGGAGTGGAGCCCAAAGGACAAGTATTTTGTGAATGTAATTAAATATTTAAATTTAGGAAATGAATAAAATGATTTTGTGCAAGATTGACCAAAATGAGATGTATGAGATCACTTGCTAAATCCATGAGGATGGATAAGGCAACTATTTCCCCACAATCTTTCAAAAATCCTTGAAAGAAATTAATTCTAATTTAGATTCTTGAGGAAGAATCTAAATTTCCCCAATGATGACGAAAATAGTTGGGAAGAGGTAAAAAGCTGGAAAAGCTGAGGAAAAGCATAAAACAGCTTTAAAGAATCCCTAAAATGGAAAGCCTAGGCAAACAGGAAGAAAATCATCCTGATATTCTAGACGTAGAATTAGAAACATGCTTTGGGGAGCAACAGCTTAAATAAGCTGCTCCTACACAGATTAGAGGTTAGTCTACTCTAGGAGGTGATCTCAGCTTGGGGATGAGTTCTGGGTGACAAAAGGACTCTAAGGTTGGGAGGTTGGTTGACTGCATGAGTGGTATGTATTTAAATTGATATTGGTGTTTCTACTTCCAGTGGTATGAATTGGCTACATATAATTGTTTGATTATATGTTAGAATTATTAATGCTACATTCAACAGAATTAATCATCAGGAATTCACCTTCATAATTATGTATAGTTGTAGAAAAGAAAATCTGTAGAGTAGAATCCCACAGAAACTCTAAACCAAGGTTGGTTTAAATCTGAGGATAAATATTCCTTCACAGATGATTCAGCTATAAAATACTTCTGATCTATTAGTATACAACTATGAGCATGATTTGTTAAATTGAGGAGAAATTCTCCAAATTCTCTAAATTAATACTTAAGTTAAATGCTGGAGAACTTTAGTACCTCCTATTTCACCAAATTGTAACTTTAATCTGTTTCTGGAAGAAATGGAACAGTGAGAAAGTGAATGTATAGAGTGTCGAAGTAATTATTTAGCTAGGTACTAAGTAAAGAGCAGAGATTTATAATAAATTCAACAACTGGGCATTGAATGAGAAAGAAAAGATTACATGGTGACTTTAGAATTGACCATCATTCATAAGAAAATAGAAGCCCAACAACAAGTTATCGCTGCAGATAATAAATTTTTATTATACACTAGAAGGAAACAAATATCCATTAGCATGAAACTGCTTATTAGTATATAATGGAACCATTCCTACATTAGAGGATACGACTAGTAGATGAAAGGAAGTTAATAAGCAACATGCAGATTTTACAACAGCTATATGTATTCTAATCTATCCAATGAAAATGTGTATAGTGGCCTATTATAAATGCTAAGGTCTTTTAGACACAAGTATGGAGATACGTATTCATACATCACCTGTAAATAATTTTGACAAATTAATAAACAAAGGTATAGAACAAAGCTAGTAATATTCTGTACTAATTCCAAAATAGAAGAAGAAACTTAGATACTATTACTATCAAAATTGCAAACTAGTATGGTAGGAGAACTACATACACATGCATGGGACAAGAAAGCCTTCCAAATACAAGAATGATATAGACAGAACAATTACTGAACATCATAATAACAATGGGGAGACATAAGAATACAGGCAACTGAACTTCAATATAGAGAAAAAGCAGTACATTATCCATTAAAATACTACGATGTTCATAATTATAGTGTAACGAAGGCATGACCTAGAAGCTGCAAGGCAATAAAATACACAAAATGTGGGATACACAAAAAGTAAACTACCATCAGTACGTATTTAGATAGGTTCAAGTCAAAAAGAGTAAAAATCCACGAGATTAAAATGGGTGTTATGGAAGGCGAGGAACAACAGAGATAAATATATACAAAAAAATCTAAATGATTACAAGCCACTGTGGCCTGAGGACCATCTCATAATGCTACTGGAGCAGATATAAATAAGTATTCAGTGTCGAGACTTAACAGTTATAATTGTCAAAACTTATACAACTTCATCAATACAATTTTTAAGCTGTCTATAAAGAATTATAGAACCAAACGGATTCCCTCTACCCAGTGTTCGGTGAATACCGACCTGCAAGTGGGAAACAGAGCCAACGTTAATGTCAAAGGTAGCTACGACTCTCAGTGTCAAGATAAGAGTGTAAGACATAAGTCTTATGTTACCTGTAAGAGTAAAAAACCCCAAAATAAATACAACGCAAAACGTGACGAGGAAGAGTAATGGGAGCAAGGATAAAACGATGACTGAGAAAACAATAGTACCTGGTGATGGAGAAACTCTAACCCATCCATAGCCTGTTACATATAAATAGGAAATTGTCATCAATAAATACCAATTGGAGGTTGGCGTTCAAAATCAAATAACGAAGTTAGTATTCTGGTGAACGAACAGTAGGAGTTTCGCCATACACAGGTCAAGAAGAAAAACGAACCAGAACGTCGAGAGGGGTAGAATCCCTCTAGCACCAGAGGAATAAACCCAGAGAAACCTTCGATGAGCGTAAGGTAAAGGATAACCTCGGAGAACACAAGAGCAGTCAGTCAGATCGAGCTCTTGAGAATTTGCAGAAGAAATTGCCAATAACATGAATTCAACCCACGCACCATCGAATACCTGGAAAGAGAAACAACCAACTCAATGCAAAACAATATAGTAAAATGTGAGACGCAACAAAATCTTGACAAGTTGGTAGACGCAACTAAACCTAGAACTAAACGATGGAATATGATCCATCTAAGTCCAATAATCGTAGCAAGGGCTCGAAGAAAGCAGCGTTATTTCAATCAGAAAAGGGAAGCCATGTTAAACAGTAAGAACCGAGCGGGAAATTACAAACCTACGACAATTTCATACCTGAATTTTCCATTTTAGTGTAGAGATACGCCAAGGACTGGGCTGAGTTCCGCTCAGTGGCTATGGCATCGAATTTCCCTGTCAAGCAACAAACCAGACGCGTAGAAAGGAAAAAGAACCCCCGAACAAATTAACATGGTAAATTTATATCCGGTTTGGATTAACAAAACCCTAAAGCTAAGAATGAATCGGCGTCGTCCAACTGGAAAGATCCTATGGAAGAAGCCACGGATTGAAGTATTAATGAGCAAGGTACATCCTGCGTTCAATATTTATTATAACGAGTAATGCAATTAAATGTCAACAGGGTTGGCCGTGCCATATAATTTGTGTTGGCAACAAGGTAGGGTGACAGGAGGAATCCAGAACGACGTGGAACAAACCCACGTGACCACAACTGGACAGAGACCCGTTACAACCTATGCGACGGAACCAAAAATCATATGTGAGCTTACGTGGTATCTGACTTCCCGTCTCCGTTCACATCTACGATGAACCAATTCACCAACTTGTATTACATGGATACCAACACAAATGAATTCAATTCGTGATATAAACGACGACGAGAGGGCAATAAATCGACATGAGTACTATGTACGCAGAGATATAAACATAGATCAATTCAATTCCACTATGAGTTATATGCCATCCACAAGTGAAGACGTGGAGTAATAAACCTAGGAATCTAAGTGATTTCATATAGATCCATGGACAAATACAAATGTGGGTAACATGTGAAATCAAATCGATTTCCACCTATGACCATTAAGTATACGAATATGTAAAAAAATGTACAAACAAAGGTGGGACATAAAATGGATATATATATATATATATATATATATATATATATATATATATATATATATATATATATATATATATATATATATATATATATATATATATATATATATATATATAAACCCATTAATTGTTATGATAATTGGGGTTATGGGTATTACAAATTTATTTAATTTCCATATGGGTTACAAATCAAATTCATTCCCATGTAGTGGGATATAATTGATACATGGAAATAAATCGAAATTGGGGAAAATTTTTTGATGGGATCAAATCTGCAAAGTAATAGCATCATACCTTGCTATAATTTAACTTGAAAAGATGAATGGAAATTTTTTTTTGGGGAAGTAAAATGGGAGGTGTGACACACAAATTCACTTCAAATATCAAAACATCTCCAAAACTTATCAAAAACCATCTTATCGACTCAATGCTATGAACCTATTTCTATCTTGCTTTATTGTATCTAAGGTTTGCAAACTATGGTTCTAGATTCCTAGTTTTACCCTTTAGCCCATTAAAAATCATGAAGGGACTTTGACCTACCCCAAAGCCCCTTGGCTGTGCATCTATTAGTGTGCATGACTCAAAACTACAAAAATACTATTATTTACTCAAAAATGTGATCCTAAGGGACCCTGCTCCAACAGTCCCCCAACACAATCTTGTGACTCGTCCTGAGTCATAGAGGTACTGGGGTATCCATATTCATCTTCAGCTCCTCGATGGTGGCATCGAAGGGTGCAAGGACACCCGTGCTCTGATCGGCTACACTCTATGTTGTATCCACCAACTTCTGAGAGGTCAACCCCTCTGCTACAAGATTGATACTTTGGTAAGTGTGATTCAGGTTCTTAACAACAACATCCAGATCCTGTGACAAATTCATCACTTTGTCTACCCATGGCTTCATGGGGTCAGTCACAATGTGCTTCTTCCTACACATTTTTTCAACCTCATCGTGCAATATCTAGCTTTTTTGCAATCATACCATTCATTGAGCAAGAAAAAATTTAGGCAGTGCCTCCTGAAGGTCATAAAACGACTACTCTTTAGCGCGCAGTTCCTGCGAGATTTTCTTAGACAAGGGGATCCATCTGCACATATGTCCATAGGCCCATAGCTATCTCTAGAAGCTCGGTACCCATGTCGATGATTGTTTTAATACTGGTTGATGCTTATTTTACGAGAGCAACGTGTTGCACTTGAACTTTAGGTAGAGTTTCTAGTTGAAGCTTGGCTTGCAACTCCGCAATCTGCTACTCAAAGTTTGCTTTGACTCCCTGAACTTTAGAATGGGAGACCTTCAGGGAAGACACTAGACCTTCAATCTTAGCCTCAGGTATAGCTGAGGCAGGGATAGCAACCTCTAGCAGGTCACCACATATCCTATCAATCAAGTTTTCTAGATTTGCATATTGTGCCATCGCTACTTGTTGTGTTGTCTAAGGTTGAAAAGACTCCTGCATTTTCTCTGCAACCTTCTGCTTAACTTCGGTGAGTTTTTGGTGCATGCATGCCTTTCTGCACTGTAGCTCATCTGTTATGATTTTATGGATCACGTGGAGCTTTCCACTAGGGAGCATTGATAAGTTAATGGTGACTTCTGCTCCAAGGAAGGGGAAAATATTGTTATCTGATGTGCTGATTATCATACTCATTCTCTCACTCAATTGAATCGGCCTCGCCTGAGCAACACTCGCTTGAATGCTATCGGTATTAAGTTGTAGCACATGCAATCCAGTCTATAAAGACTCCCTTGCAGCCTTGTACTGCTCCTTGAGCGTAGTCCGCCTATCCTCAGAGGTAGAGGAGACCACATCATCTATCTTGTCTAAGTCATCCTCTGTGAGAGTGACTTCTTCCATGCCTCCTGTCTTCGAACCTTTCCACTTCTTGCGTGGGCCCTTGGGGATTTTGGAATCGTGCTTGGTACCTCTAGGGATTCAACTTTTGTACCATCTAGGCCATTGGTACCTTCAAGATCCACCTCCTGCTCCTCCTCAGGCTCCTTTTTCTTTTTTTCATCCTTCTTAGCTTCATTTTATTCTTCTTTTTCTTTGGTTGCCTCTTTACCGGATGTGGAGGTTGTGATAGACATAGCAGAGCCTAGCCGATTCTTCCATGCTTCAGACCAAGTTGCAACAACCTTGACGATTTCAGCCTCTGTTAACATATATGGCAGGTTGTACCATATTGGGTCCTTGCACGCCTGGATTTGAACATGGTGCATTGTCACCTAGAATGCTACAATGGTTTTGTACTTTTCATAGATCGTTGGGGACAACCGGGGTCGTGGGTGGATAATTGCTACCAGAGATACTTTGAATAAGACCCAGAATATCTTATTTTATTTTACTTTCTTCGAGTCTTGTGAGTCCCATAAATTGGCGTTGTGCACCCCTTAAAAAACATGACGTTTGACCTCCGGGAGGACTGAACCCTCTGGCATCTCCCAAGCAACCAAAGTAATCAGTAGAAGCAACCACGAATAACAAAAATTTTTCCCTTCGTCCCGCACCTTGCACATGTTCTCCAGGAACTCTGTGCATAGGTACTAGGACCAATTATAGCTCACACCTTTCTCGCACTATCTTGCCAGTGAGATGATGTGCATAGGGACCACCTTCAGTCGACATTTGTGTATTAGCGTACATCCCAAGACTAAGGTTCCAAGGTTTACTACTGGGTTGTCCATCTTCTGCACTAGGAACCCACTGGAGTCATGTCCTACCTTGTAATCCTTCTTGACCTTGGAAACTGATTTCATCTCCTATCTCTTTCTATAACTGGCCATGGGATGGGGCACCTTCTTGGGTAGGCCGATGATTCAATGGATCAGCATGGCATCAATAAGAATTCTATTTTGGATCCATAGGCACCCATCATGCACAAGCACCAAAAGCTACTGCACGCGGACATTTGTGATAGGGTACTTGCCGAAGTGAGGAATCCTCAACAAATTAAGAATTCTAGTGTTACTCAACCCACGTGCCCATGGCATGGTCTCTACCTTCACAAATCCATCATACAGTACTCACTCCAAGTAATAGTCAGTTGCTAGCTCAGGGAATGTCTCCTCATTTTCCAGATCATGGTCACCAAACTTTACCAGAGGGATTTTTTCGACCATATCCCATTCAACTGTGACTATCTGCGAGATTAACAACATCTGTAGATAGTATCATGCCGTATTTACATCCTTTGGGGGTCGAACAGAGGGTATGTGTGGCTTCACATATTTTGGGAGCCATGATATGGGCTCGACAAAGAGCGAGGCCTTCTCAGTTGCACTCATGGGCCTCTTGGTCAGGTCATCCATAGGAGACCTATCCTTCATCGCATGGCGCAGCGATGTGAACTTTCTAGGTGACATTCGTGATTTTGAGGATGACCCCTTGGTAATATTTCCCTTTCCTTTAGCTGGCGTAGACATGACTTCATTCACTTCTGAAACAACTTCATGGACATTGTCAGAGCCAGGCTCAGTAGATGCTGTGAGTGGCACATAGTTCTTTTCAGATGGCATTCTCTCAGGGTTAGTCATTGTCATTCTTGGTTTGAGGATGAATTTAGGGTTTCTCATGTTAGATGCAGGGGTCTCATGGCCATACATACAGTTCACAAAGATAAATTCAAGGCACAATTCACTCACATAAAAAAGGAACAGAATATGACCACCGCCCTTCATTTTATATGCGATCCATGGTAAAAACGTTCAGAACTTTATTAATTGCACCTTTTCCCTGTAAAAACGGTCAAAAATCCTGTAATATATCCTCATTAAATGTAGAAAACCCACTCCATCCAATGATAAAATCTCTTTTTCATCAGATTTACTGTTCCAATGGCTATTTTTCCTATCGTGCACTACCTTTGCACTCTTGTCGCACTTGTCTGCGTATGTCCTCTGCCCAACATGTAAACAAGTGGATTTCCATTGTCCTAACATATAGTCATTTGGTAGGCACAAGGTTATCCCTATATGGTTTCATTCGGCTTATTTTGATGTGCCTGGGAATACTCTTGAAGCACAATGTGGCCAAGAGCATCGCACCCTCATTAGTGATCTCTTTCACAATGTATAGCCCTAACCAACGCTTTCTTAACTTCCCTTGATGGCACGCAAAATTACTGTCATACAACAACACCAAATATTCCTTTTTCAATGCCCTCTTCTGGATGTGCCTATCATGCCAAAACTTTTCGCGCACCTTCTGGACTAGCTGATGAAAGTTAGCAATAAATTGATCCTCTTCTAAGGCAACCAACTGTGATAGGAATTCCTCCATGATGTCTGGTTTAGTGGTATTAGTGAATTTTTCAATGCGCAGGCTTGGGATGATATATTCCATCAGTATGATTACTTCTTGGCCATAGACCATCTTGAAAGGTGCTTTACCAGTCAAATTCATGCATGTAGTTCTATAAGCCCATAAAACAAAAGGGATGTGTACATCACAATCATTCTGAATTGCATTACAGGTCTTTGTGAGCGCATTCTCCAAAAATATTTTGAAGGCTTCCATTGCACCACCTACCTGAGGTTGATAGGGGGTACTCTTCTAGTGATGTATCTGAAACTCCTCTGTTAGAGCTTCAATGGCTTCATTAACAAAGTTCATACCCCTATCACTCATCAATATCTTCGGGCACCCAAATCTAGTCAGGATATTTTCAAAAATGAAATGTGTTGTAGTGTCTGCAGTACAATATTTTATTGTCTTAGCTTCATCCCATATGGTTATGTAATCTGTGGCAATGATGATGTAACACACACCAGTATTCTTCCCAGGAGAGTTGATAGGTCCAACAAAGTCTATGGCCCATTTATCGAAAGCCTGTAGGGCCATCTGTGGCTGTAATGGAATTTAATATCTGCGCGATGGCTTCCCTATTCTCTAGCATGCATCATAAGCTCGGAAATATGCATGTGCATCACTCTACAGTGTGGACCACCATAACCCAACACAAATAACCTTCTGCGTAGTAGCTTTCCCTGCATATTCGCCTCATGCCACTCGAACCTCCATGAGGTTCAACCAATATGTCCTATCTTTCATGTTCCAAAAAATATATTCTTAACACTTCATCCACTCCCAACTTATACAGTTGACCAACAATCAATGTGAAATCAACTATGTGCAAAACCAACACCTTCTTTTGTTGCACCAAATATTCATTAGGCACACTACCAGAAATAAGAAAGTGAATGATATATGCAAAGTGTTCATCAACGATCTTAATAGAAAAGAGCTGCACATCAGGTAGTCCCTCCTCCAGAATTATTGGTTCCTCCCCACTTTCAATGTGTGATAGGTGATCAGGTCCAACAATCAATCTACCAGGGTTAATAATGATGTCAAAATCATATTCCTGAAATAAAAACATCCATCTACAAATATTCCCCCTTAACACAAAATTATTGACCAGGTATTTCAATGAAGAATGGTCAGTGAACATATTGAAGTGCCTTCCTAGCAGATAATGCCTATATTTCTGCAGAACATAGACCATAGCCAATCCTTACCTTTCTGTGGTTGAGTAGTTGTGCTCTGCACTAGAGAGCTTCCTACTTGTAAAGGAAATGGGGTGATCAATATCTCATTCTCTTAGCTGTGCTAAAACAACTCCAAGTGCAATGTTGGATGCATTAACATGTACATGGGAGACCTTAGACTTGTCTAGGAAGATTAGAATAGGTGCAGTAACCATCTTTTCCTTCAGCAGCTCAAATATCTTTTGACATTCCTTATCCCAGAAAAATGACGCATCCTTCTTAAGAAATATCTCCATGGGTGTTGTGATCAGAGCATAGCCCTGAATGAATTTTTTGTAATATCTGGTGTGTCCTACAATAGAGCGCAATTGTTTCTCATTTTTAGGGACCTCTAATTTGATAATAACTACAATCTTGGTTGTATGTACCATCAACCCTTGCTGACAAACAATATGCCCCAACAAGATTCCAAAAGGAACACAGAATATCCACTTCTTCAAGTTAGGAGAGATCTGATGCTTCCTGAAAGTGTCAAGCATCATACACAGGTTGGAAACATGCTTCTTTACCAGCCCAAACACAATCCAATCATCAAATTACACCTCCAGAAACTTATGCATGAATTCCTTAAATACAACCACTACTAAGCATGAGAAGATAGCAGGTGCATTCTTCAATTTGAAAGCCATGACTATGTATTGGAAGGATTCCCATTCCATTACAAAAGTGGTCTTGCTTTGGTCTTTTACTGCAATCCTAATCTGATGATAGCTTGAAAATCCATCAATGAAAGAGTAAGCCTCTTTTCCTCCCACATTTTCCAATATTTCATCTGAAAATGGAGTAGGGAAGGGGTCATGCACACATGCATCATTCAGTTTTGCAGATCCACACAGATCCTTATTTCTCCCTTAGTCTTCTTTTCTTGAACAACCATTGGGCTCACCCAATCATATTTCTCCATGTTATGTAGGAAATTCCTCTCTGTGGATAGAGACGATCCCTATAGCCCTAAGATGGCTCTAGTAACAATAGGGAACAATTAGAAGCCTACTTTCCTATATTGTAAATACATGAAGATCGCAGATAGATCACCTACCTAAACCCGATGCTATTCCACGCTTGAACCCTTTAATCCTTCGCGCTCCGGAGTCAGATATTCATCGTCACCAATGCTTGGTTTCCTGAACAAGGGATCAAACAACAAAAAACATGAAAGCATAACATATATCTTGCATATACAATCTACTTAGTTGATCAAGGAAAAATAAGAATCCAATCACACATTAAAGATGAGAATGGAAAGCATGAACCAATTGTATTATATTAAAATATAGAGGGGGAGTTACAACCTACACCTTAATGTCCTAGCTCTCCTTCGATTGGTCCTAAGCCAGACACGTCTCCAAAGCTCTCTTTCAACTTGATATGGAGGGAAAAGGGTCTCAACTCTCACTCGATACCTATAACAACAAATATCTCTATGTTGTTCTTCTATCTCTGTTCTAAATAACAAAGTTATGGGAGATTGTACATTTTATAGCAAAGGAGGAGGGAGCATGGATACACTTAAGGTGGGGAAATGGGTTATCCCTTTAGGTGGTTCCACTTTTGTAGGAACAAAGAGCCCAAAGGGAGAAGCTCAGCTCTATCCTCAGGAAAAAACAACCAGCTTTCTACCATGAAGCTTCTAGATCTCGAAGATTCAATTCCATTTTTAAAAAAAATTCCAGAAGAGGATCAACACAGGTATGTTCCTCATTCCAGTGTTGATCGATGTGGTCCTAGACTAAAAAAGAACCATCGGCACAAGCGAGACATAGCGAGGGCACGCCACTCTAGATAATCAGGGTTTCAAGGAGCTGCATCAGGAATGGTCAACAGAGAGTTTACTCATTTTGTTGGAAGGGATGGATGGCACATTTTAATTATGGAAAATAGACACAGGGGTCATTGTTAGGGGTCTCCAGGATCAGGAACAGGGAGTACAAGGACAGTGAAAAATGTTGTGTAACAGATGCCCGCTAAAGCATGAAGGTTGAAAGATAGTGAGAGGTGAAATTTTTTACAAATATATTCCAGGACCAAGACGTCGTCATCGGAAAAACTACACAAATAAGCACATATATACATAAAATTATATCTCTGGAATAATCACATGACATGAGGTATGGACACAGTCATCCATAGAAGTGATCATGAAATAGGATCCGAGGTATGGTTGCAGCCATCCAAATGAAAGAGTCATGTGTATAATCATGAATAATACATATCGCCTCGCAGCCTAGGCTTTATCATAAAAAACCTAGGGTATTGTGCTCTGCATGACTCGATCAAGTAAAAATTCAAGAATGCGAATAAATGAGTTGAAATCAAACATGTAAGAAAATTGCCTGATTACCAAAAAATGATGTAAACCGTTAACAGACATAAGAAAAACCACTAATGATGACAATGGCTCTCAAGTTACCAGCAATATAATCCATGAGATGTGAATAAGGAGATGACGTCAAACACTCATGGAATCACCTAATCGAAGGCCAATGATGTAAGCCTGTCGTAAGATGTGAACAACCTGCCATCACGGCATGCAGACTCTAAGGTACTAAAAAAGGGATCCCTACATAAACTTCCCAGATAATGTGCTGAAGTCGACAAGAAGTGATCTGTCGAAGGAGGGCCTTAATGTATCCCACATCATCGACACAAGATGAAGGCAATAAGATAATAATGAAAGTGATTAGAGAACCAGGTAATGAATGAGACGTAGAAGGA
Source organism: Pinus albicaulis (assembly GCA_034641835.2). NCBI lineage: Eukaryota > Viridiplantae > Streptophyta > Pinopsida > Pinales > Pinaceae > Pinus > Pinus albicaulis. Next base: position 1,460,639,942 of record CM076580.1, on the reverse strand, counting down.
AATTCTCTTTAACATATCAGAGACATGACTCTGGAGTTTGCCAGTGTTTAACTCAAATGGAATCAGAGGTCATTTTTTACAATAATGGTGGTGGCATGAGAGGAAAAATAGATTTCCCAAACCCATGGAGGAAAAGTGATGAATGAAGGATATCCCCAACCCGACATGAAATAGAAGATGTGTCATGTTCAAGAGTGACATAGTGCCAACACAACTTATTAATGCTTTCCATTTTCCCACACTATTTCTAGCGAGTACCCCAATTATTTTTTTATACAAACTTGAAGGGGATAGCATATGCTTGTGATATAAGTTTTTCCTTCAGAAAAATCCATCATAGTACATTTTACGAGCCCTAGGAAGGAGGAACTTGGTGTCGTCATGATGACGGATCCAATGCTGTGAAATTTTAACGAGTCTGACAAAGGTGGAACTCGACATCTTTTCATGTTTAGAGAGTTTGAAAAAGGTGAAAAAAAAACTCTAGATGGCCCTTTTCGTAAATAGTCCCTCATACCCAAAAAGGTAGAAAAAAAAGTGTGAGAGAACCTCTTAGTCGTGATTGACTAAGGTATTCCTTTTTCATAAATAATTTATCCCAACCTGAGAAAGGGGTAAACGTATACTGGGTAAATGATGTTTCGTGCACTTTAATGAGCTCAAAACGACAAGAACTCGACAATATTTTCATGTTTAGAGAATCAGAAAAGAGCTTAAAGATGACTCTAGGGGGGTTAATTTTTCATTTATTTTTAATCGAGCCTGAAAAAGTAACAAACTGGAACTCATAAATATGTCATCCATGAAGAAATTGAACCCGTCACTACACAAGAACAAACCCATAAATTGTTTTCGAGGTAAAATTATTAAACTATTGTTAAAATATGGTAAAAAACCCAAAAATGACATTGAGAATTTATAAAACATAAAGAAAGTAAAAAACAATTCACTTTGCACTTTCACATTGTTGAGAAGGAGTTTTTAGCTTCTTTTACCTCAATTCTTCTGGAGCAGATTGCTGGAGATCTGGGAGACCAATCAAAAAACCGTCAGTGGAAGGTAAGAGGCGTTGTCTTTTCCTACATTTCAATACTCATTTCATTGTGTTTTATGGCATATTTAAAATTTTGGTAGAGGATTTGAAATTCGTTGGCACGGAAGATTAGAGCAGGTATCCCATATCCGGATCGCGCTGACCTACTATTTTTAAAACGGGTAGGTCGCCGATAAAAATACCTCAAAAAAAGTTATTTAAGCCAATTTTTGAAGCCTAAACACCAACAAGGGAGTTGTTGAATGTTGTTTGTAAAGAAGAAGAGCAATCAATATTGGCGATCGAATGGAAATAAAGATATCATGACGAGGTTAACCAGGCAGCAATGCAGAATAGGGCTTGTATAGATTTGGCCAGCATAACAATGTGTTCTCTTGTTCCTATTCCCATGGCAATAATTTATAGGAAAATTTCAAATTTTCCCTCCCTCTCATGGTACAAGATGGATTTTGACACAAGAGTGGGAGTTTGATTCCTTTGTGTGTTGCACTTAAGGCCTCAAGGTGTCTCCAAGGCTGCTATACTTGGCTGGCTTGAGTGGGAATATTCTTCTTCAAGTGTGCCAAGTTGTCCTGAATGGTGAATTTCCGCATACCCAGGATCACGTGACTATCTGAGGGATAGTCGCGATGATATTCACTATTATCTAAGAAAAGGCCATGTGGATCGCTTAGGGTCAGTGATTTTTGTGCGCTATTTCATAAATTTGGCTGATTGACCTTAAAAAAAGTTAAATTTTTTAGATCCTATAATGTCTTCATTCCCTGTAAATCCTTACTTGTACCTTTTTCTTGACATTTCCCAATGTCTTATTCTTGTATGATATTCTAGTGATAACACATATCAACAAACATTTTATAGTTTTCATATTAAATAGTAATGAGATTCTCCAAGATTTATAAACTTTAAAATAAATTTCCATCCTTAATATTTTGTTTGCAGTAAACTTGGCAACCAAGTGGTACCATACAATGAAGAAACAGAAGCATGAGAGAGTGACACAAGGCATGTAGATTCAACTTTTTTTTAGAACCCCAACAAACATTTAATAAATGACACATGGCAGTTGAAGTGGGAGGTACAATTTAGTAAAATACAAATGACGGGATCTGATTGGTTGATAAGCAAGAGTATTTGGCTAGTGTCCAAGTGTCTCATTTATTGACCTATTGGCCACCGAATTGGAATGTTGCAAATAACATCAAGATGCCAAGATTTGAGATCTCTTGTGCCTGTTCACTAGTGTATTGTTGTGCAGGTCAAGTGCTAATATTTGATTATAATGGGAAAGTATCACTAGATAGGGGAAATAGTTAAGCCGCTCCCCTCATAAATGATGAACAAGTGTGAGTGACATATTGTTGTCGACCTCTGATCGAATGCCATATCTCGATTACACCCCCCTGCCCCCCTTGTGTCAAGGGTTAACAGGAAAGGGGGTTTGGGTTAGGGATGAATGACAAAATAAAAAATGGTTTTGGTAAGTCAATGAATGGCTATGGTGGACTTTGAACCCCCCCCCCCCCCTACACCCTCCAAGTACAAAACCACTATGAGTGGCCCTAAAACTACTATTGTATGCAAAAATTGGTTTTTGAAATCAATAGATGGTAGATTAGATAGGGGAAAAGTGGTAGTCCAATGAACACTAACATTGTAGATGACTGAACAAGATGTGGCCATATATAAGTGTGACATGTGTCACTCATATAAGGTGTTTTTGGGTGGCCTAGTGGGCTATATTTTGGTGACACATGGCACCATCCAAAGACTGCGACATGGCACAATGACATCACCATGATGATACCAAGGGTGATGTTGAATCCTTTGTGATCATTGTGTTGCTCCTTTTTTATCATTATGCCCCATGTAACTAGGGAGAATCCTCAGCCCCATACATGACACTATATATGGGCCTGCTAATTCCACCCCCTATGAAAAATGTAACATTCCTTTTTTTGGTATCACCTATGACATGGTTAGGATGGACTTCCAGAGTTGGGAGCAGATAGGTCACAGATACAGGTTGGTGTAATCAACGGGCCCAGGGGCTTTTTGGAGGAGTTTTGAGGAATTTATATGAGGACTGATGGCATTCACTTGATATATTCCATCATCTACACATTTTTCATTTTGTTTCGGCGCATTATGAATTTTTTTAGAAAACTGAGTTATTTTTTTACTTAACACAATTAATTATGCTCAAGGTGGCATTCTGGGAGGAATACATGATAGAAAACCTTAAGATAATAGCTCGTTGGAACTGGAATGAGGAGATATTCAAGATGGGATGCTAAGAAGTGACTTATAATGGCTAGAGATAGTACCATGGGCGATATATGTTACAGGAAAAATGACCTCATCATTAGCTCAAAGGAGAAGGTAACATGGAAGGAATAAAATGACCTAGAAAAGACCCATTTTTGCCAAGGTGATGCACCCTAGAAACAAATAGGCAGAGTTATAACACACTTGAGCCATGCAAAGAAAGCATTAATTCCTAGGGTAACACTTTGTCTTGCCCAAGGGGCAGCGTTATCCATGTTTGAATGTGAAAATGGAAATATCTTGTGGAAAAATGATTGGCATTTCCAGATTTTTCTCAAAAGGAATCACTTCAAAATAGAAACTAAATGGAACAAACCTTTTATTAGGCATTGCCAAATATAACTGAACTCCTATGGAAGGAAAAAGAAAATAAAAGCAAGGACACATCTAGATCTTTCCTGATTTGAACAAGTTGAAAGAGTTGGCAAGGTTTGTCCTCTCCATTTCCTATCAATTGGAGTTGTGGGCTCTTGGTCTAGGGTCGAAGGTTTGATTATATGTGGAGCAGAATTTCATCGTTGTAGTGTGAAGCTTGAAGATCAGTGAAGGTCATTGAGAGATTTCTATCTTGAGCATCATCACACTCAAACATAAAGAAAGAGAGAGAGGAATTGGGAGATTGAGGAGGGCTTGGTGTAACTAACGGTTGTAATCCTCATTTTCATAAATCAATAGAAATGTATCTATTTTTTCCATTCGATTCTTTAATGTCACAATTTTTGTTCAGTCATCTATGTAGCATGATATGAATGGCTTAGATCTGCATTGTTTTATGTTTCTTGTATGCAAGTTTAATTGATAAGAAGTTATATTGTTGTAGAGATTACACGGGTGCTTTAATTGATTGCAGGATCTAAAATTGGAGCTGGTGATGAAGGATCTCTACTTCACTGCTTGGCGTTCTCCATAGGATTTGTTGTCCACAAAGAGGTAATCTTTCCATCTTTCTTTTTCAATTATATATATTAGCATGAACATGCATGCAACATCTCCAGAACTTTATAGCTAATCTAATAGTCTGTCTCGGGCACCGGAAAGCCCTGAGAGGGATACTCAATAACCAACACCCAAGCATATTACCCTATAGCAGAAATGGTGACTCCACTAGGGAGTAAACCCCAAGTTTCTGGGTTGTTCCGATGACTTTACCTTTTTCCTTCTATTCACATATCCTTCTGACCAGTTCATATGCTCAGTAATCATCTCAAAAGTTCACAGAGTCTAGATTAGACCCTTCTTAGCCATCTGTGCAACTTTACCCTGAGTAACGCTTCCTCTGTAAGTGTTTCAGTGCGTTATAATGCTACTTCTACTCAGAAAACGTTCATTAGTCTCAATATTAATGCTCTGTAGCCTCTGCTTGGCAGTGCTACCCAGCCAAAATCTGTTGTTTACACATCTATTGTGTTTCCCTTTGGCTGTGGAGTTATTGGCCATAAGATTAGTTTCTCTTGTTCGATCCCTGTTACCAATTAGAATTTTTGTCTTTAGTTTTTATTTAAGAAATTAATGTTAGTCACATCTGCTTTTTGAAGAATAATTTTTTTTTTTAGTTTTCTGAACTTAGCTGGATTAATTCTGAAAAAAAATGGTTAATAATATACTAAGAGAAGATAGATAGATGTCTGAATCTTTAAAGTTGAACTGTGTTATTTGAATTTTTGGTTCACGGATGTTGAAATAATCTCTCATTGTAGAATAAACTCTTCATTGAATTGAATATATAGAGCATGTTTCTGCATGGTTTTAGAGTCAGAGTCTCATCACATTTCATACGTCCACTCCCCCTTCGCAAGACTAATAATAAAGTACACTAAGAATCAACTGATAATAAAATTAATCATATAAATTTTTCTGAGCTCACACCAACAGTAGTTCAGGCTAGGATCTTGGGGTAGGAGAAGTGAGAAAATCACCCAAGATCTAAAAAATTGAAACTAGAGTCATTAAAAAGTGAAATCCTACTGCACTCATATTATCGGGACCACTCCACTACCACTGGAGTTAAGCGTGAGACAACACCAAGGTGCATGATAAGGTATCCCACCTTCGAGTGCATTCAGTGGGCATGCTATATATTGGGGTTCCCTTCGGGGAAGTCGAAACTAGATCGAGGATCTAGGTGTTCTGCCCATATAGCATGTTGTCTACGACCATGAACCCCCTAATGATATATATGACTTGAGGTATCTTTGGTTGCCAAAATTTTTAGGGACTTACATGAGGTGACTGGGACAGGCTGTCCTGGTACCTAAAATAGACGAACCTATTCTGTCTTCATTGTTTGGGAGGGTACTCGTCTTCACGAGAGTACTTACACCTATTGTCTGAGGTTTGGGCGAAGCTCTATAGTAACCGTAACTATGTTTACGACTAACCCTCTCTGTATGATATTGTGATACTAGTTTTCATCTCTATAAAATAGTAGCACTCAGATGGGGCCACCCTATTCTAGATGCTTGTTGATTGATTTTAGAAAGTCCTTTTTTCTTTTTTCCTTTTTAGGTGTGTGTTTACTATCACTAAGACTTTATATTACATCACAAATAATCAAAATTTGCTCAAAATAAATAGGCCACCATGGCATCCTTCGACCCTCACTGTCTGTCTCGACGATAGTGAGGTCTCCCTCCATTAACACCGGGGGAGGAGTCGATTCTCAGTGAGCCCGTTCCTTCTTCAGAAGAGAAATCTCCCGTGACAACCCCTAATTTTCACATAGCCCCATATCACATGGAATTTCTAGAGGATCCTTTTACGGAAGGAGTAATACCTCCTTGCAATCCTCCTCTCATTGACCCGTCGACGCCAGTGTTAGTTCAGGTTACACCAAACCAAGATATGTCTTCGGCTGTACCAACATCTGTTTCAGAACCGACACCCATGGGGTCGATGCTAATGGTAACCAACTTTGGTTCACCACCATCTTCCCCACTAGTAGTTAGTTCTACATCAATGATCGGCAACCATAGTAGCCAGGCTATACCCGGTCCCAGCACTGCGATCACCACAACTATCAGCGGACCTCTGAATCCTTCGGGATCTACTCCTACTGTGACTGAATCGGGACCCAAAGTTTCTGCTCCTGCTAGTGGGGCTACTTCGGTTCCTTTTAGCAACCCTTTCGGTTGGAACCCTTTGTTGAGTTCAAACCCATTGGCCACCATGCTAGGGGATAGTGTCACCAATATAAATATGATGGGGGGCACTTCGGTACCCCTACAGTCATTAGGACAGATAGGACAGCCTATTGTTAACATCGTTCCTTTAAGTGGTCAAAATTCCAGTGTAAGGTATATGCTATTGCTTAGCTATGAGAATAGCAGTATGCCTTTGGCTAGCTCTATCACGTCCATATGGGAAAACCAACCCCAAAATCAATTTGGGCAACGAGGTAACTTTTACACTGGGTGAATCCAACAGTTCACCAACCAGTACAACATACCCTATGGACAACAACCGTACACCCCTACACCCCAACCCAACAGGGAGCTTTTATCAACAAAGTCGTACTTATCCCATTGGTAACACATTGATGGGCGGACCCTACGGTCTAAATGGTCAGCCAATACTTAATTTGCTAGATCCAGGGGAAAACACGCAATTGCCATTTTTGGCATCTCTAGAAATCCCCGACATCTACAAACTGACCAACGATCCCTTCAACCACAACCCACTCTAGCCTCTAGTACTACACAAGATTTTGTCTAAAATCCCTAAATTCGATGAGAAAAAAAGGGAATGATCCGGCTACGCACGTCACCACCTTTCATCTATAGTATGTTTCTAACTCCATGGTGGATGACAATATCTAGCTTCGACTTTTCCCCTGCACTCTCACAGGAAACACTGCCAAATGGTACATTGAGTTACCACATGGTGCCACCAACACTTTTGGCACCTTAGCTATGGAATTTCTTAAGAAATTCTAGTTACCTATCAGATATGAAACAGGCATAGAATTCTTAACCTCGCTGCACCAAGACACTACCACCCACATCTTTGATCACATTCATGAATGGAGATGTACAAGGAGGCTGGTAAAAGCACCAATCTTGGATCATCTCTTATCAAACTAGTTTTTTAAGCCACTCTTACCAACCCCAGATAAGGACATTTTTCTGTCCAGTGTGGTCACAGAAGATCAATCCATTCGTCGTGCACACAATTTAGATCTATTATATTCGCAATCTGGCATTCTATATGATTTACTCCCCCATGCCCCTGGTAATTCGAATCCTCCCGCTACTCAAAAACCTAGAGCCCATGACGATGGCCTCATTGGTGCAATATCCGGCATAGCCATAAAACAGCCTAGTGGGAAAACCTCCCAGCCATCTTCGGCTACCACTGCCCCTAACCAGTCGACTACTCTTCCTACTGCTGAGGTAATTTCTGTGCAATTTTCACAAAAACCTAGTGGCAAGAACAAGAAGAACAAGAAAAAGACCTCTTCTTCTGAAGATAAGTCGGATACTCAAAATAATCCCAATCAGAAAAATGCTGCTAAAAACAAAAAAGTAAAGGAGAAACCCATGAAATTTCATTGCAAAATCTGTGTAGAGGACCACTTGAAATACAAATGTCCTTAGCTATAGGAATGCACATATTTTATCACAAACAAAGATTCTAGGAGGACACCTGTCATTCTTCATAATCCCTTCCCTAATCCACAACAGCAACAACAAAACATGGTTGCGAACCCACCACAACCCCCGCAAAGGGGCAACAGTGGTACACATCCTTCCGATGAAGGGTTGTCCACCATTTATGGCATTGAAAGTGTTGAACTCCAAACATGAGCCAAACTCTATGGAAATCCTATCATTGATGCTCAATAACCTGGTACTAATTCAAATCCACTGCTTCCCAACGATTTGCATATCTACTGACCCTGCAATTTATCCTTCCAAAGGGACACTTTGATGCACGAATCATAAAACCTTTGCATGTGCTGCCCAAAACTACAATATTGTAGAAGATTTGGCGCAAGCAAAGTCAGCTATGTCTGCACTCAAAGTATTGCAAAATTTTACAGCACAAAGGAAAGCTCTTCTTTCAGCCATTGGTGGAATCGACCCCCAAGATTATACGCTAGCCATCTTTGACATGGATAAATGTAAACCTTGCCTCTCACACCAACTTTCATTCCAGGTGCAAGTTGTGTCAAAAGGGAGACCAATCCATTGAACTCTCATAGACGACGATGCTTCGACCTGCGTTATGTCAACTAATTGCTAGCTCGCTTTGGGTTCTCCTACTTTGTCTCTGCCGTCGAATTCACTTAAAGCTTTCGATGGCCACACTTTCCTCCCAAAAGGCTACCTTGCTAGTTTTCCCATTTCGCTTAGTGGGGAAATGATAATGGTGGACATAGGAGTCATAGATCATCATCTCAACTATAATATGTTACTAGGTCATAGTTGGCCTTACGCAATGATTTCCATTGTTTCTTCGATCTTCCAACTCATCCTCTTTCCATCGGATGGGAAAATAGTCACAGTGGATCAGTTATCCTTTTGCACCCCTGATTATTCCACGTTTCCAAGTAGCACTGTACCCATAGTATGAGGCATTCCTGACTCATACGTCAGTATTGGTACCGGTCTTCTGAAGGCATCTTCCCTGATGGGTTTCTTTCCTCTCCCACCACCTAAGGTTCCACATACGATTGCAATGATATCCACAATTTCAGATGCCTCTATCGATCCATGGATCCTACCGGCGCCTTCAGACATTGATTCCTATGGAGATCAGATGCCGCTATCACCAGAAGAGTTGGCTTATCAAGCCATCCAAATCACATTTGAACCCTCCACAGCTTTGGTTTCGACCAATGGTACCAACCTCCTGCCCATCACTATTCTTTCTAAAGATCTCCTCGATGAAGTCTTGCCTACAAACGAAGCTATTTGAGAGGTCATGTCTCTAGAAGAATGACCTTGGGGAGAGTTCCATCATCGCGCTTCGATGTTCGATTCGGACGCGATAACTACTCAAATCCCATCTTTTGACCCACCTAAGATCATTCCTTCCATTTACACGACTGTTCAAACTATCGATTCAAAAGGGAACATGAGAAATATTTCTAAGACTATGCTCATCGATATCTCATTCAAAACAGGTATCATGGAAAACATTCAGATTGGAGCTTATTACAATCACGAGGAAATTACACACTTCACATCCCCTTTTAAGGAATTTCGTGATGTGTTTGCTTGGTCTTACGATGAAATGCCTGGCATAGATCCCATCCACATTTTCGAGCTTAGAAATCAAATTTCACGACAATTCCAAGCCTACTTGGCAAGTACTTTAACCTTACCAACCTCACAAGGAAGCCACAAGCCACCATTAAGACTGAAGTCAAAAAAATCTTACATGTTTTCAACTATCTCATTCCTTTGACATAATGGGTTTCCAATCCAGTTCCCGTAGATAAAAAACAAGGCATCATCTAGGTCTACGTTTACTATTGTGATCTGAATGCTGCTTGTCCAAAAGACAATTATCCTACACCATTTATAGATTAGATACTCGACAATTGAGGCAGATGTGAATCTTTCTCCTTTATGGACGGCTTCTCGGGCTACAACTAGATTGCGATTAAAAAATATGACCACCATAAAACCACCTTCATTTTTCCTTGAGGCACCTTTGCGTATCCTAAACGCTCATTCGGTCTAAAGAATACAGGAGAAAATTTTCAATGGGCTATGGACAATGCCTTTCATGATATTAGACATATTGTATAGGCTTACTTGGATGAACTTTCGGCTCACTCCAAGAAGCGCACCAACCACCTTACGCATCTGAAACAAATCTTCGCTCGATGTAGGTTCTACAATATACGTCTAAATCCGCATAAGTGCGTATTTTTTGTCAAGTATGTATGCCTTCTAGGTTTTATTATCTCCAAGCACAAGATTATGGTTGATCATGATAAGGTTAAGGCGATCATTGAATTACTCATGCCACAATCCATTCTGCAACTCCAACATTTGCAAGGGAAGGCAAACTTTTTACGTCATTTCATAGTAAACTATGCCGAGATGATGAAAGGATTTATGCATTTATTTAAGAAAGGAACACTATATTTATGGTATGACCAAGCTCAGCTGTCTTTTGATGCCTTGAAACAAGCATTCGTTTCTGCCCCACTTCTTAGTGCCCCCAACTACTCATGCGACTTTCTCCTCTCTTTGGTAGCCGCACCATCCTCGCTAGGAATGGTTTTGGTTCAAGTTCACATGATGATAGTGAAAATGTGATATATTACTTGTCAAAAGGTCTGATTGGACCCGAAATATGATATTCACATGTAGAGAAACTATATCTTGCGGTGCTCTTCGATGTCACCCGACTCCAACACTATATATTGTTGCGGTAGACTACCATCATTACTTTGGAGAATCCCATGCGACGCATTTTGTCTTGACAAGTTATTGGAGGAAAATGTTCCAAATGTATTTTAATCCTCTAACAATTCTATTTGGTGTTCACTACTGCCAAAGCAAAGAAATCTCTAGTCTTAGCCAAATTATTGTCGGACCTTCCCAGAATTGACCCAAAAGATGTAGCTCATGATCCATTTCTCGATGAATCTATCTACCTTGTCGATTCTTCTGATCCTTGGTATGGAGACATTTTGGTCTACCTCCAAACTCAACGTTTCCGCCCAACTCTCACATTAGATGGCTGATGTCGTATTCTGCACCAAGCGAAACACTACCTCGTGCTAAATGATACTCTATATCGTCATAGTGTCGAAACTATTCTTTGGTGTTGTCTCACTCTTAACGAGGCAGAACATGTTTTAAATGACTGTCACACGGGTGCGTGTGGCAGTCATCTTTCTGGCATAGCTACTGCCCAGAAAATCTTGCATGCAGGATATTATTGGCCCACTTTGTTTAAACACTAGATCACAACAGTCCAAAAGTGCCATCCATGTCAAATTTTCATGAAGAAAATGCGTGCCCACCCCGCCCCTCTCCATCCGGTTGTCTCTGTTGGTCCTTTTGCTGAATCAGGAATAGACTTCGTTACATGAAATCCTACTTCTATGGATTGAAACAACTACATTGTAGTTGCGGTCGACTACTTCACAAAATGGGCTGAAGCCATTCCCACTTTTAGGGCCGATGGAGAAACCGCCATTGTGTTCCTGTTCAAACAGGTTATATATCATTTTGGTGTACCCCTCTCAATCGTCACAGATCATGGATCACATTTTCATAATCATATGATGAAGGAATTAACTGCCATGCTAGGTTTTCGAAAAGATCAATCTTCGTCTTACTATCCGCAAGTGAATGGTCAAGTCGAATTTGTAAATGGCGTCCTCAAAACCATGATTCATCGGTTAGTCGGAAACCATAAAACCACTTGGCATCGGAATTTATATTCTGCATTATGGGCATATTGAACATCAGTCAAAACTGCTATAGGCTTCACGCCATTCCAACTTGCATTCGGCCTGGAAGCAGTACTCCCAATCAAGTGTGAGATTCCATCACTCAAGCTCGCTGTTAAACTCCTATATAGCAGGACCACCATAGAAGAGTGCTTTCTCTCACTCGATCAATTGGACAAAACTCGTCGAGATGCCACATTGGCACTCAAAGCTCACCAGTGCCAAGTCAAATCTCAATACGACAACTTTGTCAAGCTTCATTATTTCCAAGAAGTTGATCTCGTTCTACTCTATGATCAGAGACACGACCTCTTGGGGGTAGGAACACTCCAACCATTATGGCTTGGTCCTTACGTCATCACAAAATTCCTTTCAAAAGGATCTTATTCTCTTCAGGACTGTAATGGAATTCCACTCACGGAGCCCCACAACGGGCTCTATCTAATGAAGTATTTCGCCTAGTGTTCCACTAGGCATATGCTTTGTAATTTTATGTATATTATTTTTTCCTTTGTTTGATGTGTCTGGATATTTCGGGTTTTTGAGTTTATTTTCTCATAAATAATTTTTCTTTTACACAGATGCCTTCGTTATCCTTATCATATGTTGGATATGCAGATAGTGCTAGTTGTCATAGTCGGCACATTGCGTCAGCTGCTTGGGTCCTCTACACACCTGAGGTGGAACTCCTTGATTTTGGGGGAATCTTCCTGGGCAATGCCACCAAAATATTGCTAAATACATTTCGGTGATCCAACTCCTCACGGAAGCTGCATCTCATGACATCTCCAATTTGGTGGTTAGGTTAGATTCTCAACTCATTTTTATGCAATTAAATAATCATTATCCATTCGTCATCTAGTCTTATTACGTTATTACTTAAGAGTATGAATTATAGAAAGTTAATTTCAAACCATTGTGTTTGAGCACATTCCTAGAGAATTTAATACATTAGCTGATTCATTGGAAAATTATGTATTAGATTGGCATTTGACACATTTATTATAGAAAGAGTCATACATGAGCATATATTTCTACCATTAAAATAACACAAAAAATTCAAAACACAAAATCAAAACCACAAAAATATGTATACGTATATATATATATATATATATATATATATATATATATATGTTGTGTCCAGTCAAGTTGCATCAAAAAAATTCTCAAAACTTGGGTGTTTTACAAAAAATTGGCTCTGCGAAGCCTCGCTCTGACATCTACACATCTATCCACTATTCCTCTTGAGCCTGCTACTTGAAATAGCAGATAACTACTCTGGAAATCCTCCTAAGAGGCACCAAGAACCTCTCTGGCACACCCACAGTGTGTCATTGTAGGTGAACCAGAATCTCCCTCATGGGAAGAGGTGGCATGCCCATGCTTAGACCCTGAAGGTTCCTAACAAGCTTATGCAAAGTACGTGCATCATCACTCTCTCTTCGTAAACTGCTTTGAAGCCTCTTTGGGGCTCTAGATGAATGAGACGGTGTACATCTATGTCAAGCAACAAGCTTCATGTCAAAAACAACACATTTTCACCCATTAAACAAAAAAAATGGCATAAACATTCAAAAGACAAAAAAATACTTCAAAAAACATTAATCACATTATTTCTTAACATTAGGACCCCACTGAGTGCTCGATGGCAATATCAACTCTAGATCTCCTATATACTTCATCCCTACATAGGGATAATACTCAATCATCAGGATCTGGTTGTCTAACCACTCGAGGAATGCATCATCAAAACAATGACGGATTGGACCCTCTCCAGTCTGGGGTATCAAAGCTTACCAACAAGCCTGTCTTGGCTCCTAAGCTCCCAAAGCATCTGCCATCATTCTTGGCCTCATTGGGGGCACCCGCTCTAGTATAAAGGACATGATCAATGTGCCATACCCAAACTCTCTTTGTGTCTATGTCTTACATGATGTTAGCTCTACTCGAACCCAGCGGACAACACCTTCACACCAGTTGAAAACCTAAGGCTACATGAAATCTAGCACCAACAATACTTGGGCCATGGTGGCCACGTGATGACTCTTGGCTCCGGCTAAGCGAACTATCATTCACAAGAGAGACCTCAACGGTCTCACTACCACTCGTGTAATAGGCACCTGGTTACTTACTGCTACAACATTTTTATGCATTGATTTCATACCAGATCCATAGTAGTGTGGGGATCAGCCCTGGAACCTGTTAGATTGGGCCTCAGTCCTCTACATGATGGCCAGTCAAGTAGTAAATGTCATATTTCTTGATCGAGAGTTCATTAATCCCGATGTGAAAGACGTGCTACCAGTCATCCCACTGCTAGATGATCCATCTCAGAAGGTCTTCTTGCCCTCTCATCAGCTCTAAATAAGCATACTTTAGTTATCTGCATCTGTGGTGAACTAGAAAAAGTATCATCATCAGTAACCATTTCACATTGTTTCCATTCATGCTCTCTTTCACACCAAATACTCATGGTATACAGCTTCACACCTACATAAGCAACATTTTCAGTGGATTTATTTTTGGTTAGAACACTTTAGAATGACAAAAAACAAGTTCGTAAATAGCTTATGCCAACTAACACGGGTCACAGTGCCAAACAGTGCATTCTAACGCTTTTTCTCTTCTCAGGCACTATGTTTAATGTGGCCAAAACACTAGGCACCCGTGTTAGCCGCTAAATTTATTTAGGGCCTACTAAAATTCCCATTTCTAGCTAGAAAAAATAACTAAAATGATAATGAAATGTTAGAGGAAGGTTCAAGCTCTTACCTGGATCTCACGGAATCAGAAACCGTTGCTCGGTTCATCCACAATCAACAGCTGAACTTTCACCACTTTTTTCGCTGCAGAGCTCTATCACAGCACTCAACACAGTGAAAATGAAGGCCTTTTGCCTTCTTATAGCCATTCTGGAGGTAAGAATCACTCAACTAGTCTGTTTAATTTGGTAAATTCATGCTATGTTTTGTCGAAACTATTGGTTTTCAAATGTTACCAATGCTTTGATGGGTTGTTAATGTTCATATGCAGATCTGACCGTGCTCGACCCGGTTTTGAGCTTTATTTTTTGGGACTTTTTCTAGCTCATAAAACTGAAAAAATCCCAAGTTTCCTTCATCGGGCTCGTTAAACTACCACGACAAAGAAATAAGATCCATTCATTTTCTGTCTTTTTTAAAGCTCTTTAAACAAAAAAATTAACTGAATTTTTCTCCGTGGGACTCATTAAAAATTCACAGAGAGCATTGAGTTTTTCTTTTTTGGGCTTGTTAAAATTTCACAAAAAAACATTGAGTTTACTTTGTCTCCTCGTACTCATAACAAAATGAGGCAGATGTCCATCGAACATAGATTTCTCTCTTTTCCGAATTCAATGGACTAACTCACGTAAAATGAACTATTTCGGGCTTACAATTCTCTCTTCGTGGTGCCCGGTTATCAAACATGACAAAGGTACCCCTTGGAGTTGTCTTTTACGATGTTTTTCAGACTCTCTAAATATGAAAAAATCATTGAGTTTACCCATCTGGACTCGTTAAACTTAATCAGACGAGGAAAATTTTTGGACAAAATGGATACTTCTTCTGTTACATTTTAAAGGTCAATTTGGCAGCACAAAATCTTGAACATGGCACTTCCTAGAAAACTCTTTCGTATTTAGCCGAACCCTACCATCTATGAGCTTAGCCTTCATATACCAATGTTCCTGCATTGGTGATTCCTGATACTCTTTGGTGTTCATTAAGCCTAAGCTACCTAGTACCCTGTTAGAGTGCCTTTTATTGTTCAAGAGGATCCAGCTATCTACTACTCCTTGTATCAACCAAAGCCATCATATACCAAAACTTATTTGTTGTCAGTTATTCCCATTTTATCTCGATTATTTCCATACAAAAAATCATCTTTTCCCGTTTCATGTCAACTGATGTAGGACGCCTCAGTTCCTACCTTTTGACACATCTCTTCCTATAGACTTCAACATCTTATCTAGGAAGTTGATCCAGAAACACATCAGTACCCAGATACTTGCAGACATCTGTGGTAGGTCATCTTGTGTTTGGTTGGGGATTCTCATTATTGGATCCCAATCGAATGATTCTACGAGTGTTCGACATCAAATCCTTTTATTCACACTCGCTAGATTGTATTGTGCATCTTTTGGACCATAATCATTATCAGTGGCCACCCTATCGTCTATTAATAGTTTTTGTTATTTACTAGTAATCAGATGATTTCCCACATGTTTGACTACAACTCATTCATTCACATGTATGAAAATATGTAGTTTAATGAAGCGACGACCAAGACCTTGGGTTGAGGTTTACACCATTACAGTTGTGTTTCCTCTCCCAAGTTGTGATATTGTTTTTGGAGACAACTTATCAGTTTGATCCTGTTATGAAAGAAAATTTAACATTATGTTTATTGGTGGAAAAACCGTTCATATCTCTGTTTTAGAGAAATCATGTTGATTAGCTACTGAGCATGGGAATGCCCGATTCAAGACAGATACTATATTTTCTGACATATGTTGTTGTTTCAGGTTTTACTCAGTCCTCCAATTCCTCTCATTATACTACACTTGTTATAAATTATTTTGGCCATCATCTTCATCTCTGACCTCACACTTTAGGGGTCATTTGTTATAGGACAAATGACCTCCTCATCAGTCAGAGGAAAAGATAAGATGGAGGGAAGAAAATGACCTAGATAAGACCCATTTTTGCCAAGGTAACACACCCCAGAAACAGCTAGGTAGAGTTATAACGCACCTAAGCCATGAAAATGAAGCGTTAATGCCTATGGTAATGCTCTGTCTTGCCTAAGGGGTAGTGTTATCCATGTTTGAATGTGAAAAGGGAAATATCTTGCGAAAAACTGACTGGAATTTCCGGCTTTTTATCAAAAGGAATCAATTCAAAATAGAAACTAAATGGCACAAACCTTTTATTAGGCATTTCCAAACATAACTAAAGCCCTATGGAAGGATAAAGCAATGAAAATTGAGGAGACATCTAGATATTTCCCGATTTGAACAGGTTGAAAGAGTTCGCAAGGTCTGTCCTCTCCATCTCCTATAAATTGGAGCTATGGGATCTTGGTCTAGGGTCGGAGGTTTGATTATATGTGGAGCATAATTTCATTGTTGTAGTGTGAAGCTTGAAGATCGATGAAGTTCATTGAGATATTTCTTCCTTGAGAATAATCACACTCGTAGATAGAGAAAGAGAGAGAGGAATTGGGAGATTGAGGAGGGCTTGGTGCAACTAACAGTTGTAATCCTCCTTTTCATAAATCAATAGAAATGTATCTATTTTTTCCATTCAATGCTTCAGTGTCACAATTTTTTTTCAATCGTCTATGTAGCATGATATGAATGGCTTAGATATGTGTTTTTTTATGTTTCTTGTATGCTAGTTTAATTGATAAGAAGCTATACTATTGTAGAGATTACACAGGTGCTTTGGTTGATTGCAGGATTTGAACTTGGAGCCGGTGAAGAAGGATGTATAATTCGCTGCTTGGCATTCTCCATAGGATCTGTTGTCCACAAAGAGGTAATCTTTCCATCTTGATTTTTCAATTATATATATTAGCATGAACATGCATGCAACATCTCCGAAACTTTACAGCTAATCTAACAATCTACCTAGGGCACCGGAAAGCCCTGAGAGGGATACCCAATAACCACCACCCAAGCATATTACCCTATAGCAATATACTATTTTCCTTAATTAAAAATGACTTTAATTAGTCATTTAATTAAAGGAAAAATAATATTTAGAGGAAAAGGGGCCAAAACTGACTTAAGTGAAATATAATTAAATTAAATTCACTTTGATAGAGTCAATGGAGGATCTTCTAGAATAATAATAAAATAATAAAACAAGATGCTTCTAGAGGATTGGAGATCTATCCATCAAATCTATAAAAGAAGCAAAGGTCATTTGGAGATATCTTGGATTAGATCACTTTCTTGTATGGGAGGTTTGAGAACTTGGTTCTCTACTCTATTGGTAGCCTCGGGACAGAAACCCTCAGGTGATTTACGAGTGTTGGATGAAAACCCAACTCTCTTTGAGGAGACTTCATTTAGAAGTTGAGCTTTAGAGATATTGGAGTGAGGATCATTCAGATCTTCAATGGGTGTTTCAGTGGATTTAGTGTAAGCTGTTGCCAGAGGGAGAGTGCAGTAGTTCAGTTTTGTAGGCTAGCACAGTGCATCAGATTTTCTTGGGGCTAGTTATATTTCAGTTATCTCAACTATCTATCATTTCAGCATGTAACCCCGTTATATAATAATAAATCTGAGTGATTTCCTTCATTATGGTGTTATGTATTTTCATGTACTTGTATGTTTATTTTACATGGAAATCTGTTGTTAAATGCACGTTGATTTTACGACAAATTTGAGGTTTAAGTGAATTTATGAAAATTGAGTCAAAATATCCAATAGGGATATTATAGTGGTATCAGAGCTGGTGATATTGACAGCCTGAGGGTTTACTTTCAAAATTACCTGGAAAGCCAAGTTCAAGGGTTTTATTGCACATCAACTTCTAAATAAGATCATAGATTTATTACTTTTTCATGCATTATTGCACCATTGATTCTGATTTGAGTTGCTCGAGTTGTTTATCTTCATCTTCTACATTTGGTTGCCTCATTTTGAGTGTGTATTTATGGAGGAAACAACTGGATTCTTGTGTTTATTATTGGTTGCAAGTTTATTAGCTTTTCAACTATAAGATAACCTCTAAGGGCTAATATTGATATTCTAATTCTGGAGCAGCGTGGTTGTCTCTAAGCCAGCGTAGAGGAGGAGATTTGAGCCTATTTGTGGAGGAAGGTCTCAACCATTTGAGCCTTATTTGTTGAGGGAGATAGAGGAACTGCAAGAGGTATATGTGTTGCACATTTGGAGGGTTTTTGAGTATTTCGCTGATCATTTTGTATACAATGTATTCAACAGTGTATGGCTTATTGGGGTCAATTTTGGAGGATCGTGATTTGGTCAAACCATTTTTGGGATTTGGTCGGATTGGCTTAAGGATTCCAAGATTAATTTTTTATAATTTTCTGAGCACCAGATGTAGGTGTTTTGGCCAATCCATTGTAGGAACTAGTGCAAAATTGCTGCCGGAGAGCATTTTGCTGGGCCAATTTTATATTAGAATGCCAAAATTATTCAGCTATAATTTGCCCAATATTTTATAGTTTTTTCTTAGATTATTTGATAGAGTCCATGGTTAAAATCCTGGCATATTCTAAGAAGAAGATTAGCCCATTTATGTAGTCCCTACTCATCCAACAGTTATAGGAGCTAGGCAAAAAGGGAAAAA
Source organism: Pinus albicaulis (assembly GCA_034641835.2). Lineage (NCBI taxonomy): Eukaryota > Viridiplantae > Streptophyta > Pinopsida > Pinales > Pinaceae > Pinus > Pinus albicaulis. The sequence goes on along the minus strand of CM076580.1, from coordinate 1,460,620,795 downwards.
TTTGAAAGTGGGAATTAGAGAAAACCATTTCTAGGTTTTTCTGAGATTTGTGAGTAGGTTAAAATCCCGAAATTTTCTGAGAAGTATATCAGATTTTTTACCCATTCCCTGCTCATCCAACAGCTATAGGTGCTAGGAGAAAAAGGGTTAAATTTTAAAGGTTGGAATTTGAGGAAACCATTTCTGGGTTTTTCTAAGTTTTTCTGGGTTTTGGGCAATGATCACCTTCCCAAATTCCTATAATTTTTTGAGAAATATAAGCAGTCCAAATGGTAGTCTGAGTCAGCCAACAATAACATTTCCAATAGTTGCAGAATTTCCAGAGTCAGCACAGAGCTGAAGAGAGATCATTTCCTTGCATATGGGGTAACATTTTTTATCTTTATTTGCTAAGATGACTTCATGTTGTTGTGCAAAAATGATTTTACTAGAGCCCAATTTATTTTCCAAAGCCTAAATTATTTGCTGGAGTTAGATTTATTTGTTGGGGTAGGGTATTGTAATGAGCAATGTATTAATGTATGTAGGGTGTTTTAGTGGTACCTTTCATTGTTATCATAACTTTGTATTGTTTCCATAAACATGGGGTTCTTAAAATACCTCCTAAAACCACATGGCATCACAACCATTGAAGCTTTGAACCACAATGTTTCTATGGACCAAAAACCCAAGAAAAACAATAGACCTTTCTCAAAAGTAGTCTATGCCATTCATCAAAATGGGAAATCCAGGGAGCTACTGAAAGAATCAGAGATAGGGCACAAAATCCTTGCACTCGGGACATATTTCAAGCACATGAAGATCAAATGGAGATTTATTTTGAAACTTGAGGAACTTAATGAACTCCTTTCCAAAGTAAAACAATCAGATGGGAGAAAATTAATTTTGGCCTTAAAACCATGTATGTTTTCTCTCATACAACCCAAGTTCTTGGAGGAAACTTGTGGAGGGTCATACTTCCTATTGCAGCTTGTCTCAGCAACATCATGAGACTAACCATCCCTACAACCCCTTACAATGATGATGTTATGAGGATAATTTTCAGACTGATGGTAGGGACCTTTCAGGATTTAGACAACAGTGCAGGCTCTACCTTTGGGAAGAAGCTTGAGGTTTTAGGAGGTATGGCTACATTCAGAACATATTGCATCATGTTTGATCTTGAATGCGATGGCTTGATTATGCAGATGTTTCAATGCTTCTTCAGCATTATGAAACATCATGTTCACACAGTCATAACACACATATAGTTCATCTTTTTGTCATGTATGAGAGATTGTGAGGCCATTTGTCAATAATTTCAAGCTAGGGTGTTGAGAATTTGGAGGAGAGAACACTTGGTCTCACCTACTGCTTATGAGCTAGCCCAAGTGCTGGTTGAGAAAAATATTGGGCTATTCAGGAGACAGTAGACTAGGAAGGAGTTGCTCCAGTTTAGTGGATCAGACAGTAGAAATGAGTTTGGGAGGAAGGGACTTTGATTCATCTGCAAAGAACCTTGGGGGCTTGATGACTCATGCTTGAGCGATGCAGATGATGTGGCATAGGTAGAACAAAGGACATTCTTCCTGTATGTCAGGATGAGGATTCTTCATCAGATGAGTCCATGGGATCACATGAGGATGCTTCTGGGGAGCGAGGGCAGTAATGCAGAGTGGATGACAATAGGCCAGATCTGTATTCCAGTATGCAGGGTGAGCAGTCAGGTGACTCTATGGGAGATACTCCGGGAGATGAGTCACTTGTGACGATTTAGCCAGAGGAGCATATGATAGAGCATGAGTCAACAGAGAAGGAGACTATGCACATCATGCATGATAGTCCTTTGGGGGAGAGCCAGATGGAGGCTCACATTGAGTTTGTGATGGATGTACGACTACCGTTAGGGTTAGCCAAGGGTGAGGAGTAGACAAATGTACATGCATCTTGTAGGGAGGCAGTATTTGCAGATACTTATCCTCATGAGATGTTGGAGGTTGATGGGATAGTTTTGTGGGAGGCTAGTATACAGCAAGAGCATGACATTCTTAATCAGGAGAGGTATGAGTTGTTGGGGATGGTGGAGCATCCATCGCCGAGCTGATACACAGATGAGGTGCAGATAGATGCACCTACAGTTAGCAGAGTAGCAGTGCTTTTAGGGAGTAGCATTCTCTAGGAGTACATCAATGGGGCTTACAGCATATCTCACCCACTTTGGCCTTTTATAGAGAGAGGGGCCTTCCTTGAAAGACATATCTCGTTAGCAAACGGAATAGAGCATCGTGAGTTGAGTATGGGCTAGCGACAACACTCCAAACATGTTCTGTATGCAAATGTCACTACATTGGATTCTTCTTCCATGTTAGATTGGCAGGAGATCATGAGTTGGTACCCTCTTGATGGTACGATATTCTTCGTAGGGAGCATAGCGAAGAAGGGGCCCTTAGACATGATAGACGCTATAGATTCTCATTGGCAGTGGGCACAGGCTGACAGTTCTTCAACAGTCCATCCCGACTTCAGGAGAGCAGGGTTAGCATCAAATCGAGTCCGGAGTTGGATTGGAGAGAGGTGATGAGATGGTATTATATTGATAGAGTATTATTCTTAGTCTCGGGTACATTTTGATAGGAGCACTTGGACATGAGAGATGTTACATGTTCCATTGGGCCATGGATTGTAGATCAACAGTCCATCAATATTTCAGTAGCACTAGCTCGACATCCACATATCAAGATTGACCTCGACCTATATTGGGAGTTGGAATTGAGAGAGGTGATGGGTTGGTACGCAGTTGGTGGGGAAACTTATACAATTAGAGGTACAACACAGAAGGAGCCATTGAGCATTGATGATCACTGGCAGACTTCGCTTCATGGGGCAAAAACTATAGCTAGAGGCAATACGCAGTCTGAAATGTAGAACTTTGTCAATGATTGGCCATGGTGGCGTTGGGATCTGGGAGGATTGTTTGATGACGGGTATAGTGAGAGATCAGTTTGGGATCCCGGCATTGAGGGGTCTATTCTAGGTGGCTTGACATAGGTGTATAGCAGCACTTAGGGGTTTGTATGGGATCTGGGCATTGGGTCTTAGCTAAATCGGGGCAACAGGGTGGCCCACATATTTGGATTTCTTTAGGGCAAGAAATCTTGGGGCAGAAGTTTTGTAATATTCCTTTTTTTTGTATCACGTATGACAAATTTAGGATGGACTTCCAAAGTTGGGAGGAGATAGGTCCTAAATACAAGTTGGTGTCATCAGCGGGCCTAGGGGATTTTTGGAGGAGTTTTGAGGAGTTTCTATGAGGATTGATGGTATTCACTTGATATATTCCATCATCTGCACAAATTTGCCTTTTGTTTTGGTGCATTCTGACAACTTTCAGAGAACTGAGTTATTTTTGGGCTTAAATCAATTAATTACGCTCAAGGTGGCATTTTGGGAGGAATACATGATAGAACACCTTAGTGTAATAGCTTGTTGGAACCAGAATGCAGAGATATTTAGGTGGGATGCTAAGAAGTGACTTATAGTGTCTAGAGATAGTAACATGGGTGATATACTATTTTCCCTAATTAAAAATGACTTTAATTAGTCATTTAATTAAAAGAAAAATAATATAGAGGAAAAGGGGCCAAAAGTGACTTAAGTGAAATATAATTAAATTAAAGTCACTTTTATAGAGTCAATGGAGGATCTTCTAGAATAATAATAAAATAATAAAATAATATACTTCTAGAGGATTGGAGATCTATCCATCAGATCTATAAAAGGAGAAGTGAAGGTCATTTGGATATATCTTATATTAGATCACTTTCTTGTATGGGAGGTTTGAGAACTTGGTTTTCTACTCTATTGGTAGCCCCAGGACAGAAACCCTCGAGTGATTTGTGAGTGTTGGAAGGAAACCCAACTCTCTTTGAGGAGACTTCATTCAAAAGTTTCGCAGAGCTTCATAGATATTGGAGTGAGGATCATTCAAATATTCAACGAGTGTTTCAGTGGATTCAATGGTAGTTGTTTCTGGAGGGAGAGTGTAGCAGCCCAGTTTTGCAGGCCGACGTAGTGCAGCAGTGCAACAGATTTTCTTGGGGCCAATTATATTTCACTTATCTCAACTATCTCTCATTTCAGAATGTAACCCCGTTATATACTAATAAATTTGAGTTATTTCCTGCGTTATGGTGTTATGGATTTTCATGTACTTGTATGTTTATTTTACATGGCAAACTTCTATTAAATGCATGTTGGTTTTATGACAAATTTTTGGTTTAAGAGAATTTATGCAAATTTAGTCAAAATATCCATTTGGGGATATTACAAAAAACTCATGCCAGATTATTCTAATAATATTGTGACTCCATGCAAAACCAACATCCTCAAACAACTCGCAAATTTTACTTGATCCCCTATCAATCCAACCCATCACTAATGCTGATGGAGATTCAAAAGTGTGTGGATGCGCAGTCACTAGATCTATGAGACTACCAATGTTGTCACCAACCACATCCATGATATGGTGGGGAATCCCACCTAGATCCCAAAAACCGTCACCCTACATCTCAAGTATATGGTAGGAAGCCCCACCTAAATCCTAATGCCAACCTAAGCCTCCAGTATCCCCAATGTTCGGAAGCTCTTAATGAGCTTCACTTGTGACTACCACTATCTCCATAAATCTATCCCATTCCACCGAGAACCAACACAGAATCTCATGCCACCCAACCTAAACGATATGGTTGAATGCATGTCTACCCCTACGCACAACAACTTCATCATGTGAATGTTGCTCCCTTCACAACTCATGTCGCCTCATATCACAATCTTGGTCAACACATGATTTTCTAGGTAACTCTATCTCTGTCTCCCTCACTCTCTCGAATGTGCAGAGGTAGCCTAATAGTGTTATCAACCCCACCTATGTTTTTCTAAATAGGGATGATCTGACGCTATAATGTTTACTTCTCTAGATGTAACATTAAGGAATCTAATTTTTTCCCAATGAAAGTAAGCTTTGCCATATTTTTCAAAGCTAGAAAGACAACCTGGAGTTGACAAAATTTCAGTGGGTGATTAACATCTCCAAACTCGGTCACAACTTTGGGTAACTCTGTGTCTCCTGGCACCTCATCAATTGTGGATAATTCTATGCCCTCTGACACCTCATCAACTGGTGTATTCTCAACTGTCTCCATCAATGTGTCAACTGAGGCTATCGAAGGAAACTCCAACAAGGTTCGCTCATGTGTCACACTGGGTGTATCCACGTGCCCCTAACAATATTGTGTGCCATTAGTCTCCTACTCAACCTCCTCCTCAAGCTTGTTGTATGTGTACCTGCGCCCTAGGCCCCACGATATGAATTAATATTTCCTCTTAGTTGTATCATCTAACTTCTCTTGTCTTGTCCACTCCTCTTGAGGAGGTCGGGTACCCTGATTTTGCTGAATTTTTCCATATGGTGTAAGTGGCTTCATTTACATGGCATGCACATTTATAGTGCCTCTTTTATAAGAATGAGGATAATTCGGTTTTATTATGTTACTGATACACAATTGAGTATAAAATGTAGTGGAATGAGTTCACTTGGGCTTTCTAAAGAAAACATGCAAAACCCATGTGAGAATGAAGGAAACATCACCTTGAAATACATTTATTGGATGTATGCTTTGCCTGGAAATTTTATATTGTTGCTGTTGGAGGTAAACTAATATTTTATGCCTCAAATCTATTCCAAAAAATCTGAAAAATTAAATGGAGCCTTCTCTCACTCTAATATACCAAACCTAGAAAAATATTAGACTAATTCCATGTGACCCGGAAAATGCAAAAATGTGCAAATTAGTTAGAAAATAATGTTGTTGTTGCTGCTGTTTCTAAAGAAGAAATTGAAATTTAGACCTCAGTAATTCCCGAATCGGCCTAAAATTGTAGCCACATAATCCTCTCCTATAACTCAGTAATACCTAGAAATAGTTTGGCCTAACTCCAAGCCAAAATAGAGCTCACAATGTGATGCAAACTAGCCAAATAGCAAGAATACGCCATACTTTAAGAATGTGTGATTTTGGCGTGAATATTGCCTCAAAATTTCTATAAAATTATGGCAATGATCCCCAACCTCAGACCAACAAAACATATTTTCCATCTCTACATCCCACCAGAAAAACTGCTACTACTTCACCCAAAATCTTCCACTAAATAACTGATAAATCATTGAGAAAATAGCTAGGGAAACAGTAGAGTGAGGTTCCAGCTATTTCCGACGCAAAGATGCTTGAAAATAGCTCAAAAAAAAAGTCCGAAAAAACCACAACACAGGCCCTAAAGAAGAAGAATTAAGCCCACATAAATGCAACAGTCTCAGGCTCTGAAACTCCACAACGAAAATCGTCCTCCTCCAAGTGAAATTCCTAGAAATTTTCGAAGAAAATTTCCCTCAAAATTTCCTTTCCCAAACAACTCTATTTCTGCTACTATGTCCTCCTGAAAAATTTGTCCCACCTGTTGTAGAGATGAAATGCCTTACAAAATTTTTAATTAAGAACATGACAGAAGAAGCCACCCCACTGATGGATGTTTCAGGTTTCTTACCTTTGGTGTCCTCTTGATCAAGATCAACCTCTTCAACTCATGCGGACCATGCAAATCAGAATAATTAATCCTTTTTTTCATTTATATTCGTCATTTAATGAGGATGAGTTAATTACCCTGGACACTTATATTGATGGCATGAAAAATTGTCATGGATATTTATTATATTGGCATGGACAACATTACTAGTGGGAATAATGCACCCTTCTTAGAAAATTTTTTAGAGGAAGACTATGAGACATCAATAGATAATTTCCAAATTTTCTTATGGTTACCCATAGCTCGTGATCATCTTACTGAATATCATATTTTATCTTTTAGATATTTTTCCTAATTGATCAAATCAATGAGGTCATCATTCAGGTGGCCATTCAAAACCTAAAGTCCTGTGAGGACAAGCAGTTTGTGGATATCACCAACAAGACTTCGATTTGGGAAACTCATTATTTTATGTTTATATATCTGATTTAGACACAATGACATTTTCCTTTTTTAGGTCCCTTCAATGTCATTGTCTTGGGCATTGGTTACTGTTTTGATGGTGATCAATGACTTGTTGTCTATATGTCTTTCGGATCTTTGGAATATCATCTTCATAAACAAGATTTTTATTTACAAATTTTATTTTCCTCTTATATTTTGGCTTCTTAATAACTTCCCTACACAAATATTTAAAAATTCAAAAATTCAGATAAAGCTTTGGATCACCTTGAGGGTTCATTTTCTAGTTATTTCAATAGGATGGCTATAGGGCTCTGGTTGTAGAAGGTATAAGGTTATATAAAAATAGGAATATCACTATATTTCACTCATACCTTGAGTGAAAAAAGAAGAATTTGTTCCCATAAAACTTGTTAACCAGAGTGGAAATATCTTCACATGGTATGAGGCAAGGAAAACAAGGTAACCTTTATATGCAATTTGTATATTGGAATTTTTGTTATAATGTTATTAGTGAGCCAAATCTCTGAGAGAAAAGAGTGTTATAGTCACTACTGTGTTAGATTTTGTCATGCATGTATATGTATATCCATGGTTTTCATTATTTATGATGGTCATTTAGATCCTTTTCTAATTTGGTTTTGTTTCTTTGAGAGAGAATTTACTTCCAAAGCTAGAGAATTTTTCCTTTATTTTGAAATAGTAAATCCAAGTGTATTTTCTCCTTTTTATGATAAAATAGATGATTTTGATGCTTCAATTTAGCCTTCAAGTGGAGATGGAAGGTAACTACCATAATAAAAAAATGTCACTAACAACTAGCATCATATAATAAATTTATAAAAAAAAATACATATACAACCATTTCCTGCACATTTTTCGTTTGATTAGTTTATTTATTTATTTATTTATTTATTTAATAATTATTTAAAATAATGATTAAAAAATCATGTGGACGCCTGGTGTGGTTCGAAGTGAAACTACAGGGAGAAAGAGAACATCGATTGTGCATTTGTATCACTCCTATTCAACTTGCGCATATGAAAGGGAGACATGTCCGTTCTCGCGTAAAAGAAAAGGGGCGTAGAGAAAGTATATCCCACGAGGCTGTGGGGTTTTTTGGTTGATTATATATATATATATATATATATATATATATATATAATTTGTGGAGTTATTTCTTCAAAAAAATGTGAAATTTTTTAGTCTGAAAAATTCAAGTGTTTTCTTAAGAGTTGAATATATATATATATATTTGGATATTTAAAGTTTTTATTATTATTTCTTAAAAGAAATTGGTTGCAATTTTTATAAACAAAATTATAAAAGAGTTAGTCCTTAACAATCAAGATAAGTTGTCTTAGAGCTTTGCAAATATATATTCATAGATAATTTATTGCTATCATTTTTATTTTTATCATTTAAACTATAGACTTTCCAAAAAGCACCACAAAGCTTAATTATCTGACAAAACATGTAAATTAAAACGACAGACTACCCACACTTTCCAAGTTATTTATCTTTCTGGGCTACTTCAGAAGGTTGGCCCGGTTCTTCATTCCTTGCAGCATCAGAATGCAGTCCTCAATTGACTGCCTTCGCATATTCCCCAGCCATTGGAGTGGGTGCATCACAAAACCCAAAGACTCCTTTGAGCATGCCAACCATGGTCATTTCAACCCTAAATTCAATACTATCCACTATGAATTTTAGGTTGATCATTCCCATGTTCAAATGTTCCATGGCTTTCGGAAGCAACTCCATATCTTTTCCTATTCTGAAAAGGTGGGAAAACACTACAGTCATTTGGTCCTAAATTTCTTTCACTATTTTCTTGCTTGAATTGTAAATCAACTCCACTACATTTCCACTACACTTGAGCTCCTCTGCTCCATTACCACTGCCATTTTTGCTAGCTAAAGCCATATTTCTTGAAATCCTTCCCTGCACAAGGATGATTCTATGGTTGAGCTGCATCGCCCAACACCTATAAATAACTTCTTGCTCACTTTCGAAAGAGACTCCCATCTTATCACAATTTAATGCCTTCACTATATGCATCTAAGCCAAGGCACGATCCTCCATCCTTATCACCACCGAATTACCTTTGAAATGATCCACAATGGTACTCATAAGGTTTTCACTTTCCTTCCCATTTAATATCCAATGAGAGTGAATCCACTTGTCCTGTATCATGGACACAAATCTCCTACACGCCAATCTATTCATAAATACCTAGCTACCATCGACAACTCTCAAGGAGCTCTTGCCCATCCCCTAGGTGTTCTTGTATTTATTAATCTGATAATCCTTGTTTAATCCAACGATCCACCTGTAATCCATTAAGGGTTTATTTAATCCTTCAATTAAAGTACATGATATGTGATGTTGGTTTTATCATTGTTTAATATTCCTTGTTCTAGTGTTAGTGCCCATGTTGGGTTGAAGGTCTGCCTCATGGTTATTTTCCTTTTTAACATGAAAAAAAATGCATTCCTCTAAGTTACTGAGTAGATTAATTATCCTTATAATAAAAGGAGAGGGGTCAAAGTCAATAAGATGCTCATTCGTAGAGAGCCTTGTGTACTTTTGAATTACCAACATTGAATGGTCTTTGATTGTTCGAAGGCTTTCCCCAGTCCCCAAGTGTACTTTGTTTCAGTTGATCCAAAATCTTTTTCTTTGAGTGTATTAAAGAATTACATGTAAAATTGCATCTTAACCATGAAACTTAAAAGGCATAAACATAAGAAGAGAGGAGCACATAAAATCATGCAATAAGACATGGAATTGATATTAGAGTTCATCATTGATATCGGATGTCGTCATTGATATCGAAGTTTGTCCAGGAGGGACTATGTCTCCAGGCCCTACTTCATCAATGGGGAGGTCCTCTTTCATTAAGTGGCAAATAAAATGAAAGTACAAGCATAAATGAAAAATCACACCCTTATACCTCCATAGATGAAAGTGCCCGAAAATTGGGGACCTCTGATGAAGAAAGGGACAAAACCATTGGATTTTGGCACCGAGAGGTGCAGAATCCATATAAAATTTTCCTGATTCCGACAAAGTGAAAATCTGGCCCCTCTGGAAATGGCTCAGTTCATGGTTAATCCACCCCCCTCCTGCAAAGTGCTCATGGTTCCACTTTGTCTCGTACTTCGTGTCACTCCCGGCTTGCCTGGGCGCACTTCTGAAATGAATGGTTTAAGTATGTGAGGCTGGGCAGACTTCACCAAGTCCGTCATTTGTGATTTTGTTTAAGATTATAAATGTGAGGGAGGGGGTTGGGTGGTCAAACCCCATCACCCTCCCTAATAAGGCTAATTTTTTTTTAATACCCACGCTTTTCTTTTTTTAAAACCTCGACACATGGAGTTAATGGTAAGTGGGGTGCGTTGGGGGGTCGGGCCCACATTGGGTGGCCCGCCCCTTAACTCCACCAGCTCTGTTACATTACGTGGAGTGTGGGTTGGGGCCATGGGGTCATGATCATTGGCCCCACCCTTTTATGGTGACAATTGCCATAGAATGTGGAGGTGGAAGGGTCGTGGCCACCAACACCCCCTTATTTTAATATATAATCATTACATGGTTGGGGTAGGGCGAGGGTCACGACTTGCCTTATCATATATATATATATTTTTTTAATTCTGTAAAACAACTCATCATTTTTGAAAATTATGGAATTTGATCGAAGGATTCAAATTAAGAGACCCACAATTTCACCCGAAATCCAACTGGAGTTGGTTGGAATCTAGTGATCAGGTTTTTGCAAGTTTGTTGCCTCTTTAAGCTGCCACATCACCAAGTTAGGCCTCAAACTTTGACTGCTTCTAACTCCTCCATACGAACTCAAAATTGAGTACCATCTGCGTCGTTGGAATCAGAAAGAGGAGATCTTCAACTTGGCAGTAAGTTTGACACATTTCTGACACTTTGATTTTTGAGCCTTTACACCTAAGCCACTTATAGTTGGACCTATACGATGCTCCTAGATCATCAGTTTTTTCTTCGAGGTTATAAAGTGTTGGAAAATGTAACTAGGTTCGGTCTTCATGATGACTAGTAATTATGAATTTATGTAATGAAGAAGACAAAGATGATCAAATGTATTTTTGTAAAGCTTGCTTCATGGGTTTCATGAGAAAGGAATTCTTATATGTCAAAGACTTCTTCTTGATTTCTTTTAGGGGTTTTTCATCTTGTCATAAATGTATAATTTAGAGTCTTGTATTTGAAGGATTTTTTTACTTTAAACGTTAAAAATTATGCCTCAAGACCTTGTCAAAATGCTCTAGAAAGATGCTGGAAGATATCCCTGAACAAGTCAACTCAATGTACTCGAAACATTCCTTGTTAAGTCGTACAGTCATGTCGGCTCATAGAAAGAGACACAACTATTCACTGGGATAGGTTTTCTAATTATAGGAGAAAAGTACTATAAATACCCAAGTGGACTGTGCAGAAAAGACAGTGAAGATAGTTCGGATAGGTCAAATATTTTTGGATAACTTCTGTTTTTTTTTTTTGTGTAAAAGGAGGACAAGCCAACGAGGATCAAATCTGTAATGAAGTGTGAATTAAGGCCTTGAAAAGGATGCATAGAAGGATATTATTATAGTGCAAGGGAAAGGCTTACATAATACTTGGTCTTGGGTATATCTACATCAGCAAATGATCTGCAACCTCTGAAATAATAAGGACTGCAATCAGTGCAAGAATAAGGTAAGCCAAGTGTTGTACTAAAGTGAAAAGAAGGAGTATCACATAGCAAGTACAAAGGTTCTGCAAGGTGTGCAAGATCTTGGGTCGATATACATCTTTGAGGTAAATACATAGGATAAGTAAGGAAACTCTACAATGGATTATGGTCTAAGGTATGTACAATATGGAGGAAGGACATAGTCCATGGCATCAAAGAGACCAAGAATGGATCAAGGAAGGAAGTAACTTGTCTAAGGACCAAGTTCCTCAGTTTTGGTGCAAAATGATGCAGAACAGTGCAAAAGGGAGACCAACATAAGGAGCCAAGAAAGAGCAATGACTAGGTTTTGGAGGCATACTATAGTTAAAGGGTCTAGGTCATGGTAGTGGTACTTTTTAATTGAATATCTGTAAGAATAATTACTTGCGGGTTTGCCTCTCCAAGAGGGAGAGGATTTGGCCCTAGCTTGAAGAGCCTAAATTGTGTGTTTCTTGTGTTTTGATAATTTACTGGGCCCTGGCTTTCTCCTCTTGCGACTTCCTTTGCTGCTCATATTATATCATTATCCTTTCTTCTTCTTCTTCTTCTTACTTCTAGAGAAAATAATCTTGCTTCCTCTTCTCGAGCTTCTTCTTATGCTTCTTTCCTCTCCTATTTTTCTTGCATAGCTCCAGAATTTAAAGGATCAACTTTGCATTTTTTGCTTCTCTCGCCTATCGAGGAATACCTAATTATTTTTTTGGGATCTTATCTCTTTCCTTGAGGTGTTATCTACTCCTCCTCCTACACCTACAAGTCCCGAGCTGGTGGATCATGGGGTGAAATGGCCTCCATGGTTGGATGTGTCTTCATTCTAGAATTGTGCTAGTTCTATATCATGTCATATTTTGTTTTGTACATTGATGAGTACCACGTACTGTGACCGATATTTTGATAATATGCCTGGGATCGTATCCATGGAAGTATTTACTGGTGAATTGTAGGCATTATAGCTCCTTTATCTCTTCTTTTTTCGATTTATGACTCTTTAACTCGTACAATCCAATTCTTAGTGGAAATATAGGTGAAGGGGCTTTCCTCCTTCTGTGAAGAATTCCTAACGATCCCTTGTCCAGTTGATTTGCAACTTCTTGCATGACCACTTTATTGGTCACATATCACGACATAAGATGAAGGGATATATGAAAACAAAACCACCTAATGTATGTACCCTCAAGAGTTGAAAAACAGTCCATGATATCATAGACTGAATCCTTTACCTGATCTTTCATGCAGATCGATCTCAAATATCATGTGAAATAAAACTGCAAAGAAATGTCAATATTTCTCATATACGCCTCTGAATCTCACCTAATGTATGTACCCTTGGGTGCTGGAAACCATTGCATGATATCTCAAAGTGACTCCTTTACCTGATTTTTCATGTAGATTGATCTCAAATATCATGTGAAATATAACTAAAAAGAAATATCCATCCAATTTTTCATATACGCCTCTGAAGCTATCTTCTGATAATGCTCTGTGGTAAAAGTAAATTGAGAAATTATCCTCAGGGGTCCAGTTCCAATTCCTTCGCGGGTGATCCAGATTTATGCAGGAACACAATAAAATATATAAATAGAACTAAACACATATATGCAGTGTAAATAATACTTCATTTCATTAATATCAAATAACAAAAATATGCTTATAGACAATGGGAATAAACTAGCTAGGGCACTAGTAGCTTATCTCTGAGAAGAGATGTGGCAGCTACAGGCCTCTAAACTGAGTTACAATGAGGCTCGAAGGCCTATTTATTTTTGAGAAACAATAGAAAACCCTAAACATCCAAAAACCTAACCCTAGGAGATGAAGCACCCAAACTATGGGCCCCATTTGGGTAAATTGGTACATCAATCGTCCCGGGGACGTAACTTTGGAATACGATCTCTGTTTCACGCGATCAATACCTCATTAGAAATATATATATAAGGACTATAAATTTTGAGTGAGCAACATCGATCTATGGACCCATGTTTCTCACAGTTTTCCCAAAAAACGTTGTTTAGGGCCTCAAAATGGCTCCGGAAGTTCAGGACTTGAAAAACCGCTAAAAATAGTAAGTTGTGCTGAAACTGGAAAATTGAAAGAATCGATGGTGGGGGTTCAAATGGAATATTTGGGTGGCCACCAATATCCAACTGGATCATTAGGGCCTTAAAACGGCTCTTGAAGTTCATGACCCAAAAAACTGCTAAAAATAGTAAGATGTGCTGAAACTGAAAAACTGAAAGAATTGATGGTGCAGGTCCAAGTGAAATAGGTGGTTGGCCACCAATATCCACCTGTATCATTCCTCCCTCCTTAGGAAGCAATGGTCCCCATTTCATTAAGTTCCTCCATGAGAGTCAAATTCTATTAAACTTGGTATTGGATTTGTCGAGGATGTCGTGGACCTGCTGGTGTATGTGCTGGATGTGTTCAATAAATTTGGTTGCCTCAGACATTACATGTGTGGATTATTTCTTTTTAGTCACATGAGTTATGACAACATCATGTGGCGGTGCGCTGTGGGTCAAATCAATGGAGTGCTTGTCCTGACAGTGTAGAGGAACCTCTATGGGTGAGGAGAAAATGTCCTCGCATTCCTCCATGACTTTGTCCATCTGCTGCAGCCATGAAGGGGAGCCCTGTTTCGAGGTTGTGGCCACAATATTATTCTTTCCCTATGAGAAAGTTGTAAGGAAAATAAATTTCTTGGTTTTGGAAACAATCTTACTATGTTGTTTTGCAATAGTCAAGGAGATGGAAGGAGGCGGTACTACCTCCGGTATCTTGTACAATTTATTTTGCAAGGTAATAACGACTGAACGAGGCCTAGAGTCATACACAACATGTAGCCTCCATAATTATGGTTGGCCCAATAATACATCAGCTACATCAAGAGGAACAACATCACACAATACCTCATTCGTGAATGGATTGATGTTGTACGAAAGGTGGCACTATTGTCGAACATGGATATATCTCCATGGGTGAAGCCACCCGATGGTATACGACTATAGGTGTGTTAGGTTCGTTAGGCCGAACTAGTTCACAACCTCTGTTGAAATGAGGTTCTTTTGGCTTCTACTATCGATAAGAAACTGCAGTGGAGAACCCTTCACCCACATCTATGAATGGAAGAGGCACTCCCCCTCCTCTGGATCCTCAGGATCCTCCCTCTGGAGCTTGGTGGTGGAAAAAATGGCACTGGGGTCTGCATCAATGATGTGCTTCCCTTTGTATGTCCCTTGTCTAGTTTTGGCTTAGGATCATAACATGCATTTGATTCGGGTATCGTCAGTTCGACCACCAGCGACTGTTTGGCCCGACACTCCTTTGTGCTGTGAGTGGGGCTGTTGTGAAATTCACACCACTTACTGTGTCCTTCTTTGGATTTGTGGTGGTGTTCTGAGTCACCCCGCTTTGGCTCTTCCCCCTGTTCTGTGGTTCGGGGTTGCCTTTCCCTGGATTCAGATTCGCGGATCCAAAGTCTCGCTTCTTCTGCTTAAATTTCTGCTCTATCTTGGCGACATAGAAATATGCTGTGCCAAGTGGGGTAATGTTGAGGAATTCCATTTCCTCCCGAATGTGTTTGTGCAAACAGCTATGGTACTTGAGCACAAGATGTCTCTCTGAATATTTAATACCAAAATTTTTGTGCAGGGTATGGAACAAATTCGTCAGTTTGTGCATTTCTTGATCCTTTTGTTGTTGCAACATGGTCCATTGGATTTACTTATCCTCATAGGTCCCCACGGGGTCATATTGTTCCTTGCTTCCATATCAGAATGAATTCCAAGTGGATGCGACTGAGACGGAGAGGTTTCCCTCTCGTCCTTTTACTCACAGTAGGTTTCCCACTAGTCTTTGACATGGGGGGCGACTTTGAGGAGTGCAAAAATAATATTTTCGCAGTCAGAGAAATCATGCACCAAGAAATACTCTTCTAGCAAATTCAACAATCTATCTACGACGTTTGCATCTATCTAGCCTTCAAATATAGGAATGTCAAATTTTACCTGTACCTTGAAGGGAGTGGTGCCTCCAGAGTGGTTTTTGGATGCATATGCACCGTAGGTGGGTAGCCGTTGAAGGATCTGAGCAAATTTATCCATCATCACGTTCTTTTGTTTCTCGAGGGCCTCCTTAAGCAATATTTTGATAGGATCCATTGCTCCCTTTTCTTTCTTTTATTTCGCCATGGGAGGTCATCGGGGTTTGTGAGGCTGATCTTGAAAGGGTTCAACAAGATCGAGCCCTAACTCCCTATTCCCTGACCTCATTGGGGACATGCAAAGAAAAACAGAGAAAGAGCAGACAACTCTAATACCATTGATCCATATTTATGTAGGAACACAATAAAATACAAAAATAGACATAAACACATAGATGCAATGGAAATAATACTTCTTCTCATTAATATCGAATGATAGAAATATGCTTACAGACATAATGGAAATAAACTAGCTATTACACTAGTAGCTTATCCATGAGAAAAGATGTGGTGGCTACAGGCCTCTGAAATGTGTTATAATGAGACTCAAAGGCCTATTTATTGTTGAGAAATAATGGAAAACCCTAAACATCCAAAAACCTAACCCTACATGATGAAGCACTGAAAGTATGGGCCCCGTTTGGGTAAACTGTTACATCAATTGTCCCAGGGACATAACTTTGGCATACGATCTCCATTTGACGCACTCAATATCTCGTTAGAAATATCTATCCGAGGAATATAAATTTTGGGTGAGAAAGATCTATCCATGGACCTATGTTGCTCTTGATTTTCCCAAAATACGTTGTTTAGGGCCTCAAAATGGCTCTGAAAGTTTAAGACCCGAAAAAATGCTAAAAATAGTAAGTTGTGCTGAAACTGAAAATATGAAAGAATCGGTGGTAGGGGTTCAAATGGAATAGGTGGGTGTCCACCAATGTCCAACTATCTCATTAGGGCCTTAAAATGACTCTAGAAGTTCATAATCTAAAAAAACTACTAAAAATAGTAAGTTGTGCTAAAACTAAAAAACTGAAAGAATTGATGGTGCTGGTCGAAGTGGAATAGGTGGGTGGCCAGAAATATCCACCTGGATCAGCGGGAACACATATTGTGCATAGATTCCATCTAAGAGAAATGTAGACATGTATAATTCTGGTGATTGTTTTGCTCGTAAAGATGATTTATCCTTCCCTACCTGACGCTGCAACCCATATGATAATATATTCACCCAATTGAATGTTTTACCACCGTTCACCAATTTATTCAGCATGTATATCCAATTCTCCTCAAACACCTTAGCATTATTACACCCATACAACATGAAATACATGGCTATCAAGTGTTGATACACATCTTTGAGAATCTTTATCAGATATATTGTAGATGGGTGATGGTGAAACTTGGTAGGTTCTTGACACCGTGATTTAATAACATCGCTTGTGTTGAGGGTAGCCCATATCATGTTAGGTCCCTATATTACTAGTTTATTCCCTTATTGTTATTAGTGTAGCCCCCTTATTTTTATTTTTGTACCCCTATAACCCCAATATTGTTATTATTGTGCCCTTACATTATTATTGTTAGGTCGGCTAGGATTATATTGTGGCCCCATGGACTCCTATATATAGAAGGAGGTTTTGGTCATCTGTATCATCCAAGAATTGTTCATTTATGTAATGTATTAGAGGTCTTAAACTTTAAGTTGCTTATTTCTAAGGCGTTGATATCTCTTTTCTTCTATTTTTGGATCTGGTTTCATAACATTTGGTATCAGAACTTTGGATTCTAGGGTTTCGCTGCTCCAAATAGGTCATCATGGAATTTTCGCTATAAATTTTTTTCTAAAAAGGTTCAGAAGCTGAAATTTTTACAGAGCGAATCAGAAATGTGGAAGAATGTCGTGGAAAAATTTCAAATCTTGGTTCACAACATTTTCGGAGATATGATCTGTGAAAGTTAGGGATTTTTACAGGATCCTGAATTTAACCTAAACAGGTGATCATCGGATTTTAGCTATAAATTTTTTTCTACAAGGGTTCAGAAGCTGAAATTTTCACAGAACGAAGCCAAAATCCTAGGGAATGTAATGGAAATATTTGAGAGATAGGTTCTATGGAAGTTAGGGATTTTTAGGCTCCCAAATTTCATCTCAAAGAGGTGACCATGGGAAAATCATCATAACTCTCTCTCTGAGCATTGGATTGGAATTCTGTAAAATGTGACTGCAATTACGTGGACTCTAGTTTCCTCTATATCAATTTCAGAGCCAAAAGAGGAAACAATGACACGTGGCATTCCATACAAGGTCGCTCTACTGAACTAGTCCATAATTAGGTCATTGTGGGAGATTTGGCATAACCTTGTATTGAAGAATCCAAATCAGGTTAGACCTATGGAATTTGAAAGAAGATTCACAGGGCTACTACAGGGCCCAATTTTAGATATTGAAGATCCAAAATCATAGAGATGATTCATTTTCAATATCGAGCTCCTCAAAGGCAAGAAAAAGGTGTGTATTTTTTTCGAATTACATAATTCTCGTTTCAAAAAATTAGTTTGAATTTATTCAAAGGACATAGAATAGATATCAGTATTGGGTTCTAAAATTCCCCCTAAAAATTATTCAATACCCATTAAGCCTTCAGAAGGCTCTACTATGACTCATGAAGATGAAGAAATGCAACATGAGATATCAAAATTACAAGAGCAAGTGCACCAAATTTCACTATCGCAAAGAGAAACAAAAAATGAAATGGGCGTTTTGAAGAAAGACATGGAAACTAAGATGGATGACATGGAAGCTAAGATCAATGAGAAAATGAAAGACAACATGGAAAACATGAAGAATGATCTAAAAGTAGACATCGAAGGTTTGAAAAAGTTGTTACAAGAAATGTTCCTAATGGAGAAAAGATAGTAGAGGAAACTCATGAAGAGAACAAAATAAATGTTAATTGTGATTTCATAAACCCTAATGTTGGATGGAAGAACCACCGTATTCCAAATATGTATATGAGGAATTTTGATGGCAAAGATCCTGTAACATGGATACTACAGATAGAGCAATATTTTGATCTCAATAATGTGCAAAACACACAAAAGGTACGCATTGCAACTTTACATTTAGAAAAAAATACATTTGTATGGTATCGATGGTTTTTCTCGCGTAAAAAAATTGTCACTTGGTCAATTTTTATGGAGGAAATGATAGCACATTATGAGGATACAAAAAGCAACACCTTCTTTAGCCAATTGATAAATCTCAAACAAAAGGGTTCAGTGGTGAAGCACATTAAGGACTTCCAAAAATTGAATATAAGCGTAACTGATATTCCAGAGGAACACATGATTTATGTCTTCATAGGGACTTTAAAGGATAACATTCAACATGAAATTCGTGTTTGGGAAACTGATATATTGGAAAAGGCATTCAGGTTGGCAAGAAAAATTGAATGTAAAATTATGACGACAAGGAACCCTACCACTCACATATATAAAGATAGAAGTGTTGCTACTCCTAGGCTTCCACAACCTGCAAGGTTGAAACCAAAATAATTGGAAGAAAAAAGAGAAAAAGGGCTTTGCTACAGTTTTGATAGAAAATACACTAAAGGTCATAAGTGTGCTGAGAATAGAATATTTTACATAGATTGTGAAGAGGAAGAAGAAAATGAACAAGAATCTTCAAAAGAAGAGGATATACACCAGGCACCAACCCTAGAAGAGGAAGAAATGAGTCTGACCATATCGTGTAATGCATTGGCAGGAATTACCACTCGTAAAACTCTCAAGATAGAAGGAAATATAAGGAATAAAAAGGTAATAGTGTTGATTGATTCGAGTAGTACCCATAATTTTATTCATTGTAAGGTAGCCAAGGAATTGAATTGTTTCCTATACCCAACGCCATAATGTCAAGTGATGGTTGCAAATGGAGGAACTATAAATTGTTCTGGAAAATTCCATAATATCAAGCTAGCCATGGGGGAATATGTATTGAATACTCCAATTCTTTCCATTCCAATGGGAGGTGCTGATTTTGTACTAGGAGTACAACAGTTACAATCTTTGGGGACGATAGCTTTTAATTTTCAAGAACTTTTCTTGAAATTTTTTTCAGAAGGAAAGAAAGTCGAATTACGGGGTATCGTAGGGAAGCTGAGAAAGATAATAAGCTCTAATGTCATGACAAAGCTTCTAAAGAAATAACAACAAGGCGTAATTGCACAATTATGCTCACTAGAAGTTCCAACATCAAAATCATATATTTCTGCAGATCTCCAAAAAGCCTTGGAAAATCATTCCAAGGCATTTGAAACTCCTAAAGGACTCCCTCCTATTCATGATCATGATCATGATATTGATTTGATTCTATGAATTGTTCCTCCAAAAATAAGAACTTATATATATCCTTATGTCTAAAAGAGCAAAATTGAACGTATGATTGCAGAAATCTTAGAGGCTGGTATAATTCAACCTATTCAAAGTTATTTCTCTACTACAATAGTATTGGTGCACAAGAAGGATGGATCATGGTGCATGTGTCCAGATTATAGGGAGCTCAATAAGCTTACCATTAAAGATAAATTTCACATTCCCGTGTTTGATGAATTATTGGATGAATTAAATGTAGCAAATTATTTTACCAAGTTGGATCTTCGTTCAGGATATCATCAAATTAGAATGAACACTGAAGATATTCCGAAACCAACATTTCGAACTCATGAGGGTCATTAGGAATTTTTGGTCATGCCTTTGGCCTTAACAATGCACCTTATACATTTCAAGGGTTGATGAATTCCATTTTCAAACCCTTAGAAAATTTGTGCTAGTATTTTTTGATGATATACTAATCTACAACAGGTCTTGGAAGGATCATGTTCAACATGTTGACAGGGTGCTCAAACTATTGCAGGAAAAAAAATTATATGCAAAAACATCCAAATGTTTCTTTGGAGTACAAGAGGTGGAATATCTGGGTCATATTGTATCTCACGAGGGTGTTAAGGTAGACCCTAACAAAATTAAAGCCATTAAGGAATGGAAGGTCCCCACAACCATAAAGCAGTTGCGAGGATTTCTCGGGTTAACAGGGTATTATCGCAAGTTTGTTAAGAATTATGGGAGAATAGCAGCACCTCTAACAACATTATTGAAGAAAGATGCATTTTCATGGACCCCTGAAGCAACTAAGGCATTTGAACGTCTTAAAGAGGCAATGTGCCTAGCACCGGTCTTAGCTACACCAGACTTCACAAAAATCTTTATTGTGGAATGTGATGCCTCAGGAAATGGAATTGGTGCAGTTTTAATGCAGGAAGGAAGACCCATTGCTTTTGAAAGCCGTCCAATCAAAGGAAAGTATTTACAGAAACCTATTTATGAGAAGGAAATGTTATCAATACTACATGCACTAAAGAAATGGCGAACTTACCTAATGGGAAGACACTTCAAGGTAAAAACTGATCATGATAGTCTTAAACACTTTTGGAACAAAGACTATCTTCAGAAGAGCTGCAAAAATGGGTCACAAAGATGTTGGGTTATGACTTTGAAATAATCTACAAAAAAGGAAAGCTTAATGTTGTTGCAGATGCACTCTCGAGAAATAATGAAGAGGTGGAAGCATTGCTTTGTGCCATTTCTATTATCCAACCAGATTGGATAACCGAAGCAAGAGATGAATGGAAGAAGGACAAAGATGTATGGACACTCATTCAAAATTTGCAGCAAGATCCTAGTACATTTGATACATTTAGTTGGAAAAATGATTCCTTATGGTACAAAGATCGCTTATATCTTTGTAAGAATTCCCAACTAAAACAAAATATTCTTCTGGAATTGCACACTTCTCCTTTAGGAGGACACTCAGGATTTTTAAAAACTTACCACAGGGTGAAGAAAGAATTTTTTTGGGATGGCCTTAAATCTGATATTCAAAATTTTGTGGCAAAATGTTTGGTTTTCCAGCAGAATAAAGTTGAGACAATTAAGACCCCGGGACTTCTACAACCTTTATCCATTCCAAGTCAACGTTGGGAGGAGATTTCAATGGATTTTATCACAGGTTTACCTAAGTCAGAAGGAAAGAGTGTCATCATGGTGTTAGTTGATAGACTTACCAAGTATGCACACTTTTGTGCATTATCTCATCCATTTAAATCAAGTACAGTTGCTACTACATTTATGGACAGAATTCAAAAGCTACATGGAAGCCCAAGGGTTATTGTGAGCGACAAAGATCCCATTTTTACTCGAAATTTTTGGACGGAGTTATTTTCTTGTTTGGGTACTCAATTAGCTCATAGCTCATATTATCATCCTCAATCCGATGGTCAAACTAAGATACTGAATAAATGTTTGGAAGGATATCTTTGATGTTTTGTATCTGATAAACAAACATAATGGGTCAAGTGGTTACCTCTGGCTGAATGGTGGTATAACACTTCCTTCCATACTACAACAAAAATGACCCCATTTATGGCACTTTATGGTTATCATCCACCATCCATCACATCATATTTAAGAGAAAATTCTAAGGTTCAAGTAGTGGAAGAACACATCGAGAATAAACAACAAGTTCTCCAACTATTAAAGGATAACCTAAATTTGACACAAAATCAAATGAAACAATAGGCAGATCAACATCGCAGTGAGAGAAGTTTTGATGTAGGAGACTGGGTATTTTTACGGCTACAACCATACAAACAAATGTCCCTCAAGCAAGCTAATAAGGATAATAAATTATCGCCAAAGTACTATGGTCCTTAAAAGATGTTGTAAAATATTGGTACTATGGAATAAAAATTGGAGCTTCCTGAATCTTTGTGGGTGCATCCAGTTTTCCATGTTTCATGCTTAAAGAAGGTTATAGGTGAAAATCTCCCAGTTCAAAAAATATTTCCATAAATTTATGAGGAAGGAAAAATCATATTGGAACTTGAAGTGGCACGGAAACAAGAACTCGACAACTACGAAATCGATCAATTTCAGAGTATCTCATCAAGTGGAAGAACTTACCCATTGAATATTTTACATGGGATGATGAGAATTTTATACAGAAACACCACAACTACTCAAGCGTTGAGGACAACACCTTTTTTAAGGAGAGGGGCATGCTAGGTCCCTATATTACTAGTTTAGTCCCTTATTGTTATTAGTGTAGCCCCCTTATTGCTATTGTTGTACCCCTCCAACCCTAATATTGTTATTATTGTGCCCTTACATTATTATTGTTAGGTCGGATAGGATTATATTATGACCCCATGGACTCCTATATATAGAAGGAGGTTTTGGACATTTGTATCATCCAATAATTGTTCATTTATGTAATGTATTGGAGGTTTCCCCCTTGAAGTGGCTGATTTCTAAGGCGTTGATATCTATTTTATTCTATTTTTGGAGCTGGTTTCATAACGTATCATGTCGAAGTTATCACTTTAATATTAATTGGTCTTTAGCATCTTATAATATGGCTGCATTTCTTCATCGTAATAGGTGGAAAGTTGTTTACCACTCTCACTATGAAGAACAAGGTGAGATTCATCCATATGTGTAATGATCCATTATATTACCTCCGCACATGGAATGACCTAGAACCTACATGTGATCTTTTGCATCCTGGACTTCTTAATGTTGATGTATGCATGCACATCTTCTATGCCCTCGAGAAAACTTTCCTCCATGAATGTGTTCTATATTTTTCTCCATGTGACCTGTGTATCTTTATCAATAATGCACTTTGTGTCTACATATGTAGGGATGTTTAGGTGTGTAAATTCTATAGGCTCATCATCGCTTGCTTCTGAAAGTTCTCTATATGCCACTTTGAGAGGTGGAATGGGTCCAACAAATGACGACGAAGTGACAATACTTGTAGCATGAACACCTGTTTTGGGAAACACACTCATATTGCCAATATTAGCTTAAAACAAACTAACTATGCAATAATACTTCTAAATCACATATATAAAGAGTCATTATAGATGATATAACATGAAAACATTGAACGAAAGAGAGAAATCACTTGCATGCATGAGAAAATGGGCATGCAAACTAGGAGGGCGCACTTTCAAAGTACGAACATATGTGTAGGATCATTCAGGGATTTGTAGTGCACTCATGTGCTCGATCAAGTGAAAGAAATAACCTAGGGTGAACTAGTACACTCTGATGGGTCAAAGGGGGAATTTTATGGTACTTCAAGTCTTCCATATGTGTTCAAGGATACAGGGAGGGCACAATTTCGCACTCCGAAGGGACGAAGGAAGGGATAGCCATGGCTTCATGTATTCAAAATGCACCCATGCACTCAATGTAGAGGGAGAATTACCAAAGGGATGAAGGAATGACTCTTTATGTATTTGTTATGTGCTCATGTGCTAAAAAAAGGGCATAATTATTTGTGGCAAAGAAGCGCACTCTAGAGAGAAACTAGGTCAAACAGGGCACAATAGGCTAATCAGGCTTCGAGCTCAAGAAGTGTGCTCTACCTGTTGGAAGCTTGGAAATGAGTTTTAACAATAGGATTCGATGGTAATTGGAGAGATAAATATCTGCAAGGATTTTATAACTATTGTTGCATGCATGGTGGAATATGAAAGGTCTAAAGAAGATGAAGAGTTTTTGCATGAAACAATAGATTAACACATGCAATCTGAATATTGGGAATAAACGACAGTAAACAAACTGAAAAAGAAAGGATCGAAAATAATAAGATAATAAATGATAGAGAAATATTATATTCAATGGAAATATTTGACATGCAATACTTACTTGCAACATTGGTTGATGAAGAGACTCTTGATTCCCAGTTGTGTGCCCAACTTAGATGGAATTATTATGCAAGAAGAATGATTAACTCATTTGATTTAAATAAATTCACATGCAAAATTGATTCATACATGAGTGCCACTTATCGTCGCATGAAAGGGTTAGTTAAAGGCAGTTAAGTGGGCTCCCTTCTTCTAGGAGTGTGTCCCCATGCAATGACGTTGGCTCATGCATGCATCAAGAAGGGTGCATGTCTTCGTCATGGAGAAGTGTCCTCATGGAGGGCACATCTACTTAGCATGAAGGAGTTCTCCCTCCTTGGGCACACTACTTCAGCCCAAAGGAGTGCACTCAAGTTGAGCGCATGTCTTCATCAACTTGGAGTGAGCTTTTGATTTTCTTGTGTATTTTTATTTCTTTTTCTTTCTTTTTTACTCGATTGAGTGTTTTTGGAGTACATGCATGGAAATAAGGAAGGTTTTTAAGTCAATAAATATCTTAAGCTCACCTAACCACATACTTACTAACTCAAGAACTTATAATGGTTAAGTGATGACACTTAGGAAGCATTGACTTAGGAGGATGCGACACTAGGAGAAAACACATAAATAACAAATCAAACAACATGTAGACCCAAGGGGGATTGAAATGACAGTTATCATATGCTCCAAAATTTACATAGGAAAAAATTTTGGGGTCTCCTTGTCACAATGAAAACAATGCAATAAAGAAGGATAATGTTCTCTATATTTTTCTAAAAATACAGTATGAAAACATTTTAATGAATAAAGACTAGAAAATGGTAATTTTCCATATCAAGACTTTGTCTTTCCTTCCAAAGTAACCATGAACATTTTCATCAAAAAGTATTCATGATAAACCTTTAGCTTAGGTTTAAGCATATGAAACTTGATCATATGTAAAACAACATCATCACCTTATGCATCATTGAAACTTGGCATATATGTTTTCCAATCTAAGCAAAGAAGACAATTTGGAAAACTAGGAATATGAGAGAGATTCATAGGCGAATACCTCACAAATTTAGAATCCATATTTGGAGAGTGGAGTCGCCAAGCAATTACTTAGGCTACTGATTCTTTGGATAATGGAATTTCTATGAAAGCTTTGAATTTCTAGAACTACAAGAAAAAAGGAAATTTGTGTGTGTTAAAAAATGTCACCATATGCTCATTGGTGATAGTCAAAAGATCCTTTTTCACCAAAATTTGAACGTCACCAAAGGTGGCATCGGAAAAAGTATAGGTGGTTTGGTGAAATTAAAGGTTCGTAACCAATAATTATTTATAATGACAGATAGTGATTGTCACCATTTCATATGAGCAATGGTGACAAACATTAGCCTCCTTCACCAAAAAAGTGAACGTCGCCAAAGTTGGCATCACCAAAAGTATAGGTGTTCTGGTGACATTCAAGTTCTGTCACAAATAATGATTATAATCAAGGATATTGACCATCACCATTTCATATGAACAACAATGATTTATTGTGATGGACCCTTCATGTCCGTCACTGTTTATGCATATATATATATATGGTGAATTTCATTGATAGTTACCATTTCATATGAACATCAGTGATTTATTGTGATAGACATTTTATGGCCATCACTATTGATGCATGTATGGTGCCATTCATTAACCGTCACCATTTCATATTTTGGTGAGGGTCAAAAAATTCCAGCATAGTCACATTGGTGATGGCCAAAAGAGCCTTCTTCACCAAAAACTAATCGTCGTCATTCCATATGAATATCAGGGCATGATGGAATCGAACCACCAACCTCTTTCTTGTAACGTAGGTGCTCTTCCATTGAGCTAGCACCCTTTAAATAATTATATTTTAATAAAAAATATACTTTGAAACTTTATAAATTGTAAATTCTACAACTTTCAATAAATTATAAAACTTTTTAAAGTCTTGTTAAATATTTTAGTAAACAAGAAAAATAGCATCAAAATTGTAGGTCTCTACCTAATGGTTATGGAAGTTATGAAAAGTGGGTGGAGGGAAAAATAATTACATATAAGATACTCAATATGTTCAGTTTAACACTCTATTAGAAGTGAAACTTTAAAGAAATTTATAGCCTATAAATGACCTATAATAATAAATCTTAAAATTTTCAATTACACCGAAGATTGATTTCTCACTTAAAATTTGTTGTGATAGCTTAAAAATATGCCTCTAAAAAATTGATTTGCATGCCAAAAGTGAAAAATAGTGAGTACATATGATGCAATTATGAAAAAGAGCCACATAGTGGGATGCCACTACTCATTTGTATATATGAACTATGCGCATATAATTTTTAGTTTATTTGGTTGAAATGATATTTGTGAAGATGAAATTATTTGAAATAAAAGGGCATAGTAGCTCTATACCCAATATTCCTCAAAACTATGAACTCTATGATCTCACAAGAACATTTGTTGAATATATATACTCGAAGCAAAGGCCATATTTCTTTGGATTCAAGGTGTTTGCTACCTATTGAATGCATCTAGACTCCTAATAGTATGTATTTCCCTTTCTTTTAGGGCATAGAAGTCATCCAAACATGATTCGTTACAACCTTGGAGCTCTCTGCTCTCATAAGAACATTTTTTGGATATATATACTCCAAAAAAATACCATAATTCTTTGTATTAAAAGAGTTTTCCTCCAATTATATGTCCATAGTTTAACTCTTTTGGATCCCTAATAGTGGCGTATTAGGTTGTTATAGCTCTAGGTCACAACAAGGATTTGTGGAGGAATTGCATGGATGTTGCCTCTCAATTCTTATGACTGACAACAAACTATAATGTGGCTCATACATTTTTCATATATATCAAACATTTTGCCACATATTGGGAAACTCTTAGAAATATGTTCACACAAGATCCAAGGTGCTACAATTCTCAGTCTTAAATTTACTACATTACAAATATGTTATATGTACTTGCCATGTTTGCACTATCCTTTAGAATATTCCCAATGAATGTATGGGGTGTTGAGACCAATACATATGGGGCATTGAGACCAATATGTATCTAGCATGGAGTTGGAGGTTGTATGCTTCTACATAAACACAAATGCCTTGTGATTAGTATTTATATAAAGTATCAGAGTTAGAGTTATTATTGCATTTGCACAGGACATCCCTATGGGATTTCATTCTACATTAATAATGTAGTATATTATTGAATCTCAATAACTCTCTCCTAAGAGAATGATAGTTGTGTCCATTTAAGTTATATCAAATAGTTCAGATTAATGGAACCATGTTATAACCCCTGAAGAGCATACACCACAAATTTAAGTCATGTTTTCATTAGGGGAATTTTGAGGTCTAAAATGGGCCTCGAAAAAATGTACAACAAAAATAAAATTTATAAGAACCAATAGGATTCAAGATGATGATGTCAACCATGGGGGATGATTCACCATTTTTGGAGTAAAAAATTAAAAATATGAAAAAATAATAAAATAATAAAACTACTTTTTCAACTTATCTCTCTAATTTTTTACTCAAATTTCGAGCGAGATTACTGTTTGGATGCAAAATTTAATTCATCATCCAATAAGTACCCATGTTGCATACTTTCGATGGACCCTGGTACACGTTAAATGAGAAATAAATGAAATAAATGTGTTTACAATCACATTTTTCATGTATTTCTTATTTTTCATGCAGCAGTGTCCATCGAAAGTATGCAATATGGGTACTCCTTGGATTGGAAATCAAATTCTGCATCCAACAAGTATTTCCGCTAGAAATTTGAGTAAACCCATTAATTCATCATCAAATAAATACCCATGTTGCATACTTTTGATGGACCCTGGTACACGTTAAATGAGAAATACATGAAATAAATGTGTTTACAATCACATTTTTCATGTATTTCTTATTTTTCATGTAGAAGTGTCCATCGAAAGTATGCAATATGGGTACTCCTTGGATTGGAAATCAAATTCTGCATCCAACAAGTATATCCACTAGAAATTTGAGTAAACCCATAGGGAGATAAGTTGAAAATACGAGTTGAAAAAATAATTTTTCCTTTTTTTCCTCTAAAATTTGATGATGTAATGAAATATTATTTTATTATTTCCACTATTATTTTATAATTTCCTTAGGAGGCCCATTTTAGACATCAAAATTCCCCTAATGGTTAAACAGAACCGTGGAATAGTGATTAAGACAGGATGACCTTGTTTAAGTAATTTATCCCCCATAATATAAGTTTAAAGGTCCACTCAATGAGTTCTGTTGGTGCTTTGGAAAATCAACAATATATTTTCCAAGAACAGATTTATTATCATCCTTTATAAGTCTTAATTTATAAATTGCAACAATCGATCCTTGTTGAATGTGCTTGTAGATCAAAGGTTATTGAGGTTCATCACACACATGTTGTTAACTGATCACTTATGGTGAGAAAACCAAGATTACCCATCCTCATTCCCCCTAAAGAACACAATAAATAACCACATAATTCTACACTATTTTGTAAATTTAAAAACAAAATACAATCTGAAATCCATCAAAAACAAAGAAAATAAAGGATAAAAAACAGAATTTATTTACCAATTCAGGGATATATTTTGTGCCTTGTTTCACTTTCATGCTAACAATGTTAAACTTGTCTTTGGTGCTTTTCTTTTGCGCTATATGTTTAGGTGGCTCAATGAATTTTGCAAGTCCAACCCAACTTCCCCATAAGAAGATTTACAGTATGAACTTAAAAACATTACATACTAATTATGAGGAGATGCCCAAAGGCCCTATTGTACTATTTAAATCTATTTATTGTATTATTCTATAAATTATGAAATTAACATGCCTTATCCCTTATCAACAATTATTTCTTCAAAATTATAATTGGAGAAGTAAAGAAATCATACTGAAATTAGTATTCAGCCCTTAGTTCCAAAGGCATGCTGGCCTATGTCAGGATATATCTCAATTCCTAGTTGACTTTCCAAACAACATTTTAAGAGTACACCTGTGTAGCATGAAAGTACATAAAATCTGAATAGCACACTCAATCGCAACTATACTCCTTCTCTAATAGCATATGGAGTTATTAATATTCAAGATCACATAGCACATTCATTCCTGCAAAATGAGACCACTATTTTAGTAAGAATTTTGCAAACATGCCTATTTTTTTGTTAAGAATCAAGTCTACTTTAAGTTTCCTAGTTTACAAAAAAGAAAATTATGCTATTAGGTTTTTTAATCTTTCCATTGTGATTGATATTGAACCTCTTCATCAAGTTAGTTAGCAATAACTTGGTTGACTTGTAAAAAATGATTAGCCCCAGATTTGATGTGAAAGAATTTTGCATATCAAAATTAGCAAATATGATGCATAGTAACAGAAATGAAGGAGGTTGTATGGAACTTTCAGTAGTGATTGTCCAAAGTTGTAGTCTTGGTGAATTGGTAATTCATGAACATTTTTAAATGTCAGTTTGTCATCTATGGCCTTTTTTGGAACCAACCTTCATGGGTGGTATTGGGGAAGCTGAATAGTTGTACATGCCCATAGATTGTCTACAAACAAATGAAAAAAAAATTGTAATAATACACATGCATACTTCAACTTGCTAATATTACAATATTTGAGGGCATTGATACAATCCTTCAAGTCTTTTTGATGAGTTGGTGCAACCACTAATTATTATAATTATTAGTTAATAATTCTATTGAACATACATCACACTAATATTAAAGATTATCTTATGAGAATTACTCATAGGTAGAGTTGTGAGTTCACAGTAAATGGAACAATAGAAATATAATTGAAAATCAGTGTTATTACTATATCATATATGTATAAATTATTCACATACCAATTCAAAGTGTTATACTAAAGAGTAGAAAGAAAAGTTATTCAAAATCCACAAATAGTAAGGCTTAATAGTGTCGTTTGTGGATCCACTTTGATACACAACTGCTAGCTTGAACCCCCAATGTTTGATGCTCATGTCAGGGTCTTGATGTGTTACTAGATTATTGTGCCAAGTTCATTACTCAAAAATTGAGTTGTCCACACTAGTTTTTCTCGCCAACAAAGGAAATAGACTATGATCTTTATAGCTTACCGGTCCAACACTCTAACTTCTGAATTGAGAAGCAAGGATGAAGGTGAAAACATTTATGTGCTATGAATTGAAACATCCAATGATTATCAATACTCCAACAAAAAATATTTGAACATTGAGTAACAATTAAATATTGTTAACTAAGTTATGAACAGTGACCAATCCAATGGAAGAGACCATCACATTTTTTTACTATGCACATAACTCACCCAGCTATTGCATATGGCCTCTATTCTTAGTCAACCATGTTGAAGACATAATGTACTCTGGGGACTGGTAATTCTAGTATCCAAACGGAAGAAATTCCATGCATTATTATCTAAAAAGGATGGTGTAACTATTCTGTTGGAATATGAAGAAAAAGTCTTCCCTGATTTGCTATTGCATTTATGCAGAGTAGAGGTCAATTAACATATGGGTTTCATGTTTTTTATTTATAAAATCAACATTTCCCCATCCCTCTAATAACAGATGGTGTCCAAAATCTTGGGCCTCTCTAGGAATCTAAATTGCATTCAGGCTATAGATTTTATTGAAATTTTAAGGTGTACAAACAAAAATTTTATGGGAGAGCATTGCAACCGTACACTCTTACATTTTGGTAGCCCTCTTATCACTTGGCTTTGGAAAATCCAAAGATCTTGCACTTTATTCTTCATATAGAAGCAAATTTGAGACTGGACCAATCAAAGATTCAACCTTTAATATTACATATAATCTCCTCAAACTAGAACAATCAAAGATTCAACATTTAATACTACATCTAATCTGACGAGTTATTATTTGTAGCTCAAGGGTAAGAGGTATTTTTTGGATGAGTTCAAGTGTAGGAGAAATTTTGTATACTTGATAATTTCTTCTCGACCAAAATGATAAGAATAATGTTGGTTAAGTCACTTTTTAATTCTGTCAAAAAAATTGCTGGAAAATGTCAGATATATAGAAATATGATTGTGAGGTTGTCGATTGAGAAACACTAATTAGCAAGGACCTATAATGTATATAACTAAAATACAGGTATTTTAATGGTAAGAAACAATTTAATGAAGCATCTGTTACATCTTCACCAGAACAACCAACCAATCAATTTCATTGGTGGAGATTGGAGCTTGGCTTGGGTTTTATGGTGTGATGGTTTGGATATTATTGCCATCATTCCTCCTAGCTCTCTTAAAATAAGAAATAGGACTCAAGATGTATAGGATACTAGTAAAATGGGCCTTGATGATTACGTACCTCACTTATTTATATATTCAACAGATCCAACTAGAAAATCTAATAACTAAAGTTATTGTGTTGTCAGATCACTTGAAGCCTAAGATCATAAGTGATTTTATTTGCTGAAAATATCATGCACATAACATTGTTGTATCCTCTTGATGCAAGCCACCTTGCAACTACATCAGGATAAAGGACACAACAATTATAAGTAAAGTTGTATGCTAGTAGTTTGCATTGTATCACAATTCACTTCCAAATTCATTTTAGCCTGCTCGGAGTACTAGTAGGATTTACTTTTTCACTTAATTTCTACATTTTATTTTTATAACTTAGAAAACTAATAGAAATTGTAAAACTCATAAAACAAATCCACGAACTAGTGCCACAAACTTAGGATCCACCAATGAAGATGGGAACCATACATTGAGTGTTTTTATCCTAGTCCCCTTTTGTTGATGAAAGAAAAAATAATACATTAACAAGTCTATCTAATTAAAGTCCAAGGGAGAATTTAATTGTAAACCATTTCATAGTTGTTCATGATTTATATGCACCCACAAAATATATTGCATATAATCAGGCAAAAAATTAAATTCAACACCACACAATCAAATAAAATAGGGAAATAATTTAGTTATATGTGACAGCGTAAAATGAATCCAAGTCTTCCAAAAGGAATAAAAAATCATGTTGCATGCTCAAAATCAAATGTAACACTATAAAATCCATCAGAAAGCATTGAAGGGAACCCTACAATGATGACAGTCAATGACTAAAGAAAATTTAAATATTTTCAAGGATCTCAGAAGAACTAAATTCTTATTTGCACATAAAATCTCAATTCTATCAGTATGTCATGAAGCAACATAAGTAGATCTAAGGATTGTAAAAAAATAAGTTAATTTTACATCCATTGGATATCCCTTTTCCATGAGGATTGTGAGTCCAAGTGATTTTGAACAAAATCATAACATAAAATAGTTATACTTTCCTCAATACTTTTCAAAATTAGTAGTATGATACCAATTCAGAAATGGCCTAAAATTTGGCCTCTGATGGAAGACTTCAATCTAGTTCCTAGGCAAAGAAAAAATTTCCTTGAAATAACACCTCTTCAGGGACAACATATTGAGATCATACCACCTAAAATACTGCACAAAATCACTATTATGACCCCAGTGTGGAAATGGAGCCAAAATTTTGGATCTTGCAACTTGAATGTAATTAGCCACACTAGTGAAAAAATATGCATGTCACATTTTTTTTGGTCATTGAATGGAGTAGATCTAGTGGAAGTTAAAAAGTAAAAACCTCAATGAGCCATGGTATAGAGTCTTTGATTGTAAGAACCCTATCATATTCCAAATTTTACAACTATTTATTGGAATATTAGAGTTCTTGCTTATTTTGATTAACTAAGTAAATAAATGGGTGGAGGGACCCATAACTGCTTAAGATGAATAAATCCACTCCTAAGAGTGTGAACACGGTTAATTAGCTAATAAATATACATCATGGAATAGTGGAGAAGCTTATTAATGAATTATGAGTGGGGATAAAACATCATTAATAAGAAAGAACATGGAGAGATGAAGGAGTCAAATAAGATCATGGAGGAATCAAGGTAAGATAATAGAGAAATAAATGATGATATGATGGAAGAAGTGGTGCATTAGTGCACACATTATGGAGAGGGTGAAAATTTAATGCAGGGATCATGGAGATCATGTAGAGACAGTGCACTCAACATGGAGACCTATGTCCACATGTGCAGCGCAGTTATGAGGTGGTCCAAAGCATGGGAAGGCTCACAAACTATATAATGAAGATGAAGGAAAAATTATAGGGAGGCTTTGTATTATTGATTATTGAAATTTTTAAATCTATATTTTCCATTTGACATTTCTATGCACGCTTATGCTATTTAGCTAAGTCTGCAGTGTTGTTTAGCACATGGTGTTCCCGAGCGGGAATCCCACCTTTACCTACGAAGGACTTCAAGTGCATACTCTAGGAAGGTTATTCTGAGCTACCATTCATCATTACGTATTAGTGCCACATTGTTCCTACTTTCTGTATCCCATACATCTTCAGAAATAACACATTTCTGCATCAGGGTTTGAGAGGAGGAGGTTTTCCTTCAGTATTTCAACTAAGGAACCAATGAAGAATTCATTCTTTCACCTTGAGCTTGAATATCAACCTTCCAACACTTCAGATCTGTACTAGGAATTATGCCAAACATATCTCACCTCCATGCAACAGAAGTCCCACTAAGGATTGCGCAGTCCAGTCCTCTAGATCCAAAGGAGGAGGGAAGTTTCCAATACTTCAGTTGGAAATCCTATGAGGGATCTTCCCCTCACTTTGTATGTATTATTTCCATAATTCTTTAGCTAAGTAGACATATTTTGTAGTAGGAACCAGCCTCTCCTTCCCATACAGTGCAATTTTCCATCTATTGTGTATGCAGCAGTTGTCATTTTGAGAGGACGAAGAAGAAGCTAGACCTTAAGCTTCTAGCTTAGAGATCTGAAGGAGGGATCAACCCTCAAAGCGTAGATCTGATTTGTAACACATTGCAGCCATATTACATTAGTTTATGCTTCAAATCTGCATAAACCCAGTAGTCAAGGGATCAAACCCTAGGAGGGTGAATTTCTGATCTTCTTAGATCTGGATTTCCTTTTTGGGTTATCTTGGATTTCCATCATAGTGCCGAGATGCAATATTGGCATCATAGGAGCTTGAGAGCACCATAGATATACATTTTCCCTTTCAGCCAACAACTGTAAGATCATCATCAGCTGAAGGGACGATGCAGTATACATCTTCCAACAGATCTAGTTACGCAGTGCCTGCTTTGGCATGATTTCAGGGTCATTCTAGGCCATTCCTTTGGCTTGAGTGCTTCTATTTTATACACTGTTGTATCTCTTATTCATCTCCAAATAATAAAATGGATCACCAATTATGTCTATATCTGTGTTGATCATAAATTATGTGTACATAATCTGTTGTTACAAAATTGTGTTTGTGTATTACTGCATTCTCCCCTTTGGGATATTACAAACCCACAAGTTTTGGATTAGAAAATGTTGGCAAGAATTTGCATGATGATGATGATGACGTATGAAACTATGGATTTTCTGACTATTGGATTTCTTTGAATTGTACTTTGATCATGAAGTGGTTGACTAATCCTCAAATGTACATTCGAGTGGTCAACACGACCAAACACAAAGTCTATAACCCCTAATACATGGATTCAAATGGTTATTATAGGGATTTTGACATGTGACCTTAGGCTTACAATGTTGGTGAAATTTTATAATGGAAGCATAGGTGAAAAATGTATGGTAATGAGTGACATTTTGAAACCCAAACAACCATCTCAGAAATACAAGGAAGTGCCCTGAAAATTTTGCACGAGGTTTTCCTTGGAAAAGAAAAATTCTTAGTACATGAAATTTCCAACTGTTAACCAAACTTACAGGTAAAACCCAAAGAAATCAAATTGATTCATGCAACACAAAGAATTTTAAGAAGAGAACAAAAAATGGTGTACATTGAACATTCTCATCACTATGTAAGAAATAGAACGTACAAGACTTCCTCTAAAGATGTAGGGGTGTTGGCCAAGAGACTGAATCATGTTGAAGCCATCAAGAACACAAGGATTTCATATAAAGAGTTTAAAACTTCATTCAAAATAGTGTGCCAATATTTTTTTTTGAAGGCTCCCCAAATAGGGGAAATGTAAAGGAAAGAAAGTGATATACGATGTTGTATGAGAGATCACAAATGGTCCAAAGGTATTTTTAATTAAACATTTCCAATATTTAGGTTGGAAGATACAGGTCAAAGGTCCCCACTAAATATCTCATGTCATCAAGAACAATAAAATATTGATTGTTAATTTATTGCAAAGGAGGGGGAATGCTAAAAATTCTAGAACAATGTACTTATTTATTAACAATGATAATTACTTGTGATGATTATATATACAATACTTTTAACAATTACAACTTCTTCATCAAGCAACTATACTTCAGAAGATCAATCATACAAGAATATAAAAGAATATATCACAATCCACAATATCAACACAATGATTACACTAGGAAAACCCACTTGGGGTAAAAACCTAACAAATCTTTCCGTAAACCCATCCATCAAGACAAAGCAATAAGAGCGAAGAAAATTAAATCCCCCTTGTACATCTTTAAGGTAGGGGTGATGAATGGTAATGAAGTTTTACATTTAATTCACCTTGAGCCAGGTGGGATAATGTGTTAAAATTGACAACTAGGGCCAAATTCCACTTTGGACCACTCCTGTGGGGAAGATTATTATAGCATTGAATTACTATCTTCAAGAGGACCAAAATTGATATAAATATCGTCTCATTTGGTCAAGTGAAAGCATGATTTTGAATTTTTGTTTTCTCACATACAAATTATCAAGGTTAGCCTCTATGTTAGCTCATCAAGCCCAACATATGTGTCTGTTCACCCTCTCCATCTTATATAAATAGAAGCGTCCTCCTATCTCATTTGATGATCCAACGCTTGGAGAAATTTCTGAGGTAGTTAGGTGCTTACAAGAAGAGGACGAAGGGTGGTTTTTTTTTTGCTCTACTTCACACAATGTTGGAAATGTTGTCATTGATGGCAAAAGAGATGGCAAAGAAGGAACACCTGAGGCAGCAACAAGGCAAAGAAAGCAGCAAATCAGTAAGATGTAGAGAGGTTCATTTAAAGAAGCAGAGGCAGCAAAAGGAGAATTAAGGAGTAGCATCAGTCAAGGAGCAGATGAAATAAACAAGGGAGCGTAAGAAGCAATGAAGACAGCAAAGAAGTAAATGAAGAATATAATAAGAGACAGAACCGTTATCATAGGCAGAGGCAGAGGCAGAATGAAATAAGCAATAGAGGCAGTGCCAGGGTAGAGCAGTTATAAAATTCCAAGCTGGGCGTTATTTATATATATATATATATATATAAATTCTTAGAATCATATCCTGTGTTGTATGAACTATGTAACGGAGCGATAATACAATGGAGATTCAGACGGAACCTTGTGTAAATAAGATGGAACTAGTGCATGTTTGATGTTGCCCGGAGTTAGTGTTAATGCGAAGAAATTAGCGTTAAAACGGTGTATTTAACTATACGATGGAACCTTGCGTGGAATGAAGCGGAACCATGACCCATATGAATAGTGACGGCGGTTTGGCACTGGATGGTGGTATTCATTGCACCACTCCTATATGGAAGGCGGTATTCGAGGAGTTGTGAGCGATTCCATATAGGAATCGACACGTGGCTTATGGACCCATTACAAAACCGTTTGTTAAACTGCGCCTTCGCGCCTTAACGTTCTGCGTTGGAAGCAGTGCGAAATGGATAGGAGCCGTTGATTTGGAAACAGGCCATTGGACGGCGATCGCGCGATGAACATGCCCGGAGTTTAACGAAGGTGTGCGAAGGTTAAGCCATGTATGGTGCGTGCGGTTGATTGGCTATTGGTTATATAGGTGGGGCCCGAAGCCAAACGTTTATAATAAATTCATTCATTTAAAAGGCGTATAATGTTAATCTAAGGTCACAAAGGTATGAACGTTGGTTGGCGGCATAATATAAAGATTGAAAATAATATATATAAACCGGGAGCCAAAATTAAGTTCGAAAGTTGCGAATATATTTATTTGAGAAAGAAGATTAAGAGCCACGTAAGCTAAACTGGGAATATGGTTGATTTATTAACTCTCCAGATTTAAGCATTGAATTTGCCAGTGTGTTCTCAAGAGAAGAGTGAGATTGCCGGATGAGAAAATGGTTGGACATGAAACTTTGAATAGAATTAAAAAGTGGGAGCAGATATTTGTTTTGCTAATAAGGCAAAGTGTTTCCTGTAAAATGAAACCAAAGGTTATACGGTTGATGGTATATGGTAAATATTGTGAGCACTAATATATCCGTGTGATTAAAAGGGTTTATAAAAATGCAGAGAGTTATTTTAAGTTTGACTAAAAGACAGTTGTACATACAGCTATTATATAACTGGAATGAACAAGAAAAATACAGGGATTCAAAAGAGCAGTGAACAGGTGAAATATACAGATGACAGTAAACAAAGATGATGCAGAACAGTTTCTTAACAGCAGTAGAAAAAGACAAAATCCAGTAAAGCCAAAGTTCAGAAGAGGAGCTGAGTGATATTGAAATATGTAATTAAGAATGTGAATGTAAATGATGTAATTATTTTTTTATTGTTTGTGATGCAAAGGAAAGTATCCTAAGGAAAAGACAAAATCCCACTGTAGCATGAAATTTGTACATATTGTAGTAATTCTAAAATTGAGTTGAAAAAGGAATAAGAAGACAGAAGCCAAAGAGTCATGACTGTTCACTTCAAATTCCTTGTGAAATACAAACAGTCATGTGAGAATTTCTATATATAATATCAATTTGATAAGCTCAAGAGAGAGAGAGAGAGAGAGAAAATATAGAGAATGCAGAATATAGAAGAATAAATCAGAGAAGATTAAGAGAAGAAATAGAAGCTACAGAACAGAGCTGATATCTAAGGTAAATCAGCAAACATTCAGTTTGTTAAATTGAGGATGTTGGAGCTTCCCTATCAAGTAGTAGCTTGATAGCTGTCAGTTGTAGCTGACTGAGGTTGAAGCCTCCTGTAGGTTGGTGCCTGCAGAAAATTTAAGGAAGTTGGTGCTTCCTTGAAAGTTGTAGCTTGCAAAATTGAGGTAGGAGCCTCCTATAGGTTGGTGCCTGCAGAAAAACAGTGGTGAGAGGGAGTTGGAGCTTGCCTTTGCATCACAACAATAATAAGATGTGGTTTTCTCCCTTTATGGGTTTCCACCTATATCTGGTGTCTCTGTGCATGATGTTTATGTGTTGATCTAATTTATATCATCTGCTTAATACTTGCTGCTCTCATATTAAGTCTGTTTTTCTATTACATTAATACTTGCTGCTCATATTCTAAGATTACTTACATATTAAGCTGGACATGAAATGAAGATGTATGTTAGTTTGAATAAAAGGTTTAAAAAGTCCATGAATGTGTTAAACTGATTCACCCCCCCCCCCTCTCAGTTTAACTAAGAGTTCAACAATTGGTATCAGAGCAGGTTCCTTTGTTCAAGTCTAACAACTGAAAGGAGATACTAGGTTCCTAAGATGGCTAGTAAAGAAGGATGCTCAACCAATAAATCCCCTTTCTTCACTAGTGAAAATTATGCTTTCTGGAAAATCAGAATGAGGACATACATAATGTCTCTAGGAATAGAAGTCTGGGCTGCTGTGGAATTAGGATATGCCTCGAAGGCAACTGACACAAAAAAAGAATCAAAAAAAGATTTTGTGGCTAATGCAAAAGCCATGAATGCCATCGTGAATGGGTTATGTGAAGAAGAGTTCATTAAAGTAATGCACAAAGACACTTCCAAAAAAATATGGGATACTCTTGAAAACATACATGAGGGATACCAGAAAGAAAATACTGCCAAACTTCAAGTCTATAGAGCCCAGTTTGAAAACTTAAAAATGAATGATGATGAAGACATTGCCAGTTTCTTCCTAAAAGTTGCGAAAATTATTAACAATATGAAAGCTCTTGGAGAAAAAATGCCAGAAAGTATAATTGTGCAAAATATTCTAAGATCTCTTCCATCCAGTTTTAATCCAAAGGTGTCTGCAATAGAAGAAACAACTAATTGGGAGACCTTGACCATGAACCAGCTACTTGGAAATCTAACAGCCTATGAAATGAGGCTCCCACAGAAAAAGCCAAGTACGAGGAAAGCAACCTTTAAAATAGAAAAGAAGAAAGGAGAAGAGGGAGACATATGCTCTTGCTCAGATGAAGAAGAGGAAAAGTTTGTCAAGAAATTGGATAGAGGCTCAGGTAAATACAAAGGTAAACTCCCCTTAAAATGCTTTAACTTTGGAAGAGTGGGACACTATGCTGCTAAGTGTCCTCACAAGAAAATAAGAAATCAAGCTCAAGAATCAGAGAAAAACACATCAAAGAACTGGCAGAAAGGAAAGAAATTCAGCAGAAAATCTTTCTATGCTCAACAAGACAGCAGTACATCTAAAGACTTAGATGAATCCTCAGGAGAAGATGGAACCTCTGAATTTTTACTAATGGCCATAGAATATCTTGAAGGACTCTTGCTAGAAGAAGAAGAAGAAGGGGAAGTCGACCTTGAGGGGGAGCTAAGAAGTGCTCTGGAAGAGATTGATAGACTCAAACTGAAGTGCAGAAAACAAAAGGACATTCTTCTTAAGTATGTAAGAGAAGAGAAAAATTCAGAAGTCCTCATGCAGCTAAAGGTAGAGCTTGAAGAAGCCAAGAAGATATAAGACATGTTACTTTAGCAAATCAAGAATAAAAACCAAGAACAAGAGAAACTGGAAGAGGACGTAGTATGTCTCAAGAAGAAACTAGAAAATGCTCAAAGGACAGTGCTTATAAACTCTTCTCAAACAAGCTCTAGTAAGTTGAATGAAATTCTGGTTGCTCAAAGATCCCCAATGATAAAAACAGGAATAGGCTATGAAGGAGAATCGAGTAAAGGAAAAGAAAAGGAGAATAAAAATATTATTTTTGTAAAAGCTAAGAAGAATGATGAAGTAGCTCAAACAATTCCTACAAAAGAAGAAATTTGCAATAAGGAAGACAAAGATCAGAAGAAACCACTAGTAGCAAAGAATGTAATAAATACTCAGACCCCTGAATATGTAAAATTTGGAAGCCATCAAAGGAGATTCTTCCCTCCAATGAAGAATGCCACCTGTTATGTCTGCCACAAGCTGGGACACATTGCTGCATATTGTCATGCAAGGAGGAGTGACTCAAACCAGCAAAAGATGCAAACATTGAAGAGACTGCCCCAAGCGAACAAATGGAAGAGACAACCTTACATCAGGTATGCAAATAATTTCTATGTTTATTTTTTTTATTGTAAGGAATTTGGCCATAGAATTATTGAATGTAGAAAGTATAGACAAAGATTGATGTTCAATAACTCAAGGAGGTTTATGAGTCAAAGAAATTTTGTTCATACTCACAATTCTACAAAAACTATGATCAAATGTTGTATATGCAATCAAGTTGGACATATGCCTTCCAAGTGTTCTCTAAGAAGATATAATTCATCACCTCACAAAAGATACCAAACAAAAGGGGGCCTCCGGTGAATAAATGTGCCTTGGCTTTAATTGCTCAAGATTTGAAGAGTCAATGGTATTTGGACAGTGGCTGCTCTAAACACATGACAGGAGACAAAATCAAGTTTATAACTCTTGATGAAAAGAAATCAGGCAATGTTACCTTTGGCAATGATAAATCAGGAAAAATAAAATGAAAAGGCTCAGTCAGCATAGACAATGGTAGAGGAAAAGCCCAAGATGTACTATTTGTAGATGGGCTGAAAGAAAATTTACTGAGTGTCAGTCAGATGTG
The DNA here is from genome assembly GCA_034641835.2 of Pinus albicaulis. Classification (NCBI taxonomy): domain Eukaryota; kingdom Viridiplantae; phylum Streptophyta; class Pinopsida; order Pinales; family Pinaceae; genus Pinus; species Pinus albicaulis. The sequence continues at coordinate 1,460,579,435 of CM076580.1, read as the reverse complement.
TGGCAAAGCCTGTGAAGTTCTCTTTAGAGCACAAGATTGTGAAGTCAGATCAAGCACAACCAGAAAGACTCTGCTCAAAGGTGTTTGAACAGAGAGTAATGTGTACATAGTGAAAGAAGAGGATGAAGCCTGCCATCTTAGCAAACTTGAGGAGTCATGGTTATGGCATAGGATATTGGGACATCTCAGCTTCGACCATATCATTAGACTGAGTAAGAAGAAATCTGTCAGAGATATGCCTGAAATAAAAAGGGCCTTCAAATACCATATGAAAATCTTGTCAATTGGGGAAACAGACTTACACATCCTTCAAATCTAAATATGAGCTATCAACAAGAAGACCACTCCAGCTTGTGCACATGGATCTGTGTGGACCTGCAAGAACTAAAACACCAAGTGGAGAATCCTACTTCATGCTGATAATAGATGATTTCTCTAGAATGACATGGGTTGCTTTTCTCAAGAACAAATCAGAAGAACTGGAGAAGTTTAAGACATTCAAAGCATTAGTAGAAAATCAAACTGGATGCAAGCTAAAATGTATTAGATCAGATAGAGGAGGAGAATTCACATATTATGACTTTGCAGACCTATGTAATGAACATGGAATAAAGAAACAATTTACCATTGCAGGGACACCTCAGCGGAATGGAGTAGCAGAGAGACAAAACAGGTCTGTACCACAAATGGCCAGAGCTATGATGCAAGAAAGTAACATTACTCAAACCTTTTGGGCAGAAGCTGTACACACAGCAGTACATATTCTAAACAAAGCTCATTCAAGACCTAACAGTGATAAGACACCTTATGAGCTATGGCATGGTAAACCTGCATCAATCAAGCACTTTAGAGTCTTTGGCAGCAAGTGCTACATAAAGAATAATGATGAAAATATGGGGAAGTTTGATGCAAGAGCAGATGAAGGAATACTCTTAGGATATGCATCCAAGAGTAAAGGATACAGATGCTACAACAAGACTCTTCGAAAAATTGTAGAAATTATTGATGTAAGATTTTATGAAGAACTTCCAAACAAGACAAGAGATATAGACTGCAGCAGCCATCCTGAAAATCATGAAGAAGAGGACCAAGATGATGAAGAAACAAGAAAAACATCAGAAAATGTTGAACTGAACTCAAAAACCCCCTCAAGATACACTCAAAAGAACCATCCAGAAGATCAAATCATAGGAGACAAGAGTGTAGGAGTGAAAACAAGAAGGCAGCTAGCTGAACAGACAGAAGAAGTATACATAGCAATGTTATCACAAATAGAGCCAAAGAAGTTTGAAGAAGCCAACAAGGAAAAGTATTGGGTAAAAGCAATGAATGAAGAATTGGACCAAATTGAGAAGAACAATACCTGGGAACTAGTTCCTAGACCAATTGAGAAGAATATCATTGGTTCAAAATGGGTATTCAAAAACAAAATAAATGAGCAAGGACAAGTAATTAGGAATAAAGCCAGACTTGTCTGCAAAGGATACTCACAAATCGAAGGACTTGATTATGATGAAACATTTGCCCCTGTAGCCAGAATGGAAGCTATGAGAATGTTCCTGGCATTTTCTTGTTACCAAAACTTCAAAGTATATCAAATGGATGTAAAATCTGCATTTCTGAATGAAGACTTAGAAGAAGAAGTCTACATGGAACAACCAGAAGGCTTCTTATGGACAGACAAAGAATACTATGTGTGCAGACTGAAGAAGGCCCTATATGGACTGAAACAGGCTCCTCGTGCTTGGTACTCAAGACTGGATAAATATTTGCAAAAACAAGGCTTTAAGAGAGGTGGAGTAGACAACAATCTATACATAAAAGCCTATGAACATGAACTCTTGATTGTTGTAGTATATGTTGATGACATTATGTTTGGAAGCAACAGAGAAGAACTAGCAAAAGATTTTGCTGATGAGATGAAAACAGAGTTTGAGATGTCTATGATTGGAGAACTCAGTTTCTACTTAGGACTTCAAATTCAACAAAAGAAGACAGGTACATTCATCTCACAAGAAAAATACTTAAAGGAAATGCTGAAAAAATTCAAAATGGAGGACTGCAAACCTGTGACAACCCCCATGATCACAGGATGCAAGCTGTGTGCTGATGATGGGACAGCATATGTAGATCAAAAACTCTACAGATCCATGATAGGAAGCATGCTGTATTTGATAGCATCTAGACCAGACATCATGCTAGCAGTTGGACTAGTAGCAAGATATCAAGCAGCACCTAAACAAAACCATCTTCTGGCAGTAAAAAGAATACTCAGATATCTACAAGGAACATCACAGTATGGACTTTGGTATCCTAAAAGCAAAAGCTTCACTTTAATAGCATACACAGATGCAGATTGTGCCAGCTATGTTGATGACAGGAAAAGTACAAGTGGAGGTGCTTTCTATCTAGGAGAAATTCTGGTGGCATGGTTAAGCAAGAAACAAACATCCATCTCTCTGTCTACAGCTGAAGCATAATATATAGCAGTAGCAGCATGTTTTACACAAGTCATGTGGATGAAGCAAACTCTTCAAGACATGAAGGTAAGCATTGATGAACCTATCTCAATCAAATGTGATAATACAAGTGCTATAAGTATATCTAAAAATCCTGTACTTCATTCAAAAACTAAACATATTCCAATCAAGTATCATTTCCTCCGAGAACAAGTGGCTCAGAAGATAGTAAAGCTAGAATATGTACCAACGAAAGAACAGACAGCTGATATATTTACCAAACCTCTTGCTAGAGAACCATTTCAATACTTGAGAGATAAACTAGGGGTAGTATCTGCAGATGCTACTCTCTAATATAAAGAGGAAGCACAATTTCAGGGGGAGAACAAAAATGAAAATATCATTCCAGGGGGGAGAACAACCAGCAAGGAAAGCATGAGTCAGGTCCTCAGGATCAAAGGATTAAGGAAAAAGAACACCAAGTTATCATTCTAGAGTTATCTGCATTATTCAAGCATCAAAAGGTCAATTACAGAGCAAAAGCATCAGTATTGTGTTCTGAAATATTATATTGAGTATCTGAAACATAAAAGATGAGTAGTGATTATCATTTGTAGCCTCTCAGCATTTTAGTTGTTGAATCCAATCATACATCTCTGACTAGATAAAACTGATACAATATATTCTATGAAGTATCATTATTCTCACTTTTAGCTCTATTCAAGTGAAAGAATTGTATCAATTTACAGTGTATATTCAAAATTGATAATCCTCAAAGTGTTCTCTCAACAAGTCTTATACATCACTATGGAACATCATGGTACAAATTTAGCAGAAGAGGGCCTAAACACAACTCAGAAAGAGGAAATGAAAAAAGCAACCCTTTTCCATTGATGTCAAAGGGGGAGGAAGAGCAAGCAACAGGAGAAAGAGCAGGCAAACAGAGAAAATGTATGTATTGCCATCAATGCCAAAGGGGGAGATTGTTGGAAATGTTGTCATTTATGGCAAAGGAGGTAGCAGATGCAGAAACAGGAACAGTTACAAGGAGACAAAGACAGACAATGGAGGCAGCAAAGAGGAAATGAATATAAAGGAATAAGACAATGAGGCAATGAGGCAAAGTAACAAACATAGAGAGAGAGCATAAGAAAAATAGCTACAGAGGCAGAGAAAGTGAATATAATAAGAGGCAGAACCGTTATCAGAAGCAGAGGCAGAGGCAGAGCGACAGAAGCAGCAGGGGCAGAGCAGTTATAAAAATTCCAAGCCGGGCGTTATTTATATATATATATATATAAAGTCTGAGAATCATATTCTGTGCATGTATGAACTATGTAACGGAGCGATAATACAATGGAGATTCGGACGAAACCTTGTGTAAATAAGACGGAACCAGCGCATGTTTGATGTTGCCCGAAGTTAGTGTTAATGCGAAGAAATTAACGTTAAAACTGTGTATTTAACTATACGATGGAACCTTGCATGGAATGAAGCGGAACCGTGACCCATATGAACAGTGATGGCGGTTTGGCGCTGGATGGTGGTATTCATCGCACCACTCCCATACGGAAGGTGGTATTTCCCGGAGGAGGAGTGATTCCATACAGGAATAAACACGTGGCCTATGGACCCATTCTAAAACCACCTGTTAAACTGTGCCTTCGCGCGTTAATGTTCTGCGTTGGAATCTGCGTGAAATTGACAGGAGCTGTTGATTTGGAAACGGGCCATCGGATGACGATCGCGCACTGAACATGCCCAGAGTTTAACGAAGGTGTGTGAAGGTTAAGCCAGGTACGGTGCATGCAGTTGATTGGCTATTGGTTATATAGGTGGGGCCCGGAGCCAAATGATTATAATAAAGTCATTCATTTAAAAGGCGTATAATGTTAATATAAGGTCACGAAGGTATGAACATTGGTTGGCGGCATAATATAAAGATTGAAAATAATACATATAAACCAGGAGCCAGAATTAAGTTCGAAAGTTGCGAATATATTTATTTGAAAAAGAAGATTAAGAGCCACGTAAGCTAAACTGGGAATATGGTTGATTTGTTAACTCTCCAGATTTAAGCGTTGAATTTTCCAGTGTGTTCTCAAGAGAAGAGTGAGATTCCCGGATGAGAAAATGGTTGAACACGAAACTTTGAATGCAATTAAAAAGTGGGAGAAGATATTTGTTTTGTTAATAAGGCAAAGCGTTTCCTGTAAAATGAAACCAAAGGTTATACGGTTAATGATATATGGTAAAGATTGTAAGCACTGATATATCCGTGTGATTAAAAAAAAAAAAGGGTTTATAAAAACGCAGAGAGTTATTTTAAGTTTGAATAAAAGACAGCTGTACATACAACTGTTATATAATTGGAATGAACAAGGAAATACAGGGATTTAGAAGAGTGGCGAACAGGTGAAATGTACAGATGACAGTAAACAAAGATGATGCATAACAGTTTCTTAACAACAGTAGAAAAAGACAAAATCCAGTAAAGCGAAAGTTCAGAAAAGGAGCTGAGTGATATTGAAATATGTAATTAAGAATGTGAATGTAAATGATGTAATTATTTTTTATTGTTTGTGATGCAAAGGCAAGTATCCTAAGGAAAAGACAAAATCCCACTGTAGCATGGAATTTGTACATATTGTAGTAATTCTAAAATTGAGTTGAAAAAGGAATAAGAAGACAGAAGCCAAAGAGTCATGACTGTTCACTTCAAATTCCTTGTGAAATACAAACTGTCATGTGAGAATTTCTATATATAATATCAATTTGATAAGCTCAAAAGCGAGAGAGAGAGGGAAAATAGAGAGAATGTAGAATATAGAAGAATAAATCAGAGAAGATTAAGAGAAGAAAGAGAAGCTACAGAACAAGAGCTGATATCTAAGATAAATCAACAAACATTCAGTTTGTTAAATTGAGGAAGTTGGAGCTTCCCTATCAAGTAGTAGCTTGATAGCTGTCAGTTGTAGCTGACTGAGATTGAAGCCTACTGTAGGTTGGTGCCTGCAGAAAATTGAAGGGAGTTGGTGCTTCCTTGCAAGTTGTAGCTTGCAGAATTGAGGTTGGAGCCTCCTGTAGGTTGGTGCCTGCAGAAAAACAGTGGTGAGAGGGAGTTGGAGCTTGCCTTTGCATCACAACAATAATAAGATGTGGTTTTTTCCCTTTATGGGTTTCCACTTATATCTGGTGTCTCTGTGCATGATGTTTATGTGTTGATATGATTTATATCATCTGCTTAATACCTGCTGCTCTCATATTAAGTCTGTTGTTCTATTACATTAATACTTGTTGCTCATATTCTAAGATTACTTACATATTAAGCTGGACATGAAATGAAGATGTATGTTAGTTTGAATAAAAGGTTTAAAAAGTCCATGAATGTGTTAAACTAATTCACCCCCCCCCCCCTCTCAATTTAACTAAGAGTTCAACACACGAATGTCGTGATACTTTTGGAAAGCCTCAGGTCTTGAGGGAAGCTTTGGTTGATTCATAAAATGTATTGAGATAGTTTGTTTGGAACCTTCCCTCTTCAGATAAGCCATTGTGCTTGGAAGGCTCCTCCAGTTAGGTGATTGGCCTATATTTACTTGTTGGATGGATCGTGTTCCATAGGAAGGATGGCCGAGGCCATTAAAGTATGGATGTGCTCTTTTATGGTCAATTAAGGCTAGTGTCTGTAGTGTTTATCTTCACGTATCAACTTCATATGTTTGAGGGCTTGAACCTATATTTGATATGTATTGTAAATCAGTTAATTCTAAGCTGCTATCTCTACAAGAAGTGCGATCTATTTTGAGGTTTTATATCACATCTTTGTTGCTACATGTTAGGTCGGATGCATGCCCTAACCAAACCTAATATCTTCTTAAGGACTAACTTATTTACCATTTACTTTTGTTAAGGAGACTGAATTGGAGCCACTTTGTCTATCATTGACCTTTATATAGGAAAAAGTATATCTTCCAATGTTGGAAGGTTGGATGGAAGTTTTTATCTGGGTTGCTTCTTGATCATTAGGATAGAGGTATAGCTAATCTCATTGGAAAGTCAGGCTTGAATATAATTGTACTCTCATGATATGATGATCACTTGATATTTGATAATAAGATGAATCAATGAAGGGTTTTCCCCATCTTAGGGTTTTTCCCTGGCTTGAGCCATATATTTGTGTTCCCTTTTCTTGGCTTGTCTTCTACACTTATATTCAATTAAATTTCATTATTTACTAACATATGGTGATATTTAATATGATTTATAATGGTTTAATGGAATTGATAATGGGCTAATTAAGTAACTAACTCAAGTAAAGAACATGTTAACTCAAAATTAACATGGAATTAGAGCACAGGTGAGGATAAGTCCATGAAAGTGAAAGGAAGAAAGAAACCATATTATGAAGTTATATTCTAAGGCCACACTACAAGGAAAAGACCCTCTAGCGGATGTTTTTGAGGAAGCCCTTATAAAAATAGCATAGGTATCTATTTGTAGCGGAGTTCGGTAGAGGAGGTTGGTGGGTGGAGGTTTTTGCAAATGTTTTTTTATGGTTCTTTTATAATCATATCATGCACCGGTGCATTTTATATAAAGTGCACCGATGCGTACTATCAAATGGCACACCGAGACATTGTTCTCTCCGTACAAACTGGCCCAGTGCGTCACAGTAACCCAGCGCACCAGTGCGTACTATCAAATGGCACACTGAGACATTGTGCTCTCTATATAAACCAGCCCTGTGCATCTTAGTAATCCAACACACCGTAAAGAAGTGCAGTGCACCATTGATACAACCGCTAAGTGCATCTCATAATCGAGCGCACAGAAAAAGGGTTATTTTAGAAAAAAAAATAGCGGTCGTAAAAAAATTCATTTTTACTTTTTACAGTGCTCTAGAGCTCTCAAGCACCGATGTGATTTTTTATTTTTTTAGGCACCCTGCCATCGGTGCTCCCATTTCCCACATTGCTACCATCCATTTCTCATTGTGTGGAGTTCAAATTTTGCAAAACGGTGGGAAAATTTGATTTTTAGTGTTCCATTGCAAAGATGCCTCCTTGACGCACAAATGTGTAGTTAATCTACTTGTATATCACCAACTTAAGATTTTAGCAGATTAATTTTTTAAATTGACATAAAATTCACTGTTTAAAATATGTATATATATATGTGTGTGTGTGTGTGTGTGTGGTAAGTTCGCGCTGTTCGGATCGCACTATTCACAGTGCTCCCAGTAAATTTACAGGCTGCACCGCCAACAGTTTTAATGGAAACTGCTCCAAGTGGTCTAGTGCGGTATAGAGAAAAAGTGCACTGAAAACAATAAAATAGTGTGCTGTGTGTCGATTTTTTGTCGCACCAATTTTTTATTTTTTTTTAAATAACACTATGTATGGTGTTGCGGTCGTTTACTGGAACACACTAGCCATTATGTACGGTGGTGTGTGCGCTTTGACAACCATACCCAGGTGGATAGTTTGTTCAATGCACTGGAGAAAAAGATTTTTTGTTTTCGTGGTGCGTGAATTTTTTTCATGCACACCGTGGGCGGTGCGCGATTGACAAGAATGCATTGATGGCAGTGCGTGACTATTTTTTTTGGGCACACCAAATGTTTTTTTGGATAAAAGTTATATCTTTATATTTGTAAATACATTTGTCATTTAATAAAAAAAATTAGGTTTTATGTATGAGGCAGGCTGATGTATTTAATATGTGAATCATTCAGCGACATTAATGGAAAGAGGAAAGGAAACAACAAGAGCAGAGGGAGGACAATTATAAAATGATACAATAGTGGGAGGCACGGGAGAGGGAGAGACATTTTTACCCTTGCCCTATTAGGACACCCACCCAGTTGCTATTAGGGGGGGCCTACCTCCTTATGTTATACGAGGAGGCTACATCCCTGAAGGGGCACAATGGGTTATTAGGACAATTGATCTATAGGTGGGATGCCCACCGACAGGGTTTCTGAGTCAGTCCTGGTCAGTTGTACCAACCCACTGAGGAGGGCATTTATTTTATTACTCGCCTATCTAGGAGAGGGCAAGATTTTCCCTAGCTCCTAGATGTCCCCATATGTTATGTAGCAAGGATTTACTTAGCGTAATCCCAGAGATACATTAGGGATAATATACTTTCTCTTGTAGATTTTTAGGTGTCTGGTTGTCAGTTATGCATTTCATTGTTTGGTCTAGAGGAGGTGAGGTGCCTCTCACTACTACTGATGACCATTACACATTGTACTAGTGACAGGCAATGCATTAGTTTCCTTCTTTTATTTTAAGTTGATTCTTTATTCTAGACACCACGACTTGTGAGATGGTATGACATTTTTTTGCGGAATTTTTGTATAGCATTATATAGATGTCATCTCAGGCACATGGGAGGTTGACCTTCCCTTTTTCTTTAGAGTTATTTTGTTTATTTTTTGAGAGGTTTTCGGAGACAAGGCCTACTTTTGTCCACCAGCCTCTTAGGCTGATTTAACATGTATGGATGCATATGTCAAGTGATATGATGCCCAAGAGGGGCTTGTCCGAGTATCCAGTCAGGATATCTAGTGAAGCACTAGAGCTGCTAGCTAGTGTTGATGATCACATGTTCATGATGGTGTCATGTTCTTACATAGGTTTGGTTTGGTTTGGTGAGGGTGTACCAACATCCTCTTCACACAGGATGAGCCACCAGATGCTAGAGGTAATATTAGTGTTTTCTTTAAATTAATATAGTTTCATTTTATTGACTTAATTAATTAAAATAAAATTTATTCTAACACATTCTTTAACTTTTTTTATTAAATTGTTGAATGAAATTGTCTAGCTATTTTTGCGTACTATATATTTTTATTTAAATTAATATAGTTTCATTTTATTGTCTTAATTAATTAGAATCAAATTTATTCTAACACGTTCTTTAACTTGTTTTATTCAATTTTTTAATGAAATTGTCTAATTATTTTTGTGTATTATATATTTCGTAGATATTGGCACATTCATTGGGGACATGATTCCACCCCCACCAGATGATCTTGTAGATGACGAGGAGATGGAGGATGTCGCAGATTGGGGTGACAGACCTCCTCGACTGCAGATTCCCGTGGGCATGCGGTGTAGGGCGAACATCCGATTCAGGATGTAGTTGGGAGACTGACTATGTAGAATTCGAGTTGATGAGGGAGCCCGCCCTGCGATGATCAGAGAGATCTAGACTAATCGTATGCTCACAGAGCTTTGGAGAGACATGCACTGCAATATGATGAGCCTTATGCATCATATCGTCAGAGTTTCCATGCTACTAACTGGTGGGAGGGATAAGCATCATGGAGATGTGTGACAAAGTAACACATTAGATGATCATTCTAGTACTCCACCTCCTCCTCCTCCACCCCGCATCTGAGATGAGAAGCCAACATATAGTCTTGAACAGGCACCATCTCAGCAGGCACCTAGTATTTAGCAGAAACCACAACTGAGCAGGCACCTGATCTTGAGCAGGCACGTCCATTTGATCAACAGACATTATTAACTGACTAGGTACATCCGGTTGAGTAGGCACATCCATTTGAGCATGAGGCACCATCGACTGAGCAGGCCTTGAGTGCTAGTTATAGTATTGATGTAGTACCACAAGATATTTGAAATTTATATGCACTTCTATTATAGTTGTATATTTTTGACATTATATATATATATATATATATATATATATAGTGCATGTATTTTATGTTCATGTTGATATACTTAATTTACATGTTGGTGTTCATCATGATGTGTATATTGTTAGGTCATGTTAGATATGTTCATTTAATGTGCTTGCAGATAGTTGTGTATGTGATAGTAGTTATTTGACATGAGATGTATATTTGATGTTTGTGTTGTGATGATGTTATATAATGCTTGTGTTTTGTTAGATGATCATGATTATAATGATTAGATGATGTTAGCGAATTTGAATTTGTATTTTAGAATATGATGTTTGTACGATGGTTATCATGATCATGATGTTTATTTTTAATATTAAATCATGATATTTATTAAATATTATGTATTGGTAATTGTAAAATTGTGTAATTGTAATTGTAATAGTATGTATTATGATTGTAATTGTATTTTTAATTGTAATTGTATGTAAAATTGTAAAATTGTAATTGTAATTGTAATTGTATGTATTGTCATGATTCAATTTTATTAAAATTGTAAAATTTGTAAATTCGTAAAATTGTAAATTAATTGTTGATTTTGAACCATAACTACTGTAAGTAAAAAGTATATTGTACATATTGTTAAATTACCATAATTGTATATTTGTAAATTTTTATGAATATAAATAATTGTAAAATAATAAATCTAGAATAATATGAATTATTGTAACATAATAAATTTTATAAAATAATGCAAATAAATTCATGTTTAGAATTATCATTATTTTATTATGATCTTACATTCGAAAAATAACAATGTACATTAATACATTTTTTTGAATTTTGAAGATATCACACACACACACACACACACACACACACACACACACACACACATATATATATGGTGCATTTATTTAAGTAATGATATAGTAAAAAACCATTTAAATCAATCAAGTAGTTGTATTATTTTAGGAGTTGACATAAAAAAATGAAGAACTTGATACAGTACATTGCTTTCGAGATCAACATAATTGAAAAGTATCAAGTGAAATGATTTTAACATTAACACATTGCAAACTAATCAATTCAAAATACATATTATAATGTTTGGAAAAAAATAATCTTAGTTATAATGTTAAGTCATATTCTTTCTAAAAACCCATCTTAAATAGTATAAATAATGAAATAACACATGTACCATATCACTTTATGTTCTCATGATCACCCTCATTATCTTCCATCTCGCTTAGTATGATAACACTATTGTTCTCAAAAATATGTTTTGATCTAATGTCATGTCTCAATACGAACCACCAATCCCTATCCAACACATATGGGTAAAAAAAACACCTGGTTGCAGTGCTTGGGGATAACATAAGGCTCCTTAACCTCATCCCACATATTTATAGAGTTGATACATATCAACCTACTATCTTCATCACACATATTTCTAGAGTTGATACATATCAACCTATTATCGTGATATTCCTTTACATTATTCCGATCAAAGGTGTCCCACCACTTGCACCTAAAAATAACACATTGGAAAGAAGAGAAGTCCACTTCAATGATCTCTTGTATCTTTTCGACGTAACCTAACGTCCCTCGTACTAGGTTTTGATCACGGTGGCTAGCTCGACTAGATTGATCGAACTTGACTTCCACTCCATATTATTGTGTCATGTATACATCATTGGTATTTTTTATGTGAAAATGATGTCCATATTCCCACACAGATGGGAACAAATGCACCTTAAAAAAAGTTAAAAATCATAGTGTCATGTGTCTAATAACCCAACTGTTAAATTATAAAATATAGATGTTACATTTCAAAGGTGCATTATTAAGTTTAAAATGTACATAAATAGATTATTACCAAGTTGTGCACCCAATCCTTACATTTAGCGCATCTTCTTCAGCACGCGGGTAATGACGAGTTGCACCATATTTCTCTCTGACTTGGTCAGCAACCCAATTTTTGGGGCATATAATTGGCATATTTTTTTTAAATGATCAGGATAAGGCCCAGTTCTACCATTCAATGTCTGAATTATATCATGTCACTATCCCATTTCATCCTCTTTTGTTTGTACAATGTGACCCACAATTGTGTCACTTCAGAGTTGCAAAGAACAAATTTACTTATTGCTTCAATTTCTACATTCACTAATGAAATCAAACTGACATATAGTACATATGAGATCAAAATATACATTTTATAATGTGAATACTTTGTGTAAATTTGATAAATTATAAGTCGCTCACTCTTTATCAAGCACCTTTTCCATTCATTTGGAGAAGCTCCCCTTCTCTTTTGTATTCATCCCTTTCATCATCCCAAATCACCGCACCTGGTGTGTTGTCGATATGATTGATGAACTCAGTGGCATAACATAAATACTCATACGATATATACCCCTTGGGTTTTTCCCTTTATCGAACAAAACATTTCAATTTATTCATGTATCTCTCTAAAAAGAACATCTAATGACAAGAAACCACCCCAACTAATTCAACCTCATCTACTAGGTGAATTAGAAGATGAACTTGCAAGTCCATGAAACTCGTCGGTATTTCCTTCTCAAACATACAAACAATATCAACTATCTCTTGACGTCATCATGGAATGCTAGCCACATGAATCTCCTTTGATGTGATCCAACATAAAAATGCATATAATTTAGATATGGCACACCTTAGGTCTTGGGGGAAGTCACGTTTCACACACCCACACACGAACAAAGGATAATGACAATGTAAAGTAATAAGCACATGAAATAATATACAAAATTAGTTATGTTTTATGATCCCATGGGATAAAATTTATTAACATAACAAATAATAAAATCATTCTTTTGACATTATACATAATCTTAGAAGATTCAAATGGTCATGCGATTTCAACCCCAACAAATGGTCTTCCACGGTGAAGCGGCTTCGTAGTGAACACCCATATGAAGATGGCACCCTTACACCCATTATAAATTCCTTTGCTAAAGAAATATTATCTTTTTTTTAAATCCATGGGACATCACCTTCTTCAAAATACCATGAATTAGAGGGACCAACGCCTGCCTATGATCCTGTACTTTCTAATTGTCTTGGCCAATGTTTCTTTTTAGTTTTTGAAGTAATAATGTCTTTCCTAACATCTAATGTGTCACTTTGTTTTGATGATATGTGCCTCCATAAAGAAGATGAAATTTTTTTAAATATATGCATGGGATATAATAAGTGGTTAATCTTAATTTGCTCCCAATATGGGAGGTTATAAAAGATAGATTTCCTTTCCATCCCAATGGGAAATTTGTCAACATACGTGTCGAAGAATTCTGGATCATCAAACATAGGCTCCCCATTTGAATCGAACATTTCAATGAACTCCTTCTCCTTTTCTCTCTCATATGCTCTAAGCCATTCGGCTAGTATCGTTATTGTATTCCTTTCGGTTCTCTCTCGTTTACCATTGAAAGTGGATGTTTCTCTTTTGTAAGGGTATTCTTCTGGGAGGAATACCCTGGAGCAGTCATACACTGGCTTTTGTAGGTCATTGGACCATCTAGCTTTCAAAGAAGGTCCATAACATTTACATCCATAATACCCCTTTGTTACAAGACCTATGAAATTATTGTATACAATATGCATGGCATGTCAAATAATATCATGAAGACCAGAAAAATTACAAATAATTAAATTAATCTGTGAAAGAATATTGTTACATATATAAACAAATCAATAAACATGTAATTTACCAAAGCAAACTCATAAGTCTAGATAATCATGTGTCGTGTAAGATCATATGCAATACAATGTAAAAATCCTCTCTACTGCGATGGGTCTTGATACATCATATACATTTATCCCAACCCATAATTCCTTCAATTCATCTACTAGTCATTGTAAGTAGACATCCATATTCTTCACTTTTATTCTACCAGGGACTATGAGAGCCAATATAAGATGTTCATTCTTCACAGAAAACCATGGGGGGATATTTTTATTGATCACTACTACAAGCCAAATAGAATATTTGGTGTTATGGACGGAATATGGGTTGACGCCATCCATGGCTATGCTGAGTCATAGACTTCGTACTTCATCCTTGAAATTTTTGGGCCATGTATCCGCTATGTTCTTCATGGGTATTGAATTTGTTGGGATTCACATAAATCCCAACTCACTTCTATGTGAGGCATGCCATCCCTGCAACATCGCTAATTATTTGCAACAAAAGAGCCTTTGAATCCTTGGGATAATAGGCATGTACCTCAATATCTTAAAATGAGGACCACGTGATTTAACCTTCTTTTTTTATTTATCATACCTATCATGCCCACATTTTAGACATATCTCTTTATCTGCATATTCTCCTCTATAGAGAATACAATAATTTGGACTGTTAGCCCCCTAATTTTCTCTCTTTTTGCCATTTTCCCCTTCCTAAATTATAACCATTTACCTCTGTTTTACCTCTTTTATGCACCCTCATCTTGCACCAGTCCAAGCATGGTGACATATTTCGTATAAACTTTATTTTTCATATTTTTAATTCAATTTAGCATTTATTAATTATTTATTACATGATTTCTTGCTTTTAATCACTCTTTATAACTTATCGATATCTCCAATGTTTATTTGGTGGTTAAATTACTTACCGTGACTGTTGATCCTAGTGCAGGATCGGATCTTGCACCGTTTCTAGCACAACAAAACATTGCAGCAGATCTGAACCTCCTTGATCAACACCTTATTTTGAGCAGCTCTAGCCACAACAGCAAAGATCGAGCAGCTTCAGTCACGACAACAAAGATCAATCCAAAGGCAGCCAAGACCAAAGATGGAGATTGGCTATGGCCAGTTTGCTAACCATCTAATTTCGAAGGCCAAGAAGCTAAAATCTACATTTGGTTATGTAATCAGTTAAATGATCTATTTTGGCCTTTGGCCAAAGATCTATATAATTTAGAATGTAAATATGACTTAAGGAGCTAATTTTTTATAGCAGAAGAGAACAAAAACATAGCCAGAGAGGCGGTAGCAAGTCATTGTATTTTTTTATCGCCCGAATCTGGGTTGGATGGTCTATTAACATATGTACTTGCCTCAGTGAATTAATAAAAAGGGAGCTCCACCTCATGTTTCAAATATTTCATTTCTGTATTTGAGCTTATGAATTGATTAAAATACTGAGCAGAGTTTTTATTTAAAGGGAAATGCACTGGTTGGCTAGGGCCTAGCCGACCCAACACGTTTACCCTATTTCCTGTTTTCCTGTAATTTGTGTTTACACTGTCAAGTGTGATTTAATTTCAAGCACATGCATTCCTGTTTGAGTGAAAGCGGATCCATTATGTGAGGTAGATAAATTTCCTTTTTCCTGAACTTTATTTCAGATTGGTTTTCCTCCGCCTGGTCCAAGCAGGAGAAATAACCCTGCTCTAGTGCACGTTGGTATGATATTTCCTTTTTGCAATTTTGTTTGATTGGTTTTCCCGGCCTGGTCCAAGCAGGAGAAATAACCCTGCACCAGTGCATGTTGGTGTGAGACTTCCTTTCTGCAATTTTGTTTTATTGGTTTTCCCAGCTTGGTCCAAGCAGGAGAAATAAACCTACACCAGTGTATGTTGGTGTGATGCAGCAATTTTTCTTAGTCTACTTCCCACAATCCTCTTTCTTTCATTAAATTCTTATGACAGGATAAATGTATATTGATTGTTTCTTTATTCCTACACTCTGTTAAGATCATAAACATTCATTTTTTATGTGTGAAATTTGATTTAATAGTATAACAGCACTTGCAATAATTAAGCACTCATTTTAAGAATTAAATGCTAAGTGCTAAGTGCATGAAGCTCTGATCCAGTGCAAGAACTAGTTTCTTGCCACGAGATCTGAGTGCTTTGAACCTGGAAAAGTTCAAGCCCTTCCATGAAGTAAAAATCCTTTAGTAAAGACACCATTTCTACCCTCTGCATAAATCTATGTTCCTGCACTAGTGCAAGCAGAATACGATAGTGCAGGACAAATTAATGCAAGAAGGAAATATCTAAAGGAGTAGGTTTAAGGGCGCATCTGATGAGACTGCTAAGTGTCTCTGCTAAAGAAAAACACACACTCAGTATTTAAACAATAATTATCTAGAATGATTGCCCTTTTTTATCTTTAATTCCCTCTTCTAGATGCATTCTTTCTGGTTCCAGTCCTAGATTATTTTTAATGGTTCAAGTTGCCTTTTTCTCTCTTTGATTTGATTATGCAATCCTTCCTTTAAAGAAAGTATGGATTTATATTAGGAAGATTCATACCATCTCTGGCATTTCCTGTGCTTCGTCTCTAAGTTTACGGATCCCCCAAGTTGACAAATTAAGTGTTGAGGAGTTTGCTTAAGTGTAATTCCTACACCCAACATTTTGGCGCCATTGTCGGGGAGGCGATTTGATTCGGTAATAATTTTCTGATTATACAATAGAGGTAATTTTTCATTTATTTTTACAGCATTGTTTGGAAAAACATTTCTTTGAAGGAATTTACTGGTGTTAATTGATTTCTGAAGAATTTTTTAGAATTTTTTTGTTATTTTTTCTTTCTTTTTTCCCTTTGAAATGAATGCCTAGAAAAGGTAAGGGTTTGAAGCCCACTAGGGGCCAAAATAATTTTGAAAATAATTTTCATATTGGGTCTCCTTCTATAATTAGGAAGCCCAATCTAGTTCAAACCCATCACGCAGGAACAATCCACTTGGATTCTAGTAACAACAGCTTAGGTGTGGATCAGTCTGTTGAGAGCGGTGCAAGTAAAAGGGAAACAATGGTGGACCAAGAAGATCATTTGGAAGGGACTGGTGACAACCAGGTAAGTGAAGAAAAATCCACTTTTGTGTTTCCAATTGTGGATCCTGATACTGTGGCGCAAATGAAGAATATTTCACCATTATCTCTCCCTCATTTCCATGGTAAATATCATGAATATCCTGACTCTTTTCTATTCGAGTTTGATATTCTATGTAGAATTTATGATTATTCAACTGATGCTTAGAAGTTAAGATTATTTCCTGTTACTCTCAAGGACTCAGCTCTATGCTAGTTTATGGGGTTAGGAGAAAACACTATAACCTCTTGGGATCAGATGAAGAGAGTGTATTTTTCTAAATATCAAGAATATTGTAAAACTCGGGACATGAAAGATGAAATTTTTACAATCATACAGGATGATGATGAAACTTTTGAATGTTACCTAGAAATATTTCTGTATATTTTACAAAGGACGAAACTTAAGTTTGATCCCATTACTATTAGAACCTTGTTCTTAAGAGGACTTACTGATAATGCTAGAAATAATTTGAATCTGCTAGGACAAGGTGATATTTCTCAGCAAACTTTTGAACAAATTTGTGAATTATGCACAAAATTTTCAAGAAATAAATATAGGTCCAGTAGAGGAACTCGAAATAGAAATTGAAAAACTAAATCTACTAATGCTACGATTATTGGACTAGAAAATAAAATGGAAAACATGAAAATTGATATAATGAATACTATTACCAAACAGTTAGACTCTTTAAAATTTCAGTAGAAACTCATGAAGGAAAAAGATTCATTATGTATTTTTTGTCCTAAATGTAGAGACAAGCATCCTCCTAAAGAGTGTCCTCTTAATTTGAAAGAAACTAATAAGTGTGCTATTTGTGTAGAAGACCATGTCACAGAAAAATGTCCCTCTATACCAGGACTTAAAGTTGTATTTATAGGGGGATAGCTTGAAGTTGAATACTTGTATGCTATGGGAGCAAGAAGAAATTGGCCTCAAGTAGGTACAGGTATGGCTCCTGAATTTTCTCCACACTATCTTGGTTATAATTCACATGCATATTCTATCCTAACACTAATCATCAATGGAAGTATGGGAATCAATATCAGGATGGGAAACCTTCTCAACCATGGAAACAAGGTTGGAGAGGGAAAACTCATTCTCCATATTCCTACCAACAACCTATGCAGTCATATCCACCTACGCATACACCTTATTCAATGCCTCAACTTCCGAGTCAGTCAACTCCACCATTTCCTTCACCTCCACCCTTTTGACCTCCTCAGTTGCCTGCTCAACCTATGCCCAATCCTAAAAATAATAAAGCAGTTCAAATGATCTATGTAACAAACCCACCTTTACCATTCGAGTACCAATCTATTCCAGTTGGGTTTCATGATATTCAATTAAGGTCCGGAAGGACTGCAACATCATAAAATCAGAAGCAACCTATAGTGATTGTTGAAGAGAAAGGAGAAGATGAAACACTTAACCATTCTCCAAAAGCTATAACTAAGCAGCCCTTACCCGTTGAATCCTTGCCATCTTCTTCCAAATAGCCTCCCTTCCCAGAGAGGTTAGTAATGCAAAGAAGTGAGCCTATTTCTGAGACTAGTTTGGCATCTGAGCTTTGGAATATTTTCATTAAGATACCTTTGCTTCAAGCCATTAAAGAGATTCCCATTTGTACCAATATTATTAGGGAAATTTGTCTCAAGAAGCCCGGGAGGAAGAGCATGGAACCCCAAACCATTCAATTTTTTGGTAGGGTAGCAAATTTGATGATGGGATGTGTGTCTATGGAACAATATATTGATCCCGGAAACCCTGTAGTCTCAGTTCAGATTGGTAATATCCTTGTCTCTAATGTTCTTATAGACCTGGGAGTATCCATTAATGTCATGACTAAGCAAATCATGGATCAAATTCGGTTATCTCATCTTCACCCTACTCCCACTGTGCTTGAATTAGCAGATAGATCTAAAATTAAGCTAGAAGGAGTATTGGACGATGTGATCATCTCATTAGATTCTTGGGAATATCCTGTTGATTTCATTGTGCTTTGGAAAAAGAACCTACTAGGAGGAAATACCTTGATCTTGGGTCGACCATGGCTTGCTACAACCAATGCATATATTGGATGTTGTTCCAGTGATATGTATATTTCGCATGGGGATTCTAGGAATAAAGTTACCTTATACCCCTTTACTAGATCCATTCAGGACCTTCGAGATAATTTGTGGTTGGATCAAAGTAGTGATGAGGAGACTCAGCTCATTTCTCTTATCCATCATTACACTGGGTCTTCACAAGAAGATGAGATTCAATATTTCCTGAATAATCTAGACACTATGCCTAATTTTGAGCCATTGAGCCAGATTTTCAACCTAGATTTTCAAGATAATCATGATTCTCATTCTTTTGTACCACTGCATTTAACCACTTCCTTGAGTACTCATGAACTTGATACTACTTTTGTTGAGATTAGCCCTGGTAAATCCTTGCATATTAGTTCAGATTTGGACTCATCTCAGCAGGAGCAACTTGTGAATTTGTTGCAAAACCATCTTAGTGCCTTTCCTTGGGGCTATGAAGATATGAAGGGTATCCCTCCTAAAACTTGTACACATCATATCTATATTCAGGAAGGAACTTGACCCCGAAAACCACAAAGGAGAATGAATCCATCTCTAAGAGATATTGTGAGGGAAGAAGTACAAAAACTCTTAGATGACGGTTTTATCTATCCTATTTCTGACAGTCATTGGATCTCTTCGTTAGTGCTAGTACCTAAGAAAGATGGAAGATGGCGTATTTGTATTGATTATCGAGAATTAAATAAAGCCACTCTCAAATATTACTTCCCTCTTCCTTTCATTAATCAGGTGCTTGATACCTTTGCAGGAAAGAAATATTTTTCCTCTTTGGATGGCTTCAGTGGCTATAACTAGATACAGATTGCACCCAAAGATAAAACTACTTTTACATGTACATGGGGTACATTTGCTTATTAAGTGCTTCCATTTGGTTTATGTAATGCCCTGGCTACCTTTCAAAGGGCAGTCCTCGCCATTTTTGATGATCTAGAATTTGTAGAATTTATATGGATGACTTTTCTATGTTTTGTGATTCCTTTCAAGAAGCTCTCAAAAATCTGGAGAAAGTACTTCTTCGTTGTTAGGAAGCCCATCTCGCCTTGAGTGAAAAGAAATGTAGATTAATGTGCAAAGTGGGAGTGGTACTTTGTCATTTGATTTTTGGTAAAGGTGTACAGGTTGATCCGACAAAGGCTGAAATCATTTTTCATCTTCCTACACCCAAAACTCAAACGGAAGTAAGAGGTTTTTTAGGACATGCTGGTTACAATAGAAGATTCATTGAAATTTTTTCTAAGATAGCTGCCCCACTTTTCTGACTTCTAGCTAAGGATAGTGAATTTTCTTGGTCCACAGCTTACCAACAGTCTTTTGAAACATTGAAGGAAAATTTGGTATAGGCACTAGTTTTGAGAGGTCCTAACTGGTCCTTGCCTTTTCACATTTCCTTTGATGCTTCAGATTTGGCGATTGGCGCAGCTTTAGGACAAGAGGAAAATAAGAAATCCTATGCTATTTATTATATTAGTAAGAATTTGTCTTCTGCCAAATTAAATTATACAGTTACAGAGAAAGAGTTTTTAGCTATAATTTTTTCAATTAATAAATTCAGGCACTGTTATACAGGATATGAAGTATTTGTACATATTGATCATTCCGTGATTAAATATTTGATGAAAAAACCATTGACTAGTAGTAGAGTGACTAGGTGGTTGTTATTGTTGCAGGAATTTAATGTTACTATGGTTGATAGACCATGAAAATCTAATGTTGTAACATATTTTCTTTCTAGATTAGATAATCCTGGTGAAACAACTCCTGTTAATGATGATTTTCCAGATGAACATATTTTTGCTATGTCAACAGATTCTCCGTGGTTTGATGACATTGCTAATTACTTTGTTACTGGGAAAACACCACCCCACTTGTCCACTCATGAAAAGTGGAATATTATCCAGAAAAGTGTTTCATACTCCTGGATTCAAGGAGATCTCTTTTACACTAGTCCAGACCTGATTATCCGTAGATGTGTAAGAGAGGAGGAAGTTTTTGACATATTGAAATCTGCTCATGATGAACCTTGTGGAGGCCACTTCGCTGATAAGAAAACTGCATATAAAGTACTATGTGCTGGTTACTTTTGGCATTCCTTGTTTAATGATGCCAAACAGTATGTCAAGCGATGTGATAGCTGTCAACAAATGGGCCAGCCTAATCAAACCAATGAAATGCCTTTATGCCCCCAAGTTATGATTGAACCTTTTGAAAAATGGGCTATTGATTTTATACAACCAATAAATCCAACGTCGTTAAGTAAAAAGCATATTTTGGTTTCTACAGATTTTGTTACAAAATCGATAGAATCTAAAGTTGTTGTTGATTATATTTTTACTGAAATCTTTACTACATTTGGTGTGCCTAGAGAAATTGTTTCTGACAATGGTCTACAGTTTAGTTCTAATCTGGTACAGGGTGTGATGGAGCAATACAAGATTTGGCACAGGAAATCCACGCCGTATCACCCACAAGAAAATGGCCAGGTGGAATCCACGAACATAGTGATCAAGTCCATTCTTACAATGAAAGTAAATATGCATCAGAAAGACTGGGCTGAAAGATTACCAGAAGCTTTGTGGGCATACATAACCACTTGGAGAAATAGCACGGGACATACACCATATGAGCTGGTATATGGCAAAAAGGTTTTGTTACCAATTGAGTTCCAGATCAAAACTTTCAGAACTGTAGTTCATTTAGGACTAGATATCTCTGAGGCACAACAAAAGCGTCTTCTCCAATTAAATGAGCTAGATGAATGTCGTAGGGATGCTGTTCAACATAACACACTAATTCAACAGCAATGCAAAAGGTGGCATGACAAGTCTATTCAGAAAAAGCAATTCCAACCAGGTGATTGGGTACTCCTTTATGATTCTAGATTTAAAATTTTTAAAGGGAAGTTCCATACAAATTATATGGGACCTTATGAAGTGATCTGAGTATTCGAGAATGGAGCAATAGAAGTTAAAAATATTGATGGAAAATATTCAATATTCTTGGTAAATGGACACAATTAAAGAAGTATTTTCAGCCACTTGCAAGGAAAGATTTTACACAGCAAGTCCAACATCAATTTGGGACGGTAGTGGTGAATGGTAATACAAACCTTTTGAAAACATGAATTCTTCTCCTTCTTAAAGAATTTTTTTTTTTAAATAAAAAGTAAATAAAAAATATTTTCCTGTAATTATGAAAATCAATTCGCTGACATGATTGTAGAAGGATCAACCTGAAAACCAGTTTGCTGGCAAGAAGATAAAAAATTTCTAATAAAAAGAGAATGTTTCTTGATCTTTAGATATGCTAGCAACCACCAAGTAAAAGTAGGTTCAACAGAACCAACCTTTATACAATTGGGGTAATTAGCATGGATATTTTTATTCAAGTAATGCTTAATTCTCGCTGCAGTTATTTTTCTTGCACCAGTGTTGGCACCTCTTCCAGAAATTTTCCAGTCTTTCTTCATATTCCACTTTCCTAATATTCCCTCAGTTTTCTTCTTAATCCCATAATGATAAACCTTCCCATATTCTTCTAAATTTACCCTGTCCATTTCGTAAAAATCCCACTTTACCCTTCAAATTGTTTTCCCTATCCCACTTCTGTTTATCCCCTCTTGTGGTACTATTCTAAAATCCTTGTAACAAAATTCCTTCCCATTCTGAAATTTCCCTTTTCCCACTTATTTATTCCCTCATGAATTCATTGCAGAATCTCATTTACAAAAAGCAAAAGGATATGCTCTGAAGCATCAAGAAAGGGTGAACCAAATTTCTAGTAAAAGTTGAGGAAGCCATGTTGAAAGTCAAGCCTATATTTTACTTAAATTCTCCGTTTTTTCAGATGTTATGCTTGCACTAGTGCAAGCATGTCGTCCTATATAATAATGCAAGCAAATGGTACCATCAAAATAGCATAATTTAAGCCATGTTAGCAGACCGATGCAATCATGCACACTATCAAAAACATAGTCCAATTTGTTATTTTCACAGCTTTGTTCTTTTCACAGCATACGAAAGTGGCCATCATGAAGTTATAAGAAGTCCTTTCAGTTATTTAATGGTTACTTGTGCTATCATATTAACTAGGAGAAAATTATTTAAAGTACAAGGTGTTTTTAAGTTAAGAATCGTGATCATTTTTTAATAAATGCTAAAATTATTTTATTGAATTATGAAGAAGTGCGGAAGTGTTTAACCATTGCTTGGATATAATTTCCCTTTCTACCATAATCCTAGAGGTCCTTCAGTTGTAATGATTACCTCACCTAGCCGTTAAAATGCCGCCGCAAGCACCAGTCCGGCATAATCTCAAATATGCCACGCGTCCATGGCTATTTCAGTGGAATGAATGGGTGATAAGATGGAAGGGATGGTGGAAAGTTGGATCCATATCTATAAGAACCAATTTTCCCAGAGTTGCATGTAAATTTTTGACTATCCATAATCGTTAAGCAGAGATGCCACCTGTTCGAAGCGAACCTTCCTCTCTCAGTATGGTAGAACAGACCGCTGAGTATCGCAATAGTCTTGCACTATTGCGAGACTTAGGATTTCTTCAATTCTTGAAAAAATTCTGACAGGCACAATAGTGAAGCGGCCCTACAGTTTTCCAGAAATTTCAAAAAATGGCCAGGTGAAAATTGGGCCTCTAAAATTTAAAGTTACAAAGGAGTTTATAGCAACAGTGACAGGTTTGGAAAATATTGGTGAGAAGTATTTTAAAAATTAGAAACTAGAAAGGAATCGATGGTAGCGTTTCGTCATTGAAAAGAATATGAAGGTAGATTGGAATAAAGGAATTCCATGCAGTGCCCTGCTGGGACAGTGGCGAGACCTCCTTTCCATCCTACAGAAATTTGTGACCTGTGAGGGAAGGTACTCCCTCACTTTTGTGTACCATTTTAGGATGTTGCAGCATTTCGAAGGCGGCCAACACGTCTGGTGGAGGATTGATTTCCCCTATTTTTTGCTTAAGATCCTGGAAAAAATGGCCAAGGGTGTGTAGGATGCACAGGCAGACCAGGCCAACAAGAATTTATATCATCACAGCCTGATAAATATTTTGGTCCAAAAACAATTAGAAATTAAAGGCATGACCTAGGAGGCATTGTTAAAACAACTACATAAAAAGACAGCTGATGGGAAGGAGACAAAGGACCCCGCCAGTACAAGCAAGGGTCTGGGTAAGAAAGAAAAGGGGAGTCCTTGTTGCACCAATGAAAAAAGGAAATGACCCGAAAAATCAACAAAAGAAAAGGCCCCATCTCCAAATAAGAAGAAATCTAGTGCAACTGTTGAAGAGACTCCTTCCACGCCACCAGTACAGCCAAAGACCCCTGAAGAAGACAACTTGTCAGTCCTTGCAAATGCAACAAAATCTATAGAGATTGAAGATGACACTCTGTTGGCCGATTCCATTAAAAAGGCCTAGAAAAATAATGAGGAATCTAGTGCAGGTGAAGAACCACAGGACGTCGAATTCCCTCTTGCACCAGTGCAAGAAGAAGAAGAGCAAGAAGAAGAAGGAGAAGAACCGGAAGAAGAAGAAGAGCAAGAAGAAGAATGAGAAGAACCATAAGAAGAAGAATAAGAAGAAAAGGAAAAAGAGTTTTCTGAAACCTTGAGGGATAGTGAGGTCCCCGAGGAAGACACAGCCCCTGTCGAGACAGAATATTTGGTAACTCCTGCTGCTCGAATAGTTGAGATAGAGCTTCAACTGCATAACTTAGAACAAATTATAGCTAAAGTGCAGGAGAGTAAAGAACAAATTAGAGAAGAATTAACAACGGAGATCTAGAAAAAGAAAGGATAAGTTAGAGTTTGGAAGTACCGAGCTGCCCAATGTTTCAAGTGACTTAAAAGGGTGTAAAAGAAACTAAAGAACATCAGAAAGAAGAAGTATGAAACATTGTAGGCTAATGTCAGTATGTTGGAGCAGGATTGAGCTAGAATGCTCAAATTTTTGAAGGTTTTTTGCAAAGGAAAATAATTGTGTGAGGACACACAACAACTTAGGGATGGGAGGATGTTAGCCCCATAATTTGCACTCTTTTTTCCATTTTCCACTTCCTAAATTATAACCATTTACCTCTGTTTTACTTCCTTTATGCACCCTCATCTTGCACCAGTCCAAGCAGGGTGACATATTTTGTATAAACTTTATTTTTCATATTCTTAATTCAATTTAGCATTTATTAATTATTTATTACATGATTTCTTACTTTTTATCACTCTTTGTAACTTATCTATATCTCCAATGTTTATTTGGTGGTTAAAGTACTTACCGTGACCACTGATCCTAGTGCAGGATCGGATCTTGCACCATTGCCAGCACATCAAAACCTTGCAGCAGATCTGAACCTCCTCGATCACCACCTTATTTTGAGTAGCTCCAGCCACGACAGCAAATATCAAGCAGCTTCAGCCATGACAACAAAGATCGATCCAAAGGCAGCCGAGACCAAATATGGAGATTGGCTACGGCCAATTTGCTAACCATCTAATTTCGAAGGCCAAGAAGCTAAAATCTGCGTTTGGTTATGTAGTCGGTTAAATGATATATTTTGGCCTTTGGCCAAAGATCTATATAATTTAGAATGTAAATAGGACTTAAGGAGTGAATTTTTG
Source organism: Pinus albicaulis (assembly GCA_034641835.2). Classification (NCBI taxonomy): domain Eukaryota; kingdom Viridiplantae; phylum Streptophyta; class Pinopsida; order Pinales; family Pinaceae; genus Pinus; species Pinus albicaulis. The sequence goes on along the minus strand of CM076580.1, from coordinate 1,460,553,727 downwards.
ATAGAAGAAGAGAACATAAACATAGCCAGAGAGGCGGTAGCAAGTCATTGTATTTTGTTATCGCCCGAATCTGGGCTGGAAGATGTATTAACATATGTACTTGCCTCAGTGAATTAATAAAAAGGAAACTTCACCTCATATTTCAAAAATTGCATTTCTATATTTCATCTGATGAATTGATTAAAATACTGATCAACGTTTTTATTTAAAGGGAAACACGCTGGTTGTCTAGGGCCCAGCCAACCTAGCACGTTTACCCTATTTCCTGTTTACCTGTAATTTGTGTTTACATTGTCAAGTGTGATTTAATTTCAAGAAAATGCATTCATGTCTGAGTGAAAGAAGATCCGTTGTGTGAAGTAGATAAATTTCCTTTTTCCTGCACTTTCTTTTCCTGCACTTTATTTTAGATTGGTTTTCCTCTGCCTGGTCCAAGCAGGAGAAATAACCCTGCACCAGTGCACGTTGGTGTGATATTTCCTTTCTAAAATTTTATTTGATTGGTTTTCCCAGCCTGATCCAAGCAAGAGAAATAACCCTACACCAGTGCACGTTGGTGTGATATTTCCTTCCTGCAATTCTATTTTATTGGTTTTCCTAGCCTGGTCCAAGCAGGAGAAATAAACCTGCACTAGTGCACATTAGTGTGATGCAACAAGTTTTCTTAGTCTACTTCCTGCAATCTTCTTTCTTTCATTAAATGCTTATGATAAGATAAATTTATATTGATTGTTTATTTATTCCTTCACTCTATTAAGATCAGAAACATTTAATTTTTATGTGTGCAATTCGATTTAATAGTATAACAACACTTGCAATAATTAAGCACTCATTGTAAGAATTAAATGCTAAGTGCAGGAAGCTCTGATCCAGTGCAAGAACTAGTTTCTTGCCACAGGATCTGAGTTCTTTGAACCTGGAAAAGTTCAAGCCCTTGCATGAAATAAAAACCCTTTAGTAAAGACACCATTTCTACCTTCTTCATAGATCTTTGTTCCTCCACTAGTGTAAGCAGACTGCGATAGTGCAGGACATATTAGTGCAAGAAGGAAATCTCTAAAGGAGAAGGTTTAAGGGCCCATCTAATGAGATTGATAAGTGTCTCTTCCATAGAAAAACACACACTCAGTCATTAAACAATAATTAGCTAGAGTGATTTCCCTTTTTTATCTTTAATTCCCTCTTACAGATGCATTCTTTCTTGTTCCAGTCCTAGATTATTTTGATGGTTCAAGTTGCCTTTTTATCTCTTTGTTTTGATTCTGCAATCCTTCCTTTAAATAAAGTAGGGATTTATATTAGGAAGATTCATATCATATCTGGCATTTCCTGTTCTTCATCTATAAGTTTATGGATCCCCCGGGTTGAAAAATTAAGCATTGAGGAGTTTGCTTAAGTGTAATTCCTACACCTAACATTTTGGTGTTGTTGCCGGGGAGGCGATTTTATTTGGTAAGAATTTTATGATTATACAATAGAGGTATTTTTTCCTTCATTTTTACAACATTGCTTATTTTTTGGTTAAAGTACTTACCGTGACCGCTGATCCTAGTGCAGGATCGGATCTTGCACCGTTGCTAGAACAACAAAACCTTGCAGCAGATTCGAACCTCCTCGAACACCCCCTTATTTTGAGCAGCTCCAGCCACGATAGAAAAGATAGAGTAGCTTCAGCCACAACAAAAAACATCAATCCAAAGGCAGCCAAGACCAAAGATGGAGATTGGCTATGACCAGTTTGCTAACCATCTAATTTCAAATGCCAAGAAGATAAAATCTGCGTTTGGTTATGTAATTGGTTAAATGATCTATTTTGGCCTTTGAATAAAGATCTATATAATTTATAATGTAAGTAGGACTTAAGGAATGAAGTTTTTATAGTAGAAGAGAATAGCAACATAGCCAGAGAGGCAGTAGCAAGTCGTTTTATTTTGTTATCACCCGAATCTGGGCTAGACAATGTATTAACATATGTACTTGCCTCAGTGAATTAATAAAAAGGGAGCTCTGCCTCATGTTTCAAAAATTGAATTTATGTATTTGAGCTAATGAATTGATTAAAATACTGAGCAACATTTTTATTTAAAGGGAAATGTGTTGGTTGGCTACGGCCCAGCCAACCCAGCACGTTTACCCTATTTCCCGTTTTCCTGTAATTTGTGTTTACATTGTCAAGTGTGATTTAATTTCAGGCACATGCATTCTTGTCTGAGTGAAATCGGATCCATTGTGTGAAGTAGATAATTTCCTTTTTCATGGACTTTATTTTCTTGCAATTTATTTCAGATTGGTTTTCCTCAGCATGGTCCAAGCAGGAGAAATAACCCTACACCAGTGCATGTTGGTGTGATATTTCCTTTCTGCAATTCTGTTTGATTGGTTTTCCTAGCCTGGTCCAAGCAGGAGAAATAAACCTGCACCAGTGCATGTTGGTGTGATATTTCCTTTCTGCAATTTTGTTTGATTGGTTTTCCCAGCTTGGTCCAAGCAAGAGAAATAAATCTGCAGCAGTGCATGTTGGTGTGATGCAACAAGTTTTCTTAGTCTACTTCCTGCAATATTCTTTCTTTCATTAAATGCTTATGACAGGATAAATGTATAGTGATTGTTTCTTTATTCCTGCACTCTATTAAGATCAGAAACATTCACTTTTTATGTGTGCAATTCGATTTAATAGTATAACAACACTTGCAATAATTAAGCACTTATTTTAAGAATTAAAAGCTAAGTGCAGGAAGCTCTGATCCAGTGCAAGAACTAGTTTCTTGCCATGGGATCTGAGTGATTTGAACTTGGAAAAGTTCAAGCCCTTGCATGAAGTAAAAACCCTTTAGTAAAGACACCATTTCTACCTTCTGCATAAATCTCTGTTCCTGCACTAGTGCAAGCAGACTGCGATAGTGAAGGACAGATTAGTGCAAGAAGGAAATCTCTAAAGGAGCAGGTTTAAGGGCCCATCTGATGAGACTGCTAAGTGTCTCTACTAAAGAAAAACACACACTCTATATTTAAACAATAATTAGCTAGATTGATTGCCCTTTTTTTATTTTTTATTCCCTCTTGCAGATGCATTCTTTCTTGTTCCAGTCCTAGATTATTTTGATGGTTCAAGTTTCCTTTTTCTCTCTTTGATTTGATTCTACAATCCTTCCTTTAAAGAAAGTAGGGATTTATATTAGGAAGATTCATACCATCTCAGGCATTGCATGTGCTTCGTCTCTAAGCTTACGGATCCCCCGAGTGGACAAATTAAGTGTTGACGAGTTTGCTTAAGTGTAATTCTTGCACCCAACATTTTGGCATCGTTGCCGGGGAGGAGATTTGATTTGGTAAGAATTTTCTAATTATAAAATAGAGGTAATTTTTCCTTTATTTTTACAGCATTTTTTATTTGGTAGTTAAAGTACTTACTATGACCGCTGATCCTAGTGCAGGATCGGATCTTGCACCATTGCCAGCATAGCAAAACCTTGCAGCAGATCCGAACCTCCTCGATCACCGCCTTATTTTGAGCAGCTCCAGCCACGACAGCAAACATCTATTCAAAGGTAGCCGAGACCAAATATGGAGATTGGCTACGGCCAGTTTTCTAACCAGCTAATTTTGAAGGCCAAGAAGATAAAATCTGCGTTTGGTTATGTAATCGCTTAAATGATCTATTTTGGACTCTGGCCAAAGATCTATATAATGTAGAATGTAAATAGGACTTAAGGAGCAAAGTTTTGATAGCAGAAGAGAATAGAATCATATCCAGAGAGGCAGTAGCAAGTCATTGTATTTTTCTATCACCCGAATCTGTGTTGGACGATGTATTAACATATGTACTTGCCTCAGTGAATTAATAAAAAGGGAGCTCTGCGACATGTTTCAAAATTTTCATTTTTGTATTTGAGTTGATCAATTGATTAAAATACTAAGTAACGTTTTTATTTAAAGAGAAACACGCTGGTTGGCTAGGGCCCAACCAACCAAACACGTTTACCCTATTTCCTATTTTCCTGTAATTTATGTTTACATTGTCAAGTGCGATTTAATTTCAAGCACATACATTCCTGTCTGAGTGAAAGAGGATCCATTGTGTGAGGTAGATAAATTTCCTTTTTGTTGCACTTTCCTTTCCTGCACTTTATTTCAGATTGGTTTTCCTCCACCTGTTCCAAGCAGGATAAATAATCCTACACCAGTGCACGTTGGTGTGATATTTCCTTTCTAAAATTCTATTTTATTGGTTTTCCTAGCCTAGTCCAAGCAGGATAAATAACCCTGCACCAGTGCACGTTGGTGTGATATTTCCTTTCTGCAATTTTTTTTTATTTGTTTTCCTAGCCTGGTCCAAGCAGGGGAAATAAACATGCACCAATGCATGTTGGTGTGATGCAGCAAGTTTTCTTAGTCTACTTCCCGCAATATTCTTTCTTTCATTAAATGCTTATGACAAGATAAATGTATATTGATTGTTTCTTTATTCTTACACTCTGTTAAGATCAGAAATATTCACTTTTTATATGTGCAATTTGATTTAATATTATAACAACACTTGCAATAATTAAGCACTCATTTTAAGAATTAAATGCTAAGTGCCGGATGCTCTGATCCAGTGCAAGAACTAGTTTCTTGCCACAGGATCTGAGTGCTTTGAACCTGGAAAATTTCAAGCCCTTGCATGAAGTAAAAAGCCTTTAGTAAAGACACCATTTCTACCTTATGTATAAATCTCTGTTCCTGCACTAGTGCAAGTAGACTGCAATAGTGAAGGACAGATTAGTGCAAGAAGGAAATGTCTAAAGGAGCAGGTTTAAGGGCCCATCTGATGAGACTGGTAAGTGTCTCTATTAAAGAAAAACACACACTCAGTAGTTAAACAATAATTAGCTAGAGCGATTGCCCTTTTTTATCTTTAGTTCCCTCTTGCAGATGCATTCGTTCTTGTTCCAGTCCTAGATTATTTTGATGGTTCAAGTTTCCTTTTTCTCTCTTTGATTTGATTCTGCAATCCTTCCTTTAAGGAAAGTATGGATTTATATTAGGAATATTCATACCATCTCTGACATTTCCTGTGCTTCATCTCTAAGTTTATGGATCCCCTGGGTTGACAAATTAAGTGTTGAGGAGTTTGCTTAAGTGTAATTCCTGCACCCAACATGGACATGCATGATATGATATGTACTCAACACCCAACATTTTCAACAATTTATTTGCCTCTTCACAACTATCGGGCAAGATATTATCACTCGAAAGAACCTTATCTTTGAACAACTTATAGTTGTTCATGGAAAATATTAAATGTAAAATGCCAATAATTATTAACGTTCATAAAATTGAACATTTGTAATGTTGGTTGTGTGACAAGATTTCTTAAAATATATCAGAATTGATGGTTAATTACATCAAAAATTTTGAGAAATGTCCATTCAACAAGCTAAAATTTTCTTTCAAGTTGTATAGTAACGTCATGGTCCCCAACTAGGTAGACTTTGACTGACTGCCAAGTCCAAAGAGAGGGGTGGTGGAAGCAAATTTAAGGCTTTTGAAAAAGGTATTAGCGATATAAGCATCATTTCCTAGTTGATATTCGTTTTGGAATGCATCTAACAACATCATCTCCATGGCAGTCATATACCTTAAGCAGTCATCTATACCAACCTCTATTTTATTGCCTCCATTTTCAGCTTGTGAAGAACTACTATTGATGTAGTCATTCCTTATTGGTGAATCTCGACGTAGTGGGAAATGAATAGGTGGTTGATTCAACCATTCTTGGTTTCGTTCCTCTCCGATTTTTTCTCTTAATTCAACCTTCTCTCAATTTGAAATTGTCGTGGGGTGAAACAGAAGATGGTAGGTAGGTCATTCATCATCACTAGAATCCTAATAATTTCAAAAATATATTTCAACATGATTAGTAAAAAAGTGATGATATCAATTAGTAAGCATGTTAATGCATGATTAATTGGTTTGACGTTGAAATAATTACATTATACCAAACAATTACTACCATCATTGTCCTAGGATTGTGGCTAGAAGATGGCATGTTACAATTGACAACGTGAAGTCGCTGTCCATTTTCATCTACCAACCGCGCCTTGCGGTATGCTACTCTTAATAAGAGCTTTTGACGTTTTGGAACTCTTAATTGAATATTTTTTGCATCTGAACTCGATTTTAAATCTGCATGAACCTACAAATTTGTATACATTATTTTATTCAGCTGATTGACATGGATTAAAAAAAAATTAATTAGTTAATGGAAATATAAATAAAATCTGAAGTAATTACGTCTAGAGATGGATAGGGAGAAATCCACAATGGACTTTGAGAAATATTATGGAACGAGCTAGATTTTGAAGAATTGTCCATTTCATATAATTATGAGATTTTCTCCCTGCATTTGAGCAAAATCAACAATAACTTTTGGTGTACATACCTAAAATTAATTTTGATGCCTTAAAAAATAAGTTATTGTTATTAGTGCTAATGTATTGTTAACTGCACTGATGCAGATTTATTACTGAACACGAGTGCTATTAGTTAACGAACACACCAAATATCGGGAAAAAAATGCAACTTTATTTTTTTGAAGTGAAAAAAAAGTGGTAAACTAATAAATGAGTGGAAAATGATTTTCGTAAATATAATTTCATAAAAAAAGTCCTTTAAATAGTAAAAGCTATTCATTATTTCATTATTTTTGAAAAATATTTTAGGGATGGATTTTCTTGAGAGACATACGTAGAGAAAGACATCACGATAGCAATGTAGAGCAGAAAAATACTTTCGAACAACAACACTATTCATAGAATCAGAATTTGAAACATCTTGTGATTCACACAAAAACCCTGTAGTATTGTAAAATTGTTAATTTACTGTAATAATTGTTTTTTTACATTTTCTGTTAGATTTAATACATGCATAGTAAAAAATTTAAGTTTTACCATGCATTTTACTAACAAAATAATTTACAATCTCTATTCATATTTACATTTAATTTAAATTCAAAAAAAAAAAAAAAAAAAAATCATTTTTTACGTTAAACCCTTACTTCTTCTTGTATATGTGACTTCACAATTAGAGCTTTTGATTTTAGATTTATAGGGTTTTTGTTACTATATATATAGGCATATGGCATCTAACTCACGGGACCACTTGCAAATTCGGATCCCAATCCCTGTCCGCCCTTGCATGATTTTTTTAAAAACAACTTTTGTTAATCGATGTGCACTATTTAAAATAACACACTAGTGCACGATTGTAGTATAGTGTACCGGGCGCGTATTGACAAAAAACACGGTTTGATAAAAATGATTTTTTATTAATATATGTTTATCTTAATCGGTTCTCTATTATTAATATAACACACCGGGTCTCTTATTGACAAAGAGCATCGTATAATGTTTCTACTATATTGGTGGTGTGTATATAAGAACCTTCCATACCATTTTTTGTGTGTAAGTTGCGGAAGTCGCACCGGGCGTCTAATTTAGACAGACACACCGTTTTCTTGATTTTGTTTTTTTTTTTACCTAAATAGTATGTGATTTATTTATAAAATATATTAATGAATGGTACAAGTTTTATATTGATAAAGAAATGGCTAACAAGAGTTCAAGTAATAAAAATATTGATAGAACATCTAGAAAAGAAAAAAATGCAAGTTCTTTGTAAATTATTTACAAAAATTATTATTTTTGAACTATATGTAAATTTAACTAATATGTATTGTTTAGTGTGTATCATGTAGAGCCACAAAATAATGAAGCTCGATATGATTCTTTCTTATATAAGACCAGAAGAGCATAAAAGCTTCATGGAAAAATTGCATAATGATAAATCAGGTGAATGCAAAAATATTATCGATGCAATATGAGTATCATTTTTGAATTTTCTTTAATAATATACTTAAAAATACTAGATAACATGTTTCAAAGAATCTATTAATTTAGATATGTTTAATGTTCTAAAGGGAACAACAACGAAGAAAAGGAATGTTGTTCTAATAAAAGAAAAGAAATAGAACATTCAAATGAAAATGAATTGCTCCTTATCTCATCTAGAGTGGTGTTGGAGGTTAACGAAAGGGGGGGGAAATTTTACAAAGATTTGAGGGATCTAGTAGAAGGAATGTATAGATATTCTTTCCACTTACAATACAAAAATCAATCCAATGATTCTAAGAACCAAATTTTATTTAAACTACGGGAAGTACTTCCTGAGAATTGGTCAATGAGACACGTGAGACTTTTTAAAGAAAAAACGTATAACAACAAAAAATAGGATTGAAAAATTAATATTCCTTGATTTTCTATAATTGTATGTATATATTACTACAAAGAAACCATTTATAAATATCACTTTTGTTATATTTAGTTTCCATATATCAATATAAAATTAATTAGTTTATTTTCATGTCATGTTTTGAGGGAGATTATGAAAATCTCAAAAGATGAACGAGCTGATATCAGAAATATGCCAGTAGGAATGTCCAAAAAGGTGTACATGGAGATGGTCAAAGAACTGGACATAATTGCATCGCACGAGGAGCCATCTCAAAAAAAATGTGCATCAAATGTAATATGTAATCATTGAATTTTTAGATTAGGTACAATAAATAAATAATTTAGCAGTAAATATTAATTTTCAAGTATTTTCTTGTAGAAAATAAAAGAAAATGGAACCCATTCAACACATAAAACGGGACAAGAAGGAAGAAAAGGGTTGATGTCTATGTTTGTGAGTAATTGTTACTTCCTTATAACAACTTAACTAGATTTCATTTTTGTATATTTTAATTTGTTTTACAACAATCATCATTGAATGTCTTCAAACAGGTGCTAACATACAAAGAGGAACCATCAGAAGAATTGATTGGCATTGGGTTAAATATGGGTTGTTAGCATATGTTGGCATATCAGAAATTAAATGTGGAATTTGTAAGTATATATCTTGTTTTACTTATCTTTGTCTATAATTAATAGAAAAAAAAATCTTTTGTTTAAGTTTATGATTTTTTATGGGGTGTAAAACTTGCATGAAACAAAGTATGGAACTACGCCAACAAATGAATTGTTGAAAGATGGCATGAAATTTGGTTTTGAAAGAATGTGTATAGTTTACGAGTCAATTCTTGCCATGGTACATTTCTTTTTTATTTACATTGATGTATATTGTTTAATTTTGCAATTTTCATTATTCTCACCAATGTATATACACTCATTACGCTTTATTTTTGTGTTTGTAGATGGAACTTGGAGAAGAAGAAAACATTCAACACAATGAAAAAAACATTCCTCCAAATAACCCAAGTCCTGGAAGTAGCTCGAGTAGTGAAAACAGTTCCAGTGAAGAATGATGATTAATATGTTTGGATATCAAAGCAAGGCATTGTATTTTTTGAAATATTTGTCTGTGAAATCAGACATTTTGTTTAATGTAATGGACATAGTGTCCCAATTGAAAGACAGAGGGATACCAATAATTGTCCCATTTTGTATGTCAAAGAGTGTCTTATTCATATATATAATAAAATACGTTTTAATTTATTCTATTGCGTTATCCATTGTCATTGTGAAACATAACACCACTGATTAAATATATGGATGATTAAATATTATAATGAAGAGATGTGAAATATGATGATATGATATAAAAATTTCATCCAAACATCACATTCAAATGCATTAATAAAAATTTAATTGATATGAATACTATTATAATATATGTGTCAAATTTCGATGAATAATGGATTTTAAAAAATCACAATAATTACACTATCACAGGTCGAAGTTTCTAAAAAATATAAAATGAACATCGGTGTATGTGTATAATACTGCACATCGGTGAGTTTTCATGATATTGTGCACTGGTACATTTCTACGACCTATGAGAACTGCACCAAATACCAATACCAATTAGAACATCTAGTGTGTTTTATCGACGACTATGACCCGGGTAGATAGGGGTTGCATGCACCGATATGGTTTGCCTTTAACACGCCGATGAATTTTTATAACTGAACGGCCCAGTACGTTTTTACACCTTAACGACCTGATGCGTTTTTACACCGTAACGGCATCGGTGCATGTACCTTGTATTGGTCCGGTGTGTATTTGTGGGTGACAGGAATTAGGACGTTGCTAAATGCCCCGAGGCTTCCGAAATTTGTTTTCCATCCGGTGCTTGGTATGTTTACAGTACTGGTGCATTCACACATGAAGCACGCACCGATAAGAAATACATCCATAAAAACCTCTAACTGCCCCATTTTTTTTAGTTGTGTTGAAGTTCCCTTAGAAGCTCTGTCAAAAAATATCTGTTACCAAAAACTAATGTTGTAGCAATTTTTTTTTGACAATTTTGGCCAATTTTATAACTCTAAAACCCTCCTTTATAACCTCTGCTAGAGGGTCTTTTCCTTGTAGTGCCAGTCATGGGATGACTTCTCTTATGAGGATGAGTTTGTTTCTTTGAAGGTGCCTATGCTTCGATTTAATCTTTGGAGGGGAAACTCGAATACCCAGTCAACGCTATGAGCATAGCGGGTTTTCCTTTCTTCATGAGTTACGTATTAGTTGATGGCTTATGCATATGGATTGTGGGGGTGAAGCATTATTACAGGAAGAACATTTTACATATGTTATGTATTAAACTAATTTATTAGAGGTCGTCTTCTATTCCTATACATGACCATAAGTTCTGGAAGTCATACTAAGATGAACATAGATCATTCTTGTACACTCTAATGCTGATGTAGCTTCTCTGTTGGGACTATGTGTTATCTCAGGGACAAACCTTATGTGGTTTTATGGTGATACAAGCACTGTTATGAAGTGTTTTATCTGCATATCAATTTCTGGGCATACTCTAAGACTTTACTTAGAGTGGAGTATAAAAAAATTAGGTTCCATCTTTCTAATTCCCCTCACTGTATGTTCAATTTTTGAATGAAGAAATGACTTTTTGTGGGTATTATTGGTATTCTGGATCAACATAAATCACATTAGATATTCTACCGAGTTTAAAAAAAAAAAATTGGCTCATTATTATTTCATATTGTTAGTTTCTGTCAGTAATGTCAGTCACTAGTGATTGAATTATGCTCTTTCATATGGTTGATAGGGTCCTAGGGAAAATATGTATAGTTTCAATAGGTTTTCAAATAAAAATTTGATCATTGTTAGGATAGCTAGGTCGTTACTACTCCTTTCATTCTCATGTTTAATAAACATCATCATGGTCAGGTCATTCTTCTTTAAAATAGTGTCTTGGTCATCTTGGTCATCATTATGCTTCTCTTTCCATATAGTGTCACCATTAGGTCATATTGTCAAAATCATGAAAATAGCTCATGTCATCGTCAAAATCACCATTAAAAGGAGTAGTAATAGGGAAAAGTGTGTAGTAATTATCTCTAAATGCATTATGATCCTTATTAAATATTTAACTATGAATAATAAGGTTTGAAATTGCAGGTCACTTGCATTCCAAGTCATTTTGTGAAAAGACAAGGTGGGGCCACATCACCACCTAAGAGAAAATTGACCGTCCAGCCTATAAGAAGAACAAAGGAGAAAATAATGTTCTAATTTCACCCACATGAGACACCACTCCATCATCAAGAAGTATTTCGATCCTCTGAAAATCAATTTCTTTCCCAAAAGTGTCAAATTTCTCAGTTGCACTGCTCTTTTCTGAGTTGTGTTGCGCTTTTCTCCAAGGTATTGTGTTTTTCTCAAGGGAGCATAATATTACTTTTCCAAGGATTTATTCATCAACCACAGGATCCAGCTCATCAAAAACAAGTAATTGGGTTACATCTATCCCTCATCTACCTTTCTTTAGCTTCATTTCATGCTTGAAAGCTCATAAAATCACCCTCTTCTAGGGTTTGCTGCACTTTTGGTATCATAGTGATTTTATCCATTTTCTGTGAAAAATCCTAAAATTCATGCTAAAACACCCTCCCTCACCTTCCATACACCTTCCTTGACACTTTCCCTCATCCATTTCTCTCATTTCTATCATTTACTTATAAACCCTAGCTTACACTACACTTCCCTAGACTAGGACTGTGTTTTTCATTTTTATACCCTTTCCCCTCACTCGTTTCCCAAAATTTCACCTCCCTAACATCTATCCCTACCCCCAAAATTTTCCAAGAATTTAGACACCCTCAAACCTCTTCATCTCCCTCCTTTCATAAAACTGCCCCAAATCGTATATTTTCCAAAAACTAAACCCTAATTACTCTTCCTAATGAGATAGGGTTTCACAATGGATCCAGAGAGCACAACCACTAATCAGACGAAACATAAATTAGGGAAAATAATTAGGTTTTATTCCACCAAATTCCAATAAATCATAGCTTCACCTTTCCAAGATGTGGATTGCTTAGGGTTTACATTGCACACAGGGACAGATCTACTTAAAAATTAGTTTATGAAGTAAGGAAGATGGATTTTACAAAAGTAAATGAGGTTTTTTTCCATAATAGACAAATGAACAAAAAAATCCTTCAGTTGATGCATAGGTGTTATTATTTGAGATAAATTCCTAAATTACAATTGCTACAAGAGGTTTTCTGCACTTTTGGACAACTTGACTTCAAGTCAGTTTTTCAGGGGTTTGTAGCAAGGGTTTGTAGTGGTTGATGACTCAATTGTGTATCATACATCCTACGCTTTCCAACCATACCATGTTCAACACAAAAATACTTTGGGAAGGCCTTCAAACACCCTCTCAAATACCACGTTGTGTTTTTTGCTGAGAGCATGTTGAGTTTCTACAAGTTTTGAGTGATCAACTTCAAACTTGGATTATGATCAAATGGGAAATTATATTTGAAAATAGGAGGATGTTTGTGTTCATAACATACCAAAGAAAGAAAACATGCTCCATTTTGTAAAAAAATTTATGGTTAGAGATATATTTACCTACCTTTGAGCACTATTTTTGGGAAATTTTCGGTCATTTTGGCAATTTTTGGAAATTCCTCACTGCCAAAAGCACAACGCCTTGGCGCTTTGCCTTCCCTGAGGGCTCCAAATCACAAAAAAAATTATATTGGTGGATATAATGTTACATAAACATGTCATATATATAATTTTTGTGCCATTTCAGCATTCTCGTTGGGAGAAAAGTGCAAAAAACATGATAAAAAACCACTTTCTACCACATTTTTCACCCTGGTGCTGCGCATTTGAAGTGACCTTGGGAGAACCCATTTTTATAAGACTGGGATAGGTCATTTTTATTTATTGAGGACTTTATGGAAAACTATAAATCATAATATTTCCAACGGTACCTTTAGATCAACATTTGGAGCAGATGAAGTCACTCGAAATTTCCCTGCAAGTTGGCATTGTGCTTTTCCCAGATGGCACTGCGCTTTTCCCTAAATGTGTTGTACTTTTCGCTGGAGGCCAAATTTTCGAGTTTTATTAGTAAAAATCGGCTTCTCATGATGTAATTTCTCTTGTTTTGAGTTGAAATGATGTATATGAATGTAATTAGGCTTTTTAATTTCATTTTGATGTAATTATGAAGGTCATTTATGACGGATAGGTCAGTCAAAGGCTAAAAGGAAAGTTTGTTTTAACCTTTATAGTCTTAGGTTTAGTTGGAGAAATTTGTGTAAATTGATCCTATCTTGAGGGATTCGACCCCTAAGAGAGGGGAAGATGGTTTTGGTCTATATGTATCTAGTTTTGAGTCAGATTCAAGGTTGGACATCAAAGAGTAGAAGGCTTGGAGATTTGTGTACAGTTGATTTTGTGTCATTTTTTTCTTCTGTATTTCACTTTTATGAATGATTAGTTCATCTTATTTCCATATTTATGCTTTCAGTGATATTACTATAATATGTTAAACATAATTCTTTAAGCCTATGCTCTGTTTTGGTAGGAATTTCATGTTTATGTTATTCATCTTCTGATTACTGAACTCATGCTTGTCATTCTCATTTTGAACATTTTATTTTCTACCCTACACTATAATTGACAACCTTAACATTCCACTGAACATATATGCCATGCCCCTTTGTATCCCTGCAACTGAAATCTTTTAGATCCAACCTAGTTTCCTTAACCTTTCCTCCTGATCCAACAAAAAACCCTAAATTTCAAAACCCTAGAGCTCAAACCTAGCCTAATATCCTTTACCCTTCTTTAGACATCTTTTGGCTGTAAGATCACAGATAGATCCCTCTCTGATTTGGTAGGGATAGCTACCAAATCCTTAGTGGTTTGAGGTTACCTCCATCGGTTTCCATTCTCAGCCTTGGGACACTGTGGAGGATAACACAGATGATAGACTTAAGTTCTATGAACTAGATTACCATGAACTACTTATTTTTTCGCCTACCGTGAGGATCTATAGTTGAAATTTACAATATTAATCCATGCGCTTGACATTATCCCTCAAATCTATTGATAGTGGCATCATAATAATATCAATCTGTAGTATTGATATTCGTATCACAATACCTCAGCACATTGACATCTCATTGAAGCAGTTATTACGATGGTATGGAAACTTAGAAACCTTGTTGAAGGTGTCATCACTATTAGTTTTGGTCTTTGACATGTTGGAATTACATATAGTCTCACTGCACTTGGATTTACATCTCTCCTATGTAATTATGTGTAGATTAGTTTGGATACTTGTCAAACCTATTTAGTTATAGTTCAGATCTTGGATAGCTTAATTCATGAGATCTTGTACTCTGTACCTTTTTTACGAAATTTTGGTGACAACTAATTGAAGAAGAGCAAGATATGGTGCAAGAATGATCCTTTCAATTCAAGCTCTATTATTTTCCGATCCTCCTCTCAGTACAACTCTACTTAGAATATATACCTTCAGTAGACTGACCCATATTGGCACTAACAAAAGAAGAAATCATTGTTACCTCCGAAATCAGGTATGGCCTTAAGCAAATTTACCTCTTCAAAGGGACAAGCAAACAAAGAAAAGTAATAATCCATAAAATGTGAATAATATTGTATTACCATTAAATCTTCATTTGTATTGTCACAAATGTTCCCAATTGTGTGAAAATTATACATAGTATAAATAAATTTAAAAAAAGGTACACAAAGAAAAAAAGAAAGGTCTGTCAACAAAGAAAAGAAAATTCAAAATAGTCAAAACAAGAGCACATACAGACATACATCCCTAACTTGATACATTTTTCCACCAAACTAAACCCCTTACTTAGAGAGGTACCTCCTTGAGAGTTGGTTCATACTAAATCTTGGTGGGGAAACTAGGGTCCAATTAAGAAGATCTGGAATGATGGAGTAATAATGAATCACAAATATGGTATCATTTTCACTCTACATCGGCATATCAACCAAAAGTTGAATTTGAGGCTCCAATTGAAGGACTAAATTAAGTACTAAATAAGCCAATGATACACTCAATATTGAAAGACACTCTACCCTTCAGTCATTGGCTTTTACATAAATGGGGTATCAGACATTGGAGTATTCTAGATACCTTGAGGAAATTAGGTGCCTTGTTGCTACGATTCCTGTAATAAAGTTTTTCTATGTAAAAATATGGTTGAATAAACTAAAGAACCAGATAGGTAACTAAGGAGATCATTTGGGACTAAAGAAAATTGAAGTAAGAATTCATACCACTTCATGTTGGAAGAAAATTAAGAGAACGTATGACACATGTGGAAATATGGGAATACTGGTACCTATAGTCATGTTAAATGTACAATCTGTTCAAACTTTTTAGATCACCAAGCCATGGTGGCATCCTTCCATGATACAACTGATAGGAAGAGACTGTATCATTGAAGGTCACCTAAAGCTATAAAAGGTGGAGAACACAATCAGAGAATGTAGGAGGTCGATAACGAGTGGAGTTTAAAAATGAGGATTGGCATCATGAAGTTAAGGTTTTTAAGAACATGGAAAATGAATCTCGTAAAGGATAATGATGGAAAATTGACAGACTTGGAGGACAACATAAAATATGACAACTTGAAGATTAATAATAGACGGAACCGTTTCAATCTAGACCAAGGTATTGGTAGTTCAACTATCTAAGAGATTCGAGGGGATGTAGAAAACATTAGGGCCTCTTGTGATGATGGATGAGAGCCAAGGTTGCAGGACATTGTATTCGCAACCAAAATATGAAGACGTTTCTTTTTTTTTTAATTTAATTACAAGATTATTGTTCCTGAAATTTTATGGTTTTTTTCACATAGGTTTTATAAATTATAGTAAAACTTAACTTCATACAATATGTTTTGTTTTTTCAAAATGGAACTATATCCTTCTGTTGCTTTTCATTTTTTTTGGGGTACAAGTTGAGGCTATGGTTTTCTGGGAATTATTAAGTGTTACAGTTAATTTTTAGGATTATATATGACTTTGTTCTAATGGAACATATTTGGAACCACCCAAAATAATTGCACAAAATTACTTGAAAGGAGGGGAGTGAAAGGAAAAATTTGAACTCTCTGTGTGTCTTGAAGACTAGGCAGCCCCAACCCACACGGTTGTTTGTTGCGTCGAAGCCTAAAGGGATTATTAACACTTGAAGGAAAGTTAAAATAATCCTTACCCTTCCCCCCACACCCCTTGCAATTTTTATCACATATATACATAAGGTTATCAATGAATATTTGCACCTTTGTTTCCCTCTTCATTGTCACATTCACTCGCTTCAAAATCTCCATCACTTTCATACATTAGGTCACTATGATTATGACGATTACCATCTTCTTCCCTTTGATTATTATGCCTCACCAACACAATAAGAACAAAAAATGGAATGATAAACAACATGAAGACCATTTTTACCAAGTCTTATGCGAACACCTTGCAAAACAATGAGGGAGAAGAAGAAATGGGAAAGAGTAGGAGATGAATGGACGACTCCTCAAAGCTCTCCTTTTATCTCTCCTCCAAGCTCCTGTTTTTTCCCTACACTCTAAGCTCATTCAAAAAAAATGAAATAATGGGGAAAAGAGAGGGATAAGAGCTCTATTTTTTTCATCGTCACTCCCCTTTAAACCAACCCTAGGTGTCACATCCACCTAAAAAAAGGAAAAAAGAAAAAAAATATTATTTTTCATTAATTTGTCAGAGCATCCAACCTTCTCATGGAGTGCATTTTTATCGCACTCCCTAGATGTAGTAGCATCATAGGGATTATATATTGTAGGGAGCACACACCCAAGGGCACTCCCAAAATGCACCTGCTCAATTTTTTTCCAGGGGGTGGGGAGCAAGCAGTTCCAATAACACAGATCAAGGAAAAAAATGAGACCAACCTGAATTTACATAAAGTGTTCATAATATAAGGTCCTCTTGAGCCAAAGAATCTAAGGGGAAGAACTCTAGTGCCCTAAATATGCACTTGTGACCCAATAGATGTCATCCATAATTGCCTTGTTGATCTCTGCTTCAGTTAAAAGGAGCTGACCAAGGAGGGAGATATGAACACTTCTTTCAATTAATTTTGTGGGATTTGATTTGTATATACTCCCGCTTATAATTCAAACATTCTATTTTTCTCTTTATTATCACTCTTTTTAACAAGGTATATTTTAGAGTGATGATCTTTGGATAAAATCACAAAAAATCAAATAAGAGAAACAGTCCTTCATAATTGAAACCATAAATAATTAGATTAAACCTAAACAAAAATATTTCTCTATCTATTCGATACGAAATCCAAAAGGCAATGTGAAACCTTCTGTCTGTAAAATGTAAAGGCAGATGTACTCAGATCACACAAGCTTATATTACCTATGTAATGCAACCTAGACAGTAATGATATTCTACGATATGAATGGATATTAAAATTGTCAAAAAAGTTGTTTATGTAGCATTAGCATGCAACAAAGGCTTTCTTACACATAAAAATTTCAATGTTAAGATCCTTTAGACAAAATAAAATCAAAGGATTGACATACCTTTAAACTTCATTGAAGCGACAATAGTTAGAAGCACCATCAAAACCTGTAGAACAATGTTGTAATTAAGTAACAATTCTCTTCAGAAATTGGGCTCTGATGCTTGAAAGGTATCGTACCTGCCCTCTCTTTTGTTTCTAGGGAGTGTCAATGAGTGCTAGCTAGCATGCCAAGGAGGGAGTGACAAGGTATGTTAAGCACTAGTAAGGAATGCTAGGGAATATCAGGGCATGTCAAAAATTTCTCGAGTTTTCTGTTGAAATTCAACACAAAAATGCACCCACGAAGGGTGAGGAATTTTGATGCACCAGAAGTAATGAAAACTTGATGCATCATATTTTTTTGGCCATGGAATGTGGGGTGTCTAATTTATTTTTCACTTAAATAAATTGGACAAAAAATTGTAATTTCATCTCACAATAACTTGTATCAGTTAACTAAGTCATGATGACCGAGTTAGCTCAATAAATTCGAGTTGAGGGCCTAAGATGAGGCATGTAGAGCGATTCTAATATTTTTGGGGTCCAGTTGAATTTGATGCATCAGTGGGGTGCAAGTGTGAATTATTTAACTTAATTAGTTGAATTAAAATCAGTTTAACTAGTTCTAACTCATTGATGAGCTAGTGAGAGGTAAAGTGAATTAAATTAGATTTAATTCACAAGTAGTGATCAATAAGATAAAAGATAATTCACTATTAATAGCTGCATGCATGCCAGTTCTAAGGAAGACCCAGTTGAGACAAAGGTTAAAGGGAGCATAACTATCAGTTGAATTTTTAGAAAATTGCCGATGTGAGATTATAAAGTCATTCATATGCCATGATGGATTGCGCAATCAAGGAAGGCTATTTTTCCTATTTAATAGAGAGGTAATTCCCTAGGAATTGTGTGATCAGGGCAGGTTTAAAGAAGGCTGAGAATTGGCTAAGTACTAGACTGATTTTTCCTAGATAAATGTGAGACAATTGGTAGAGTGCAAGAGATCCTTGTGGGAAAGAAATCATTGTAATGTTTCTTAATTCCTTGAATTTATACAATATACAGATAATGGGGTTTTGAAAAATTTCTTTCCCCAAGAACATCTTGTGTTGTGCGATTGATTTACTTATTTCTCTTACTTGCATGTGATTGAGTGATCATGTTTTGTATTATGCAAATATTGTAGAAGGATTTAGTATCATGTTTTAGTACATCACAATATCAAATTGAATCCATTGATAGAATTTCTACATGGTAGTAGAGTGCGGGAGATTCTTGTGAGCAAGAAAGAATTGTATTGTTTCATGATTCCTTGACTTTATAAAATATACATATAGCGGAGTTTTGAGCAGTTTCTTTCCCCAAGAACATATTTTTTTGTGTGATTAATTTACTTATTTATCTTACTTGCATGTGATTGAGCGATTGTGTTTTGTATTCCGCAAATATTGTAGAAGGATTCAGTATCTTGTTTTATTATATCACAAGATCAGATTTGAATCCATTGATAGATACTCCCCACAACTATTGGGTGTATTTACATTACATAGGATGATAGTTGTCAGAAGAGATGTGAGATTTGATGAGGAGAAGTCCATGTGATTGTCCCTTGAGAGGGAGCTTGACTTGCATGCAACAGAGGAACTCTTAGTGCCAAAGAATTAATCTCAGGATGTGGAGCAGCCACAAGAAGAGGATCAGAGAGTGGAAGAAACCACTCATGCAAATCCATCCACAAAAAGTGCCAGGAAGCACATCGGAGAGGCTAACAGATTGATGCTAAATGCGACAGAGAATGTGTGTGAATCTACATCACATCATAGGCAGAGAAGGTCCTTGGACTGGTATACTGGATACATGGCTCTTATGAGTGAATGTATTGTGACAGAACCATCTTATTTCGAGGAAGCAGTGCAAAAACTAGTATGGGTTGATGCATTGGTTGAGGAGTATGACTCCATTATTAGAAACAATCCATGGAAAGTGGTCCCAAGGCTAGTGGGGAAGTTAGTGATTGGATCCAAGTGGATCTATATGGTGAAGCAAGAAACATATGGGAGTTTGGAGAAACACAAGGCTAGATTTTTGGCCAGAGGGTTCTCACATGTATAGGGGATTGACTATGAGGATACTTTTTCACCAGTTGCAAGGTACTCACCGATTAGATCCATCCTTGCACTCTTAACGCTGACAGGATGGTAGATACATCAGATGGATTTAAATACAATCTTTCTTAATGGATTTATTGAGGAAGAAGTGTACATTGAGCATCTAGAAGGTTTTGAGACCTTAAACAAGGATTTTCATGTGTGCAAACTCAAGAGAGCATTGTATGGGCTAAAGCAAGCACCTCATGCTTGGTACACTAGATCGACAACTATTTCACCGGGTTGGGCTTCACAAAGAGTGAAGCGGATGTGAATCTATATCATGATGTGGTTCATAGTAAGATTTTGATTATTGCACTTTATGTAGATGATCTGATATTGACAGGGGATGAGAAGCTCATAAATTCTTGGAAAGAGGACCTTTCAAGATAATTTGAGATGAAGGACATGGGGCCCTTGCATTATTCCCTTGGTTTGGAAAAATGGAAAAGAGATGGGGAGATATTTATATCTAAGGGAAATTATGCCAAGGAGATTCCAAGGAAGTTCCACATGGAGGGCACCAAACCCATGGATACTACTCTTGTAGGAAGTTGGAGGAAGGACGATGCTACTTCAGGTGAGGTAGTGGATGTTACTATTTACAAGCAGCTTGTGGGCTCACTTATTTATTTGGTGAACACCCGACCAGACATACGTTACGCAGTTAACCAAATTAGTCAAGCTATGGTTAAGCCAACCAAACTCTTTTCGAAGGCAGGGAAGCATGTCTCGAGATATCTCAGGGGCACTACAGAGTATGGATTATGGTACATATAGATAGAGGGAGTGAAGTTTCAAGGCTTTAACGATGCAGATTGGGCAGGACTTCCATCATATAGGAAGAGCACATTAGGGGGCATCTTCAACATAGGATCAGTAGCAGTTTCTTGGTACAACATGAAACAGAGATTAGTTGCTCTTAGTTCAGTAGAGGCAGATTACATGGCAACTAGTCAGGTTGCATGAGAGGCCATCTGTATGAGGAAGATACTTGTTGGTTTTTTCAATCATCATATGCATCTGACGATGATACATTATGATAACCAAAGTTGCATTAAAATCTCGGTTAATCCAGTATTCCGTGACAAGTCCAAGCATATTGATATTTGGTATCACTATTTGAGAGATATGTTTAGAGGTGCATTATGTTATTGCAGTACATTCCCACAAAGGATTAGGATGCAAACATCTTGATGAAGGCACTGGAAAAGAGAAAATTTGAATACTATAGAGGTAGGATTGGGGTAGCTGATAATCCATTTCTTGTTGAGAGGGAGTGTTGAAATTCAACAAGAAAATTCACCCACAAAGTGTAAGGAATTTTGATGCACTATGAGTGAGGAAAACTTGATGCATCTGAATTTTTGGTCGCGGAATGTGGGGCATATAATTTATTGTTCCCTTAAATAAATTGGACGATAAATTTTAATTTCGTCTCATAACAACTTGTATCAGTTAACTAAGGCAGAATGATTGAGTTAGCTCAATAAATTCAAGTTGAGGGTCTAAGATGAGGCATGTAGAGTGATTCTAATATTTTTGGGTTCCAGTTTCATTTCATGCATCAGTGGGGTGCAGGTGTGAATTATTTAACTCAATTAATTGAGTTAAAATCAGTTTAACTAGTTCTAACTAAGTGATGAGCTAGTGAGAGGTCCATTGAATTAAATTAGATTTAATTCACAAGTAGTGGTCAATTAGATACCTAATAATTATCTATTAATAGTTGCATGCATCTCAGTTATGAGGAAGACCCAGTTGAGACAAAGGTTAAAGGGAACATAACTATCAATTGTATTTTTAGAAAATTTCCCATGTGAGAATCTGTGCCCATGATGACAAAACATGGCAACACAATATTTTTCATGATTGCTTGATGTAGATTGACCTCTAGACCTAGCTAACTAACTCATGATGAGCAATATCTTTTATGACATGACTCTTTTACTACTCTTTTGGTGACCAATGACTCCTTATGATTACCCCTTTAATGATGATCCATCATGACATTACACTTTGGACTTTAGCGAATAGATAGACTTTGAATGACACTCAATACAAATCTAGACCCCTTTAAACCATAATAGCCATTACATCAAGACTGATATTTACAAATTGACCTCAGATGAATAGAAATATTGACATGACTATGATCTTTATAATATAGGACTCTAATAGTGAAATAAGGAACAACCCACTTTTTCTTTGTCATCAACTGACATTGTGTGCAAATATTTGTGTAGTGTTAATTGTGACACAATTTGGTTAAGGTGAATTCTTGAAGATGTAGGATAAGTACAAAAAATACCAACTATTATCAAGTGTCACCATACAATCACTATCAAGCTAGACAGCAATCTTATGTACCATGAAAGATCAAAAATTATTAAGACACATTATCATTTTTTCAGGGAAAAGATGTAATCCAAGGAAATTGAGTTCGTCTATTATAATACAAATGAAAATGTGGTTGACATCTCTACAAATCCCCATGGAAAAGTAAAATTTAAAATATGTAGGAATTACTTGGGTATGGTAGAAAACACTTTCCTCCATTAAAGGGGGTGTTGGAATAATGGATAAATCTGTAGAATATTCTCTTATAATTAGAACCAGTTGTGTGTTGTTAATATTTGGTTGGATTATTTTCTTTAATTAGACTTTGCTTCTTAGTTCCTATATTCTAGGAATATGTTCAAGAATAATCTAGTCCTATATGTGTAATATTTTATTGGCTTGGTAAATACACATGAGTGTCGTGGTGTCGTTTGCCGAGTGAGCTATTGTCTCAGCAGAGAGTTGCAACCATTCTTCATATTTTTTGTTTTATTCTCATGTGTGATTATTGCCTATGGGCATAGCCAATTGGAGTAAAAATGACATTCTTATACTAATTAATTGGTCATGGGCATGACCAATGGAAGAAAAATTACGTCAAGTAAAGTGGCCACTAAAATATAAGAGTTTAACTAAAAACAATTTACTTTTTTTATCTAGGATTTGTGAGGGGATGAATTTTGGTTTAGATTAATACTTTGCTACATAGTGATGGAATCATAACTGCACTTAAACAATAACAAAATAATTTTTTTAAATTCTGAAAGTTTTTATAATTTCGTCAACCTAAAAGCAATATTTGAAATAAAATATCCTACTAAATAAGGACTTATCTCATCAAAATATATATTGTCAATAATGCCAATGTCTTGCTTGTGGTAATCAATCAAAAAAAGGCATCTTTGTGGTGGAAAGAACAATAAAGTCTTTTTAATATATATTTTACATAAGGGAGACACATATCTTTAATTAGTATTTACTATATATATATTTCTACAAAAGGTGTGTGATTCTCCTGTAAAAATATGATAACTTTATCCATCTCTTCATTATTTTATTGTGGATATATTAGTTTCCATTAACACCATCTAAATAGGAACTTGTGCACATTGCTAAGTTCATGCATTTCCAAAAACATAATAACTGCATATTCCCATTACAAATAAAAAGAGGAGGAATTTCTTAGGAATTTCTTAAGCTCACCCACCATCTTAATGGCTAACATGTTAATTCTCTATTTTTTATTTGTTTTCATATAGTTGAGAGATATTAACTCTTCCTTTTTTCTATTCATTTTGTTTTTCAACAATAATCGTCGAATTGGTCTGACACAGATACTTGCTTTAGTTATCACTATTAACATTCAACTGTCATTGTCTTTTTATTTCTCAACTTGAGATTAATCACATTTTACCTATTTGGTCTTGGAATATGGTGTCACCATTGGATACCTTTTTCCTTCAAAGTGAATTTATTACATTCATTATTGTGTTCCAGAGCATTGCTTTTGTTTTTCGGCAGTGCTCTTGCGGAATTTTTACATAGAATTTTCAAATTTTCAACTTTATCCTTCTCTTTTGATTTTTGAGTGTAATCTTATTTATGAAGGTCAACGAACACTCGATAGATAAATAATGTTTGTGCATGTTTGCTATGCTTTATTTTAAGAAAAAACAATCTTGTTCAACAATGGACAACAATGTCTAATCCATAGGCTAACGCTCTCTATCTACGATTCACATAATGCTTTACCGAACTTCCATCTTATGTATTTAACAAGTTTTAAAAGCATTCCATATCTTGCATTAGCTATGATGGCCATTCACATTCTTTGTGTAATTTGTTTGTGTTCTTTTGGGAAATATTTTACCTTTATAATTGAAAAGTTCCCCTATTTTTTTAGACAGCAACCCAAGAGTGTTTCCTTATACAACTATTTCACAATTTCAAGAGGTAAAGGAACTAATCTGAAGTTAAAATTCCAATACACTTTTCACCTTTATCCAACTTCATATGCTCCTATTATATATATATATATATATATATATATATATATATATATATATATATATATATATACACATTCAGGGTGGTTCAACAATTATGAACACCTTGTAATAATGGTGAAAACCTACATTCAATAAGATGAATTTGTTCTCAAACATTTTCCCATGAGTTTTTAGTAATTTGATCATTGTTAATCCCACTTAATATGTGTGAAAACAAAAAAATTTAGATTTATTACAGTAAATTTATTTTTAATCAAATTCACATTAGAGTTACTTTAAATTTTGGAATTTTTTTATAATTAATTTATTCTTCTACTATTGTCATATATTCATGAGAAATTTTAATTCACATTTGAGCTAATTTTTCATATTTTTTCCAAAAAAAAATATTGATCGATTTCCATTTTTTATAAAAATGATTCTACCAAATTTTACAATATAAAAATAGTTTACCTTAAAATTAGCTAACATTATATAGAGAGTAGATATAAAATCATTATAAATTTAAGTGATTTTACAAATAAATCAATAAACATTTTATAGTTTGCATATGATGGACTCAAAATATAAGATATAATGATTTTTTGTTTTTTTATTGAGGTGAAATGGAGAGTATGAGGGAGATGTTTCCACATAAGTTTAAAAATAATAAAATAATACTTACATAAACAATTTTTTCTGAAATAATGAGTCCATTACATGTGGGCTATTTGTGAGTTGGGAAGACCTTATTGATATTTTGTTAAACCAACGTTTGAGACTACTATGTCAGTCCATAATTAGGGTGAGCACAACCCTGCAATTGAGTTGTTCATACAATGATATATAAGAGATATAAATACAGTTATGATTGTATGATAGTAACATTTTTTTGGTTAATTTTAACTAAAATTTGGCAGAGATTTTTAAAAATTTGAGTTTAAGTTGTTTAATCTATAAAATTCAAGTGTGAAGTTTTTTCTAAGAAGTTGAATCCATTTATGCATTCAAAGATGTATTAAAAACAGAAAAATATCATTCTAGCTTTGTATTGTATTACCAAATCCCAATGAAAAATGATATATATATATATATATATATATATATATATATATATATATATATTCTAATTATTATCCAATTTTAAGGTCATAACCAAGTTAGACACCAAATTGGTGTATGAGACTTCTTTGTTTGTGGGACAAAGGACCCACCTCCTGAGGCATACATACTCTACCCCCCTCTGATTATGAAGTTGCCATATAAATAAATATTCCATGTCCATATTAAACAACATAATTTTATATCAATAAAAAGCAATAAAAATTTTAAATTAAAAAAATTCTTATATTTCACTTTCCAACTATGTAATTTATTCCATTTTTAATATGGAGTTGATATGTAACATCTAAAAATATTAATGACTAATTTTTTTTAATGTAGAATATCAATAATTCCGAGCATCTATAATAATTCCTCCAAACAAATAATCGAGTTCGCACTCGGGACATGCCAAATCAATGGATTAATGGAAGCAATGGATCAGTGAGGTGGTGTTTTGTTAAGGCATTTTTCTATGAAGTTTTTTTAGAAGAAAAAATTCGTTTTCTTTTCTCATTATTAAGATATAGAGAAGAGAGTATATATTTTGTTTACGGTAAGATATATATTTTTAATAAAATTACTATTTCAATTATTTATCTCTATCAAAAATATATTTAACATAATTACGATATAATATTAGCAATTAAAAAAAATTCATTACCATATAATTACAATATAATACTAGCAAGTTTTTTGCTGGAATCTGGTAAAAACAATTCAAAAAATCATGTACTTGGAGTGTTTGAATTGCATTTTTTATGGTGGAAATGGATTCAGCACAATCAAAACCTCTTAGGACACCCAAAATGATGAAGTTTAACCATTTTAGCCCAAATTTTCAAAAAACTTTGCCTAAATGTTTTGTAATCTTACCTAAATTTATGAGTTATTTTGTGAGTTTTTTTTAGACTACAACCTTTCTGAACATGTTAAATATAATATTTTAATTGGAATATTCCCCATTGTTTCTTAATCACGCCTATGGTGTTCTTTAAGTGAACCCATATTTCCTATGCTATACTCCCATTAATGCATCCTCAAGAGGAGGACTCTCACGTGTGGTTTAAGTTCCCATCCGTGTGCATAATTTTGCTGGCCAGTACTTCTCCTGGCGAATGAATGGTTTAATGTCCATTACTTATTCATCATACATGGCCATGTTTATTATGGATCTAAAAACCATCACCGTATGTACTCGGCCGTAATAGGCCCTACCAAATCATCTCCCTGTTAATTGCTAGCTCAGGTTGAGCTGACATCAATTTAGATGATAAATAGAATTTGAATAAGATGGTTATATAATTTGAATTTCCAATTTTTTCGACTGTAGTAGGCCCTTCCAAGTCATCTCCCTGTTAATTGCCAGCTCAGGTTGAGCAGACAACGATTTATACGATGAATAGAATTTGAATACCATGGGTATATAATTTGAATTTTTAGTTTGAAAATGAGAGGGAGAATTTTTAAAGCATACACCATGGATGAAAGGAATGGAAATGGGTGGGTGGGTGGGTGACGTGGCGAATATGGTAGCTAATGCCTCCCTTTCCTCTGGGATGAGAAGTTGACTTTACATGGAATATTGAAAACCGCAAAGGTCTAGCTCTCAAGTGTGGTATATAAAGGGACCATTCGTTCGGCTCTAGACATTTTCAATCAGCTACATCCTTCTATGAGTCGACTACCAAGACTTTTCTCAAGATATAGCTTTATTACCATACATTAACCCAAGAAATCGATTTTGGGTATAAGGTGTAGTGGAAGGATATTATTTTGATTTTATGGTAGAATGTCATTAGTGTCTGGCATTTCAATTATTTAACCACAGTATTTCAATTCTTTAAGAGGGGCATGATTTGGAAAATTGATTGAATAAATACTAGTGTAGATGAAAATGATGATGGTGGAACAGGGTATGTTGCCAAGCCCCATTAAGATGGAACCATAATCCGTACGTCCCAAGGTGGACTAGTATGAGGGTTCGATGGAAAATTCAGTTTCATAAGCTACATGAAGGATCGGTGATGGTAAACGTTGCAAAGAGACTAAAATAGAATGGAAAAATAAATAACAAAGGCACATAGAGATAGTAGAGAGCCAATGGTAGGAAGAAATGTAAAAGATCCATGATAGACAAGAGTTATTGAGGGAAAGATATGGTCTTGAGATGAATCTAGAGTGCAGGATGATGTATAAGATGAGATAAGTAAAATAAAGAGCTCTTTCCAACCTCGAAAGAGATGATCAAGAAAGTGTGGTGATGCAAAGAGATAGGAGTTTACAGATGTAGAAGGAACTTCTAAGGAACTAATATGGTAGGTGCATGAAGGTACAATGGGTGCAGATACTAAGAATGTAGGAAAAAATATGTTGGATGAGCCTACTAACCGAATCATTACTGTATAATTCATGGAAGATCTTAAATAATAATAAAAAAAATTGAATATGCTTTTATTTATACATCATTATGGTATTTGAACCTTGCAAAAAGCCATGCCATTAGAAAAGCAGAACGAAATGGAAGTGAAGTTGGTCCTACCTACATCTTACCCCCTACACATTTTTATGTTTGTTAAGATCTTATGACCATTGTTGAACAAAGAACTAATGTATGTTCGGTTAGTAGTTTGATTACCCCTGCTACACTGGCTTTCAATAGCATAAGTGTTACAACTAAAGGGAATTTTAATTTGTATTCATTATTTTCTACTTTAGTTAGTTTTGTAGTAGCAGTAGCATCAATTGTGAAATATCTAGGACCCCAAGGATTTGTTTTATTTAAGAGTCACCAGAAAGTGATGACAACACATTTGAATGACCCATATCTGTAGTTGCCATTATTTCATGGAAGAGATGATGAATACATATAGCAACACTAGTTCCTCTACGAAACCATATGGAAGATGTGGAGAACCATGGATGTGATTCATTTGGTACAATTACAAATGAAACTATGAGGAAGGGCATTGGAATAGAATATGAAGTGTAAGAAGTGTTATCCTTCCCTTCATGGTGATACTTTGGTGAAAATAAGGGTATAATTTATGAAGGTTCAGAGGTCTTGCGCTTCTGAGGGAAAGGAGTTTATTGCTCTATTTTCCCAAACTATTTACCCACCCACCCCAATCCTCGTTTCAACAACCAAAGTCAGAACAACAGAGTATTGCAAATTGAAAGGAGATCATGAAAAAGGTTGGAGAATCCATCTGGGAATATGACCAGTGATGCTGAGACTTTATGAGTCGATTGAGCTACACCATCTAGGAGGTGCAACATAAGGAATAGTTTATGGGTGCATTGTTACTTCACTTGTGGATGCCTTTGTTGTGATAGTTCTTCTTGGTTAAGTGGGAATCTTTGCAATTCATAATGCGACTAGAGTCTATCACTGGATTTACTGAAGCCTTGATTCTAGGGTTAGTGTTGTTCTAATACCAATGGATTGCTCTATTTGAGTAGATTCACTAGTTGGTGAAGGGAAAGAACACTCCAAGGGAATAAACATGGTTCACTCTATGTAAAACAGAAGGGGACCTATGGAATGCATTCTCTATGGTGTAAAGATATGTTGTGGTATTGTATAATATCTTTGTGGTGAAATATATGTAAGGAAAGGCAAAGGTTAGACTCCATTCTTCAATATGGAGGAAACTTGGACATGATCCCTATCATTTCCCACTATTACATAATTCTTATAGTAGTATTGTAGAAATAGTAAATTATGAATTTTTTAGGGTAAACCGTAATCATACAGAGGACTGCCACACAATTTCCAAACTCATAAAGATATTGAAAATAATATATTCAAAGTAGAGTTAGTTAAAGATAAAAATAGAGGGTAGAAGAAAAACCAAGATAATTAAGCACTGAGGAGTGATGAAAATAATCCTTTGGCATGGTGATATAACTATAATGAGGTGGGCACATTACGTGCAACTATCTACAACCACATTAGCCTTAGTATGTCCACTACTAAGAGACTAGGCATAACACTCATGATTTCCCAAAGGTGATTGAGAAGTGGGAGGCATGGGACAAAAGGTCTCGTTATGAGAACATGGTCAATTTAGAGCCATGGATTATTGGTGTTTATTTCGTGGGTCCAGTGTATAAAGGCACAAAAATTGTCACCTAGGGTGAGGATGCGAAGCATGGCTTGACCAATGCCCCATCTAATAAGCAATCAAGGAAGGCAAGGCTCTCAATTTAAGGAGAGGAAAAGTTAGGAGAAAATGTGGGAGAAGTGAAATAGAATCCTATATGTAGTGATTCATAGAAAGCACCATAATTTTATTCATTTTCAGAGAAAGCATTTTCATGATGTGGTATATGTGACGTGTGAGGTTTTCCATGCATGAGAGGCTAGTTCTATATAAGGGGAAAGACCACCATCCGTCATTATACCACTGAGTAGATGCTTGAGTGTACCAGTGTAGTCGGCTAAAGATGAAGCCTAGATATGGTCAAAGGCATTCCTACATATTT
Source organism: Pinus albicaulis (assembly GCA_034641835.2). NCBI lineage: Eukaryota > Viridiplantae > Streptophyta > Pinopsida > Pinales > Pinaceae > Pinus > Pinus albicaulis. Next base: position 1,460,523,747 of record CM076580.1, on the reverse strand, counting down.
TAGAAGATGATAAAGTTTCTGCCAGCCTTAAGGAGATACTTGCATGGGTGTTGGGATAATCCAAAGAAGTAATTGTTTTGCCCCTAAATCGGGTGCAATGGAGAAGATCGAGGAAAGAATTATAATTCAATGCAGTAATTGGACGATATGGGGTGAAAAAGGTAATGCTAAATCTTGGATTGGATGTAAAAATATTTCCCAAGATGTCCTAATAGTTCATGGGATGGCCTAGCTTGGTCTACTCATCAATACAACTCTAGTTAGCTAACTCAATATATTTTGATAGTTGACAAGATGGAACAAATATAGGTTTCTCTATATGGGATCACAACCTACATATATTTTGAATTCATTGAGATATTAGATAATAAATATCCCTCTCCTGCACTATTTATAATAAATTGGGTGTTTTATAGCAATGCCATTTTGAACTGGAAACAATGTTGAATGTCATTTGAAAAATAAGGGCACATAGTCATTCAAGCTTTGGATCCAATTTCAGGTAAGCACTTTGTGGAAGCTATGGAATAAGTGGTCAACAAGGGTGTTCTGGATTAGCTGTATAATATTACTACTGGATAAAATGAAGATTGCCAAAATCCCATGGCATATGGAGAGTGAAGTGGCACAACATATGCTCTTTGGAAATGGACTCAAAATTTTCCTAATCGATAGCAGAATGCCGACTATTATAAGTCCACACATTAGTACATGGTTCTGCGATTATACAAGTGTATTGGCATAGAATTGAATGACCCACCGAAGTTTTCCTGCACAACGGAAATGGTCAAATTTGTAGAACAAGTGAAGGAACAAATCATGCCATAGTAGAGGATTGTAGCATTAGATCTCACTTTGGCAAAGACCCTCAAGAGATGGTGGGAAACCCATAAGAGTGTGTTGTACTCCTGGTAGGAAATGGAAAAGATGTTGCAGACTCACTTTCTACAATACATTGGTGCTCTACCAAAAAAGAACAATTCTAGCCTTGTTGACTTGTCTCTATGGTTTTATGTAACTTTTGACCTGATTGTACATGTGGTCAAGTGTGATGCACAATGGAAAACATAGGATCTTCCATTTCACCCTTGGGTGCATAAATTTATGCACACATTAGAGCCATTGCCAAAGAACTAGTAACTACATGTGCCATTTGCTGGAACTATGGGAAATATTTTATGATACTTTCTGAGTCTGCAAGGAGGATACACCATTTTCAGGGGGTGATTTAGTGCATTCAATGTCTCCCACAAATTGAGCACCACCCCGTGTCTAAGGGGGAACCCACAGAAGCGGGATCCTTATAGGGGGAATCCAAACAAACATTTCTGACAAACAAATATGCCACAAACATAGACTTTGTAGAAGCAGGCCCTGCAGAAGAACTATGGTACATGTGGTTTTAAGAAACAAGAGGTCACCGCCTAGTCCAAGATATAGGGGACACTAGTTGACCAATGTATTAACATGACCCACTACAAAGAAAGGAAGGTAACATTTACACCAAATATGAGATTAAATTAGTAGTGATAAGGGATGGTTGGAATGAACATACAACTGCAAAGGTTATAGTTGTGCTCTATGAAAATGTTTCACTATTTCCAATCAATTTTATAGATATGAAAGGCATGGACAACCTTGAGCATATATTCCCCCCCGCCCCCAAAAAACAATGAAGATTGAGTTGAATTGAATTTTCTGGTACAAGTTGACTTCCGATACGAGTTCATTTCCAATACGAATTGACAAGGTCAATCCTTCGAAAATGTTGATTTCTATATGTAATTTTTTACTGAGAAAATAAATAATGAAGTGAAAGGTTGTCGTTGGTCATTCGATATATATGTAATAACGAGTAATTAGATCGCTAAGTGATTGAAGTCATTCGTTATATATGAGACTGTGCAATTGAGGGAATAAAAGAGTGACCTTTACCCCTTCCTTATCTAATAAAATGAAGAGTTGGCCTTAGCTACTGACTGAAGGGTAGGTATCAAAGAAATACTCTATCATTGATTTCTATATCGAAATATCTCTCTCTATAGTTCATTTATCTATCTAAGCTTGATGGAGGTTGGACTTGCTGGACCGCACAAGACCTTTCCTAGCTGATGCGGGCTTTCAACCCAGATTTCCTTTCAGGACTAATAAGTAACCTTTCCATACCACATGCATGATAGGTCCTTTCAAAGCATGGAATGAAGGTTAGTAAAGGCAAGTGGAGATAAGGCCATCCCAAATTCCCCAGCCAACAGATAGGTTCAAAGCATACCTGATAAGTATCGGCCGCTGTCACGACATAGACTTCTTTCCTTGGCCGCCTTGCCAAGCCTTAGTGTAAGTATTTATAACACCAAACAGAGCCTTTCCATGCATGCATGCCTGCCTTACTCTCTTTATTCACCCCTGAACCCCATCCCCCTGATTGAAAGCACTCCTTGAGGGAGGGCGCACTGTCTTCAGATAGGTCCGCCTATCACGAAGTATTTCAACATAACCCAAACTACATTGAAATAACCCAAAGTACATTTATTGATTCCCCCATGTTACGAGGCGAGCCTTATTTCGGCTGCTATCCGCCCATTAATGTGGTGGTAGATACACTGCCCACCGTTAGATTTAAACAATTTTAAATCTAACGGTGGACAGTGTATCTGCCACCGCATTAATGGGCGGATAGCAGCTAAAATATTGGTTGCCATGTTACGATATGAAAAGGCATAAAATAACGTCAAGCTACAGCTAGTCGTATTTCGCTCGACATATTTTCTTTCAGATTCGATATGTAATATTATATATATATATATTTATATACGCTTGGTAAGGGGTTGGTCTTCTTTCATTCTGCGCATTTTGGCCATAGTAGTGACTCGAAGGTAGGTCCAATTCCAACTATTAAGGATTATTTCCTCATTGCTCATTACATCGTTGATACTTCGTACTTATTATTCATCTAAATAGTAGCTACATCGTGATATGTAGTAGCCGCATTGCAAAGAGAGGCATGACCTGAAGGACGTGGACTAGGTTTCGCCCCATACATACAATATCGCTAGACGACATTTTCGGTCGATATGTCGAAGAATAAATGACGATAGAACTTTCTTGGCCTACCTAAGATTCCCAAATGGACCTGTTCTGATGGCTACTTATAGGGAGGTTATGAATGAGAATGAACACCTAATTAATATGTTTCCCGACATTCCCTATTCCCTCCGGACACTCAGACACCACCCCTTATAATATAAAGGCACCACTCTTTATTTATGGATGGCGATCGAAAGGCTTGGTTGAATTCATTCTTTTCCCCCGGTCATTTCACGGTCATTGAGATTCTAGACTGGCTTGCTTTTTTCGGCCAGTATCATAGATGCATGCCGTATCAGAGATGCCGATGCCTAAGAGAATAAACCGTTCGGAATATTTATTTTGATTTTGTGTCTCATCACTGTAAATATGGATTTCGAATTGACAAATGTCGTTTACTTACTGTACTCAATGCATGAATTGGACATTATAATTTGATGGATAGCGAGTCGGCCAAAACCGTATATAAGTGAGACGTCTTAATTCATCTACCGCATGTGCTCGCTTTTTTAGAAAGATAGATGATAAAACCAAAAATAGCAGTGAACGCCTTTACCTTAGTGAGGATTCACACCCCAACCCAAATGCATGGTATTTCCAATGCTCCTTATGCCTAGCCATGCCACCTATCATACCAGGTTGGTAGGTGAGTAGGCAGAGGTAGGCGTCATATACGGTTGGTACGCCAAGGTCTGCCTGCCTATCTATGCCCCTTTTCTATATTAAGTAGGCTCCTTTTTTTTATATATTAAGCAGGAGGTTGGTGAGTTGAGGTAGGCATGAGTGCCTATGCCTAGTAATGCCTATGCCTGTAAAAGTACCCCATCTTACTTATATACGCTATTAAGTGGTATATAAGGGCTGGTTGGTAGGAGTGGTTCGTGAAGGAAGGAATCGTTTCATAATCGTATCGTTGTGCATCATATAATAAATAGATTTTTTATCTGTCTCATATTGTCTCATGCAGAATAGTTGATGATTATGTTGTTTACTCAGTTGATCGAGAGCAAGACCCAGTTTCTCATAATCCAAATCCATAGGAAGCAACACCTACAACGCTACCAACCTTAGCCATTCCAGTAGATTACGCCGTTGATTATGCTGTTGATCCAACCAATGAGTTAGTTTACCCAAAAGTAGAAGAATCAAAGGTAGAGCTAGTAGTATCATTAGCAGGAGCAAGGTAAGCAATAGCAGATCGAGATCGAGGCGTTGATCTTGAACCAGCTTACCTAGAACTAGTAACAAATTATCCGGTTTCAGATCCTCCAGCAGAGAAGCGCAGGGAAGGGTACGACAAAGCCAGTTAATGTTGTTGATTCTGTTGAGTAAGTTGATTAAGAAAGTGATCCAGTGGAACCAATAGCAGCTTCACTTTTCCCGGGTCAGCTACTCGCTAATTCTCAATCTGTCCAACTATATCCTCGCTAGCACTCGTAGATCAGTTGATGGTCATGCTTTATATATGTAATTATGCTTCGTGAATGATCCAATGAGGCATGGAATTATCGCTTGATGCAGTAGTGAAAAATCATGAGTTTGCCATTCCGAAATCATAGGAGAAGGAGGTGGACCGCTTTGCGAGCAAGTAGGTATCATTATATATGTTGCAGTAGTTTCACTCGATTTCTCTCTTTTCCAGTTCTTGAATCTCCTCTTTTTCCTAAGGGAAATGGCTATTCTACTTATTCTATGATGCACCAGTGATTGAATCTCTAGCTTGTGTTGATTTCCTTATCCATTAGGTCATTTCAGTATATCACGCTTCCCCTTGATGACCTTCCTTTTCCTTTTCCCAAAGCCTCTCTCTTTTCCTTTCAGGATGAGGGCAAGTCGTTAAGCGGGCCTTGAATAGCCTTTACTTTACCTACAAAGCTTGAATGAGAAGGAAAGAATACTTGGATAACATGTTGAAAGAGTCTTAATGTTCTTGGGTCTCTCCCCTCCCCCTGAAAAATGCTTGACCACCTTGAGATTGCTTCCTTATGTTGTTCTTATCAGTATCCCTGGCTAATAGTTGCATTAGCTTCCTTACCTTTCTTTGGATTCAAGCGATAGGATAAATCTTCTATCTTACTTTGTGGGGAGATAGAAACTACTATAAGGCTTGCTTGGAAGGCTCTGCTCTATTAGGCTCTGTTGGGAGGCTGTTGTTGGGCTCTGTTTATTCTCTCCCCGTTGGAAGGATCTTTAGTTAGAAGGCTTTGTAAGGTTGCTTCTCCATAAGGCTCTGGTAGTAAGGTTCCTTTGAAGGCTCCTTTGGAAGGCTTAGTTAGTTTGAAATTAGAACTCACACTCTTAGTGAGACCCACCTCAAATTCACAAACTCATAATGGGTTATGATAAGTAATATAAAATATTGATAAGGGTAGATCTGGTTTAGGATGAGATCCATAGATTCCATGGCTGTTGATCAATACTAGTATCCCCTCCTCGGTAAATATCAGTCTAACAAAGCATAAAAGGTGACCCCACTGGGGAAATGAAGACCAGATCACCCCTGGCATTTTTGTTCCACAAGGGGGTGAAGAATATACTGAAGTATTCCCGTCTCAAGCTATTCCAAGTTTTTATCCTTCCAGTTGTTGAGTTGGATTTGTGGAGGTTGAGTTTCTAGGTTGACATGTATATGAAATGTTTATCATTCAAGTCCTAGGCTAGTATAAAACAGGTTAAATCCCTTTGTAGTTATTTTGTTGTGGCAGGCATAAAGGTACTTCAAAGAACTTCCTATGTTGAATGAATAGAGGTATGGCATTGTATGTCATATGGAAGTTAATTTCAGGGAAGGGGCAGTAAGGTAACGTAGTAATAAGGAGAGGGGAAGGTGGTAGTATTTGTAGCTCGACAAGGTTCGTTATAGGTTATGGATATATGAGGTCATATATTCTCCGTTAATGGGTGACCTAACTAACACAACTTATTAATTTCATCATTATATATGCTAAAACTGGGTATGATTTATGTTTTTATGTATATAGACTTCACACGGTTGTCTTGCTCTATAACGATCCCTCCTTTGCATATGAAACCCTCTCTCTGTTGAAATAGCTGGCCATAAGCTAAAGAAATCGACAAGAACTTGTTCTCTTTTGGTTAACCTAACACATCTAAATCTGCCCACTTTGGATGGAAAAATAAGAATGCCCCTTTTGGTAGGAAGGCAAAATTGCCTGCTTTGGAGGGAGGTAAAACCAAAGCTCATAAAACGAGGACTCCTTTGTAATGACCCACCTGACACTACATGGACTATTTTCCTATTTTCTTGCCTAACCTCAAACAATATGTTTTTTGGTTTCCAATTATTTTTTTCTGCCCACCGCCAGTAATGTGAGCTATGTTTCTTGGGTCCAGCTTAAAGTGTGGCTGAACTGAGAGCATAATAGGGTATTCCAGAAGACAGGGACTCTGCAAGATGATTGGCATAAAATCTTGGAAAAACTATTCTCAATTAGAAATTATCTAAAAGTATATGGTTGATATATAATCAAATCCAGTTAGACGGTTCGATGAGAATTTATGCTCGGACACCTCAAAAAATCATTTTCATTAACAAAAATCTATGACTAAGGATGTTTTCAAATCTGTTGTAAGCAAACATGAAACTCTTTTATGATTTGGTTCTATTGGGGAATGTGGGGTGTATGATCCATCAAGCGTGATATAATATCAAAGTGAGAACTAGATCAAGTGATCTCACCATCATATGTGGTCAAAACCCCAACTACAAGAAAATAATATTCGACATGTGTAGAATATAGCCATACATCATAATAAAAAATTCCCCATCAAATAAGAAACTGCCACATCAACTCATCAAGAGGCCACGTGCAGAAAGGGCCAAAGGAGGCTCTAGAACCTGTCATCACTTCCACATCATCAAAACGTACTGCCACATGTTATCTGCCTCGGTATGCGTAGCCTTCCCCGAGACCACTGTTGCCTTGGGAAACGTAAAGCATCTAGAACTGATCTACATACCCTACATATAATCCATGTACAATCTGCATCGGGAACCAGGCCACACATAGCTAGTTATGACATGCCTAGGGAAACTTGAAACTGACAAAATAGACTGAATGATACCATATAATATATCATCGGAATCAGCTCAGAGAGAGGAGCACATTTGTACCATTCTATGATTGATCTAAGAAAAAGAAGTTAAGCAGTGCCTTAGAATATGTGTACAACGGCAACATAGATGTACACAATAATAATGCATAATATAATAATTACCAATCTAAGATTCATAGTATGTTAGTCATAAAAACATGATAATAAACCATAATAGTTTATAAAATAAGTACAAATGATCAATGACATCCCATCATGCACCAAATTATCAACCAAATTTTTATTTTTAGTAAGACATTTACAGGGGGACTATTTCTTTTATGTGGTGAGGTGGAATGAAATGATAAAGGGTAGGAAAGTGGCATTGGTTTTCTTATCAGTTAACTGACTTAGGGTAGAAACAAACAACTCTACATTTTCACAATTGGCATATAACATTTCTTTCAGGTGAAGGTTTTTTATGAGATATCTTCCCTTAGGCCTTAGTTAGCATTCTCAGTTTAACAACATTAATAAGAAGGCCATTATCCTGGTGTGGTAACTAGATAGTGGTTATGTTAGTGATCAGGTGATCATGTCCTAAGTTGAAAAAATGCTCAAAATTGGAATTGCTCAGAATTGGTTGAAACATGAATGATTGGATAGGCCTTGTTGCTGCGATTCTGGAACCATGAACGACACTCAAATTCGACATTGTATGAGAAATTTATGCAGGTTTGAATTTTACAGTATCCTTTAGAAATCCAATTTGACCAGGGTTGACTTTGACTTTGGAATTTATTAAAAATATATTCCTAGGAATATTCCAGGAATATTCCTCAGAATATTCCATTTGGGCCTATCATATGCAGACAAGCGGCATCTTACTGTTGGTTAGCATGTTGACTTGGAGTTTTTCAGGCCAATCACGGGCTGCCACGTGGCAGGCTCGAAGGCCGCCACATGGACCCAGGCCACATAAAAGTTGGTTATGCAAAATATTTGTAAGTCTACGGGTTTTGAACCTGAGACCTCATCCTCGGAAGCACAAGCGCCCAACCATTTTGGCTCCACAATGGATCTTAACTCTTATGGTTCACAAGTTTTATTTAAAGTTTCAAGAGTTTACATTTGGTGGCAAAAGGGGGCTAGCCCCTAGGGTCCAAACCCCATACCACACGACCTTATGCGGAGAACCATAGCCTCGTCCTATCCGCGAGAGTGGAGGTGGTCATATAACCGTTTAATGTGACCAACCATTTACATTAAATGGTAGGGTTTTTCTACAGCGGTTTCTTCTGCGGTTAGTGCGGTGTGAGTCATGTTACCACCCGCCTGACATTTATTGTAATTGTTACTGTTGCCACTAAATTTGGGCACAGTTCCGCCATTTCAAGGCAGACCACCATTTCTGGCGCTCCTAACTGGAGTTAGCCAAATTTGGTGGAGTTTTTTACGTGACATTAGGCACAATACTGTTTTGATCATAACTTTCATGATATTGAACCTTTTTTGGACGAAATCTTAGTCAATTTCTACTACTATAAGCATTCTGGAGCCATTGGAATAGGTTTCAGAGCCAACAGAGGTGTTTTACAACAATTTTTGCTTCAGGGAAGCTTGGAGAGCCATTAGAGCTATGGGTGAAAAGGAGTTGCATTGGGCTACACTTCACTATTTTAGGTGAAATAAAAGTCATTCTTAGCTTATTTCTTCCTTCTGAATTCATTTTCATAGCTGGTTTTTCCTGTTTAGGCCTTTTTCTCACTGTATTACCAATTTGAGCATCATAATATATCAAGGACATTCCCATTGGGAGCCTTGGACTCGGCAGATGTAGCCCAGGAGGGGTGAACTGCCTCATCATGTTGTTGTGTGTTTATGGTGAATATATTCTGCTATGTATTTCATATTCAAGTTGTTAAACAGTAAATTTAAATAACATTCACTCACACTTAAACTCATAAACAGTTACCAAGAATACTTTGTTTTACTTGGAAGACCTTACAAACACTTTGAACACTTAATTTAATGGAAATGAATACTTTGAACAGCAGTACAAATACTTTCATTCTAAGATCAGATGATATTAGAGCTCAGGATTTGAGTATTAGGAGCTAGATTTTAACTCAGCATTTTTTTTGTGCAAAGATATAGTTGATTGTTTGCAAGTTTTGATGCTTACTAGGCTTAAACTGAAGAGAGGTGAAGGAAAATTGGTCAGTGCACAAACTAATCCACAACCAAGAAGGGTTAGAGAGCCACCTACAAGAGCCAAAGAAGTAGCTTCAAGCATGTCTTCAAGAGAAGGAGAAGCTCCTGAAGATATGGATCCTAAAGAAGAGGAACGCGTATTCCGAAAAGCTTTCCTAGACATGACAGAGATGGTGAGGATACTCTACCAAGAAAGGAATGATAGGCTTGTTGAAGAAGGGTCTAAAAACCAGAAATAAGGAGAGGGTTCTTCAGGAGGAAAGAAAAGTGATGACAAGTCAAAGAAAGGACACAGAGGAAATCGTGATCCACCATCCCCATCTTCATCCTCTTCCTCTACATCGTCATCCTCAACTTTGGTGAATCAATCTCATAAGTCTAAAACTGTTGGTAAAAGTCCATTTTTAAAGATTGATGCTAAATTTGAATTGCGTATATTTAACGGTGAAGTCAATGCAAAGAAACTTGACAGTTGGATAAGACAGTTGGAAGTTTACTTGAGGATACAAAACCTTCATGAAGACGACACCAAGATTCAGTTAGCCTCGTTAAGAATGGAAGGAGCAGCATTGGTATGGTGGGAAGCCAAAACCAAGGATGAAATTAGAAAACATGGTAAGATCACTTTATCATGGGCTGAATTTATTTCCACAATTAAGAAGTAATTTTATCCATTAGCTTATTTACAAAAGGCTATCATGAATTGGCAAAGTTTTAGACAACTTAAAGGACAAAGTGTTCAAGATTACACTCAAGAGTTTAGACGAAGGGCTTTACTACTTGGAATTGATTTGCATAGTCAAGATACCTTGCTGAAATATATAGGTGGTTTACACACTTATCTTATACATACTTTATGTTCAATCCTACTAGTCTAGACAAAGTTTGTGTATAAGCTACGCATTTAGATGCTAGAGGTAAACAATATTTTGATGGGAATATGGATAGTGAATTCAAAGGAAAAGGGAGGAAAAGAAATGAAAACTCTAGGAAAGAAAAAGGAAATTTCTTTTGTAAAAAATTTTCCAAAACAAGCCACGATGAAGACCATTGTTGAAAGCTTCATCCGGAGCTGAAACTAGAGAAATTTAAAAACAAAGATAAGGCCAAAGAAAGGGGAAAAATTGTTGCAACTGTTGAACAAGACTTAGGGTTTGAATCAGGTGACGAAACTAAAAGCATAGCCATGGTACTAAGGAACATAAAGGGAAAAGATATTGTTAAGGAAACAAATCCCAGTTCTAACACTTTAAACTGTCACATGGAAGCTCAAAATGAAGAGAGGAGGATATAGTTGTTTCATGTGAGGATAATAGCCAAAAACACAAAGCTAGACATATTATTTGATAGTGGGTCTCAAGCGAATCTCATCTCAGAAGACTTAATCAAGAAGCTGAAACTTGAGACCATACCTCATTCAAAGCCATATCCACTTGGATGGATTTGAAAGGATGCTAATTTACAAGTCTCAAGAAAGTGCATGTTGCGCTTCGCCATAACAACTCATTATGTTGATTGGGTTGAATTAGATGTGGTACCTCTTGACATTACAGGTGTTGTGTTGGGTAGTCCATACTTATATGACAGAAAAGCGAGCTTCCATCGCCATGAGAACAAGTACCATTTGTTCAAAGATGGAAAAGAGTTTATCGTGAGAGCACATCGGAAGAAGCTAGAATCTTCTTTATTCCATGCAGGGCAATTGAAAAGGCTTTTCAATGCAAGTCAAAATTTGAATTTGTTGATGGTTAAACAAAAATATTTTGTACATTCTCCTTTTCATGTTATTGCTGATGTAAATGATGATATGTTTCAGCCTGAAAGCAAGTCGTCTTTTGAAGATGACAAGATGTTGCAGAAAGTTCCTTTGGTGTCAATCAGTGCAAAGAACAAAGTGTCGGTGCAGAGTGGTGCAAGAATCCAAAATATGGAAACGCATGCAAGAAAAGAGGACACAAAGTTCAGCATGTGTCGATGCTAGTGTTAGAATGGAAGATTGGTATGGTGAGAAAACTTGGTCAAGATTCGATGCTGAGAACATGGCTGAATTGTCAAAAATTCGCCATGAGGACAGTTGGCAAGGTGAATCTTATTTTCAGTCTCCTTTGAAGTTTGACCATTGTAGAAACAGTATGTATTCTGCCAATTGTAGTTTCTATTCTGCAAATTTCAAAAATTTGCATCATGACTCAGTCAATGTTAGCAACAGTCGGTCAGCAGATTCAAGGAAGAATTTGTCTTTTTATGAGAAGCTCAATTTGATGATGTCAGGAAGGTTTCAGTGGTTCAAGGTTGGAAGAGTGGAGAATCAGTCTCCTCATCTTCAATTTCTGTAAATCAGAGAGCTTTTGGGGTCCAAAAGCTTCCCATTTGGGAGATGTGATCAGGTGATCATGTCCTAAGTTGAAAAAATGCTCAAAATTGGAATTTCTGAAAATTGGTTGAAACCTAAACGATCATATATGCCTCTTTTCTGCGATTCTGGTGCCGCAAACGGCACTCAAATCCGACATCGTGTGGGAAAGTTATACAGGTTTGAACTTTACAGTATCCTTCAAAAATCCAGTTTGACTAGGGTTGACTTTGAATTTGGAATTTATTTAAAAAAGAATATTCTAGGGAATATTCAAGGAACCTTCAAAGAATATTCCTTGGAATATTCCCTAGAATATTCCCTGGAATATTCCATTTGTGCCTATCATATGCAGACAAGTGGCATCTTACTGTTGGTTAGCATGTTAACTTGGAGTTTTTCAAGCCAATCACGGGCTGCCACGTGGCAGGCTCGGAGGCCGCCATGTGGCCCCAGGCCACAAAAAATTTGGTTATGAAATTTTTCTGTAAGTTTATGGGTTTTGAACCCGAGACCTCATCCCCGCAAGCACAAGTGCCCAACCATTCGAGCTCCACAATGGATCTTAACTCTTATGGTTCACAAGTTTATTTAAAGTTTCAACAGTTTTCATTTGGCAGCAAAAGGGGGCCAACCCCCATACCACATGACCTTATGCTTAGAGCCATAGCCTCATCCTATCTGTGGGAGTGGAGGTAGTTATATAACTGTTTAATGTGACCACCCATTTACATTAAATGCTACGATTTTTCTACAATAGTTTCTTCGGCGGTTAGTGCGGGGTGAGTCATGTGACCACCCGCTTGAAATTTATTGTAACTGTTAGTGTTGCTGCTAAATTTTGGCGTGTTCCACCATTTCAGGGTGGACCATCATTTCTGGCGCTCCTAACTGGAGTTAGCCAATTTTGGTGGAGTTTTTTAAGTGACATTAGGGCAAATACTGTTTTGATCATAACTTTTAGGATATTGAACCTTTTTGGATAAAAGCTTAGTCAGTTTCGACTATTCTAAGCATCCTAGAGCCATTGGAATAGGTTTCAGAGCCAACAGAGGTGTTTTACAACCATTTTTTCTTCAGGGAAGCTTGGATAGCCATTAGGGCTATGGGGGAAATGGAGTTGCATTGGGATACACTTCATTGTTTTAGGTGAAATAAAAGTCATTCTTAGCTTATTTCTGCCTTCTGAATTCATTTTCACAGTTCGTTTTTCCTTTTTAGGCCTTTTTCTCACTGTATTTCCAATTTTAGCATCATAATATATCAAGGACATGCCCATTGGGAGCCTTGGACCCGATAGATGTAGCCCAGGAGGGGTGAAATGCTTCATCATGTTGTTGTGTGTTTATGGTGAAGATATTCTGCTATGTATTTCAAATTCAAGTTGTTAAACAATAAATTTAAATAACATTCCCTCACACTTAAACTCATAAATAGTTACCAAGAATACTTTGTTTTACTTGCAAGACCTTACAAACACTTTGAACACTTAATTTAATGGAAATGAATACTTTGAACAACAGTACAAATACTTTCATTTTTCAGATCAGTCATTCATAGTGAAAATCACGATCTTGAATGGTCTAGACACTGATAAAGGGCTTCCTAACACTTCTAATTCATATTTATAATTGAAATGAAAGCTTACATTGGCCCTTGATTTCTTTTCGATATTTCTTACCAGCGAGTGTTTCAAAAAAATAGGTTTATATTGTTCATAGGTTCCCTTTCGTGGCCTGACTAAAGAATGTTGGCCCTAGCTTTAAATACCAGTATGGCAGGCCTTGCTCCGACTACTAAAGCCTTACATCTGGAAGGTCACGATGGAAGTTGCTCAGCTAGTGCTTGCTAGGCATTGTGTGTAATCAAAACAGGATTACCCACTCTTAATATGAATTTTTCTGAACAATAGAGGGATAAAAGGCTTTTAGGAAAAGGAATTGCTCGTGACCAACATTATATATAAATTTAGTAAGCCAAATAGTAATTTCACAAAGAGGGTTAAGGATAGAGTTAGGTTCACCAATATACACCAACGGGATGTGTGTGAAAAGGTGGATTGAAAGTGTACTTATCAAGGCCAAAGATGGAACCCAAAGAAAGGGGGTGTAGTCCTCAAATAAAGGAGATACTACCCAGGAGATCTCAAGATTTATTAGTGCATGATGTTTAGTAAGATCAAATTCATTCTTTATCTGAAAAAAATGATAGTAATACTAAAAATACTCATTTAAGGGAAAAAATATGCAACACATATCTGAATTATATCAACAGCATAATCAGTCATCATCAGAAATCCATCGAGCAAAAAAGAATGGATCCAACACATAGGTAGAAGGAAATTTGGCTAAATCATAGATAACAACAAAAGAAAAAGTTTTTTTTATAGATCGTGATCAAGATCCAGTAACATATCCATATGCAGATAAAGATCCAAAGCGAGTAGTTCTAGGACCAGCAACAAAGCAAGAAACACCAAAATAAAGTACGAAAATACAAAGGTATCTGGAGCAAAGAAAGCAGCCGATCTAGACACAGGATCAGTTAGAGATCGAGATCGGGATTATTATGATAGAGAGGAATATTATGTCTTTCGAGAACCGACCAAACACCAAAACCCATAGCCAGTAAAAATACCAGTTAATCCATATCCTCCACCAACAACACCTACACCAGTAGCACTAGCACTACCTCTGGCACCAAAAACAACATCTAAGGTAGCAAAGGCAGAGTCAACAGGAGGGGAGGTGGGGGAGAGTAGAGGGCAGAGGGATTAGGGCGCGCATATAGATAGGGCTTCTATGTAGTGGATTCGATCGAATAGGCTTTCGATTTTGATAATTCTCAAATGGCATGGAATCTTATAGATCTTCTATGTTAGCCCTTCCCTGTGAACATCGATATTTGTTTCTACTTATAACCTAATAATTGGCTCAGGATCACATGATATCACTTCATCCATAAATTAGGTTGGTTCAATCAAGGCAACAACAACCCTAATGCCTAGCCTCTTTCTAGGGTTTGGTTTCAACATAATCCATTCCATCGAAGGAGTCAAAAAATATTTTAATATCCAGAGCATTCTAAAGATTGGGAGTAAGAGTTCTAAGTGAGACTTCGACAATGTGTAAAGTAACTATTGATATATAAGCCTATCAAATTCCCTATTTCATTCAGGCAGTCTCAACTTCAGTCCTATCTCAGCCTCCTCAAAGACATATTCATATCCTAGAATCAACCTGCCTAAGCGGGATCATAATCAGATTGGTACCTACTTAGCCTCTAGGTTTTAATCCATTCTAGCACTTTCAAAGCTCAGGTCATGTGGAAGCATAGGTGTCCTTCATATTGTATTTCTTCCAAAACTCTAAAGAAAGAAGCCAATCTCACACTCTATCTCAAGCAGTCTCAGGGAAGTACTCACCTCCTCAAAAACATATCTATAGTATAATCCTACCTCTTCATCGCGGTGTAGCGGGTTCATAAGGCAAGAGAGGGGCAGTGCCTTCAGAATGGCTCCTTTCAGATTCATGATCCGGGTAGTGGTATTGGGTGGCTGGCACTTATGGTGGTTCGGGCGGCTGGCTCTTGTGGTGTTGGGTTCAAAAGTAAGGGTTCGGTAGTTGGTGGCAAGCCCAATGCATGGAGGTGATATCATATTCTCATATATAGGGCATTAGGTTGAATGGGCGTATGAGAGTGCTTAGTGATTATTTAGGAATGTGTGTAAGTAACTGATGAGCTTCATCATTAGACATATTTGGAGGGGTTAATAGTCACCTCTTTTACTTCTTAGATCTTTTTTTCTTGCATTTTTATTACTATTTGGTTTTATGATGCTAGTATAGGTGGTGATTAAGGCTAACATACTCTGAGTGCCTAATATAAGGTTGAGTGCAAAAGATCATGATTTATTAAGAATTTTTATAAAGATTTTATCACAAAGACTTGGAGGAGACACCAAGGAGAAATTATAGGAGGATTTTCCACCCTCAAAGGTAGCAAAAGTATCCCAAGGATTATCTCCAGCAATCTGAATTTCACAAGTAGCCGAAGGATCCCCAAGGATTGTCTCCAGCAATTCAAATTCTAGAGGCAACTGAGCAACTGAAAGAGTCTAGTGGACTCAATCATCATTTTCTAGGGAATTGTTGGTAGCTTCCCTGTAGAATAAATAGAGCAGAGATAGAGCTAGGAAGAGTTAGTCTATCATAGTCTCGCTTCCATTCAGAATTATTGTTGCGAAATATTGAAGCTTTTTGTTTTTATTCAGGGATTAAAAATTTCAGAGATGTATGCAGTTATTCTTTTATGAAATGAGTAGATTGATTTCATTTGATTGATTTAAGTTTAGATGGCTAGGCACGTGGGTTAGGGCCCAATCCATGTGCCTCAGCTTTTCTGCTATTTTTATCTTTTCCTTTCTGTCATTTAGCTAGTTTTGCCTCTGTCATTTAAGTTATATATGCTTCTGATAAGTTTCATTGCTCTTTACTTTTTGTGCTGATGTAGTTTTAATTGTTTATGCATAGTGAAATAGAGGAAAAAATCCAAAACTGTGGTCAAGTCTCCCCCTTCTCATCTCTGTCAATAGAGTTCGAGTAGGGAAGACCTTCCCATAGGCCAAAATTTCTTTCTGTTCGATTTCAGGGAAGAATTTGTATTACCAATTCTAAGCCTTTCCTTCACTATTTCATCCCGCATTTCTGTTTTTTTCCCATACATGAATTCGCAGGTGTGTTTCACTTCTGAGCACTACTCTTATACTTCCATTTCCCTCCTTTACTTCTCACCTTAGCGTTGCACTTTCTGTCTTTTGAACACCCTTAATCTCTTCAGCCTTTCTTCTCTGTTTTTCTCCATTCACGGCTGCCTTACCATTTTTTATGAAAAACACGTGAAAAACCATACTAAGCCACCAAAAACCCAACCTTAGTCTTTTCTCCTCGAGACTCCCGCCATCGTATGTCGCAATTTTCAATCACAACGTTTAACGATTACCTTAACACTTATCGCCCATTCCTTGCGATTACGATATTGAGAAATTGCAAATCGCACTTCGCATTGGTTACCTTCTACCGTTAACACTCATAGCTCATTCTTTGCGATTGTGAAATCACAAATCGCAACTCTTAGCTTTTTCCACCGCCACGTCATCCCCATTGCACATCGCATCTCGCAGAACTTACCACATTGCAAATCGCATGCCGAAGAACTTACCACATCGTAAATCGTTGCCCGCAACCTTTACCACAACACAAATTTCACTTCACACATTTTAGTTTATTCCCATTAATTCTTACCGCTATTCTTGTAAACTTGCGATATTGCAATTTGTGACCTGCCACGTCACTCTTTCCGCTTCACACTGTGCACCATTTAGTTTATTCCCATAAATTTTTACCGCTATCCTTGTAAACTTGTGATATTGTGATTCGTGACCTGCCACGTCACTCTTCGAACTTCGCACTACGCACCATTTAGTTAATTCTGTTAAGTCCTTACTACCATCCATTTAAACTTGCGAAGTTGCAATTGCGACATCACACATCGCAAATTTTGCTATCCATCACATTCTGCCATCGCATTTATGAGTTCTTCTCTCTCTGAAGTCATTTCTTGCATTATAATAAGGTTTCCTAAGGGTTTAACCCCCTCTGTCCACACCAAAGCTATTTCTCAGTCTATCATAAAGTTTTCTAAGGGTTTAACCCCCTCTTTCTGCTTCCAAACTTCATTTCATGTGTTAAACCCCCCATTAGCCCTCTTAGCCCTTTTTCCTCCCTCTAAGCTGCAAATTAATTCTTTTTAATTAAAATTAAGGTGTGGATAGTTTAGTTGCAGGGATAGGAGTATGGTAGATAGATCATAGGATAGGTAGATTGCATTTAGTTGTTTGGCCATGTTAAGTGTGGTTTAGAATTAATTTCCTTTCGGTTATCTGTTTTCTGCAAATTAAATTAGTTTCATTCTTGGCATTCCTTTCGAGCAATTTAGTTCCTTTCTGTCATTTCCTTTTAGCAATTTCATTTCTAGTTATTCTCCTAATTTAATAAATAACACCCTTTCGTGAAGCAGAAGAGGATGACATGAATAGAATGCATCTGTTGTGTATATAGCAGTGTCACCTCAAAGTTTGTACGAACCCCGGGCTGATAAAGTAAAGTAGGGTAGCACCTGGAAGTTGCAACACTCTTGGTGCAATACCAGGGCTCACCACTTTTTGGCTTCGTTGCCGGGGAGGTGTCTAGTAGATATTTTGATTTTGTTTTAACATTCTTTTCTTCTTTCCTTTATTTTCATGTCACTTCATAAATATTTAAAAAGTACAAAAAAGATCTGATTTTCATGCCTTATAGGACTAGGAATACTCAAAGACAAACCTTACCTAAAACCCTCACATCACCTCCTAGCCACCCTTCACTCTTCTTCAGTGGCAGTGAGATTGAACCTTATGAACATTTTGAGGATCCTATTGGGGAAGAAGAAGAAGACCTTGTTTCAACTAAGGGACCTACTTCACCTATCTTAACCATGGTTGGGACCCAGAGAGCCTTTCCCATAAGAGAGGTAGATGGGGACGCTAAGATGAAAAACATTAGCCCCTCAGCTCTTCCACACTTCCATGGACTCACCTCTAAGGACCTTGACACATTCATGTTTGAATTTGCTGTTGTCTGTAGGACTTATGACTACACCTATGATGTTCAGAAGTTGAAGCTATTCCCATCCACCCTTAAGGATGCAGCCTTGCGTTGGTTCATGGGTTTGCCTGGGGATAACATCACTACCTGGGCATAGATGGAAGAGACCTTTAGTAGCAAGTACAAAGACTAATGTACGTCCAAGGAAACCAAGGATGATATATTTAGGATGACTCGAGGACCTGATGAATCCCTAGAGGATTATGAAGAGAGGTTTCAATTGAACTATGAGAGAGGCAATTGCACTCTTGATCCTGACGCACTCAAACTTGTACTTCTTCGAGGGACCAGTGAAGATATGATAGAAACCTTGAATATTTTATGAGGAGATATCTATCAACAACCCTATGAAACAATAAAAACTGTCTTTTGAAACCATTCTAGGTAATTTAGGAAGAAGGGAAGACCTAGCCAAAGTACATCCAATACCCCTTCCTCTTCCACCTTCATAACATGAGATTGGAAACATGCTAGAGGACTTCAAGAGTGACATGTTGCACACCTTTTCTTTGCAAATGGACACATTGCAGGTTAGAAAGAAGTAAGAGGAAGTAGAGAAAGCCCTGGCCATATTTTGTCCTATATGTACTAGGAAACACCCAAGAAATGAATGTGCACTGAATGTCATAGAGGTTTGCATAGTCGGTGAAGAGAATCATGCCACAAACAAATTTCCCTCCTTACCCGGACTTAAATTTTTATATCAAGGTGGGGAAACAATTCCAAAGAAACTCTGTTTCATCAACCAAAGAATGCCTCAGGGCCCTCGACCATATCAACAAGGTATTCAAGGTGCACCTCAATCTTACTATTACAACAATCAGAGTGCACCCATGCAACCTTGGTACACCCCCACGCCTCCATCCTGGTCTAGACCTCATACTTGGCCTTCCATCCCTTCATATCATCCTTAGCCAGTAAACTAACCATTTCAGTAGTATGTTCCACAAAAACCTCAGTGGAACAATCCATCCCAAGGGTGGAGGCCTCAACAAAATCAATGCTTTAATTCCTCCACCCCAACCTCAACCTCAACTTACTCATGATGCTCCACCTAGGATACCTATACCTGCACAACCCAATCCAAACCCGAACAACAGATAGGCACAACAGGCTCCCAGTGAAGAAACATCCCATCTAGCTTATGATGTGGAGATATAGGAGGTTAATCTCATGTCGGGAAGAGTAATCTTAGAAAACCATCCCCCATCTCCACCAGTAGAGTTTGATGAGGAAAAGGAAGAAGATAATGCTCAGATCCAACAACCTCCTTTTCCCGAGCGCTTGATCCACCCTAGTCAGCACAAGCCAGAGGAGACTGAAATCCTAGGAGAATTGGAAAATTTGTGTGTAAAGATACCACTTCTCCAGGCCATTAAGGATGTCCCTATCTACAATAGGCTCATAAAAGAAAAGTTCTTTAAGAAACTTGGAAGGAGGAAGAGAGATACCCCCACCGTCAATGTGGTAGGCCAACTATCTGACCTGATGTTGGGGAAGGTGACATTTCTAAAATACCTCGACCCTGGTAGTCCAGTTGTTGATGTACATATAGATGGTGTCATAGTTCCCAACACTCTTATTCATTTAGGGGCTACCATCAATATCATGACAAAGGAAACTATGTTGAAAGTTAATCTCCAAGGGACTTTGAGGAAAACCACCACAATTCTATAACTTGCAGATCGGTCCACAGTAACTTCGAAAGGAATTGTTGAGGATGTTATGGTTACCATTGACTCTTGGGAGTATCCTACATATTTCCTAGTCCTGCAGCCAAAAACCAAGTTTAATGGTTATCCTCTCATCTTAGGGAGACCTTGGTTAGCCACTGCAGATGCTTATATTAGTTGTCAGGCTGGAAACATGACTATAAAAAAGGGGCATTTTTCTAAAAAACAAGTGTTATATCCTCCAGCATAGCCTTCCATTGATCATGATCTCCCTATGTGGTTAGAGGATGAATAAGATGAGTTATATAACACTGCCCTTATGTGTACCATAGATGATATCCTTAGAGGGGGGAAGCTTGATGAAGATGAACTCATCGACCATGCCATTCAAAACCAATCCTCAACTAACACTCCTCTCAAAACCATAGTCAAAGATTCTGAAAGCCAACCTTGGATGGAAGTGAAATCAGTTGAGACAACCTCTGAAACCATGAATGCTGTCGAGTTTTTCCCATCCATATCTCTGAAAATTAACCCAAACCTCTCAAATGAACAAGAGAAGCAACTATGCCAGCTTTGTAAATAAATTTTTGAAGCATTTGCTTGGGATTAAAAGGACATGAAAGGGGTGCATCCTTCAGTATGCAGACATCATTTTACATCAAAGAAGGATGCAAGCCTGTGAGACAACCCCAAAGAAGGATGAACATGAATCTAAAGGACATAGTCAAAGAATATTTACAGAAACTATTGGATGTGGGGTTCATATATCCTATATCCGATAGTGAGTGGGTATCTCCTCTTGTCTTATTCCCAAAGAAGAATGGGAAGTGGTGAATTGTGTTGATTATCGAGAACTTAACAAAGCCACCAAGAAAGACCATTTCCCTTTTCCCTTTATAGAAAAAGTCCTGGATGGCCTTGCAGGGAAGAGTTTATTTTCCTTCTTAGATGGGTTCAGTGGGTACAATTAGATTCAAATCAGCCCTGAAGACTAGGATAAGACTACTTTCACCTGCCCTTGGGGTAACTTTTCTTATAGAGTCCTACCCTTTGGGTTATGCAATGCCCCAGCCACCTTTTAGAGAGTTGTCCTGAGCATATTTTCTGAGTTAGTCCATGACTCTGTTGAAATTTACATAGATGATTTCACACCATATGGGGATGAATTCCAGGAAGCTCCCTCCAATTCGGGTAAACTACTAAGAAGGTGCATTGAGATGCATCTCTCCTTGAGCCCAAAAAATTGTGAATTCCTGAAGAAAGTAGGGGTTTTATTAGGGCACTCCATATCCCAAGCAGGAATACAAGTAGACCCGAATTAGATAACTATCATCAAAAGGGTACCTGCTCCTGAAAAGCAGAAAGATGTTAGGAGTTTCTTAGGCTTAGCTGGTTACTATAAAAGGTTCATAAAACATGTAAGCAAGATGGCTTCGCCATTATTTGGGTTATTAGCTAAAGATTCCGAGTTTATTTGGTCTGGTTCTTGTCAAGAGGATTTTGAGCTCATTAAGAAGAAGTTGACTACTGCCCCCATCCTCCGAGGTCCAAATTGGACTTTGCCTTTGCACATCCACATTGATGCATCCGAAAAAGCTATAGGGGTAGCATTAGGACAATTAGAGGACAAAATCCCTTATTCCATTTATTTAATTAGCAAGAATTTGTCCAAAGCCAAGCTAAATTATATTGTTACTGAGAAGGAGATGTTGGCCATTGTCCATGCATTGAAAAAAAGATAGGTCCCTATATTACTAGTATAGTCCCTTATTTTTGTTAGTGTAACCCCCTTATTGTTATTATTGTACCCTTTTAACCCCCATATTGTTATTATTGAGCCCTTAAATTATTATTGTTAGGTCGGCTAGGATTAGATTGTGGCCCCACTAGGATTACATTATGGCCCCATGGACTCCTATATATAGAAAGGAGGTTTTGTAAATTGTATCATCCAAGAATTGTTCATTTATGTAATGTATTGGAGGTTTCCCCCTCGAAGTGGCTTATTTCTAAGGTGCTGATATCTCTTTTCTTCTATTTTTGGAGCTAGTTACACAACATTTGGTATGAGAGCTTTGGATTCTAGGGTTTTGCTGCACTAAACCAGTCATCATGGAATTTGCGCTATAAATTTTTTTTCTACGAAGGTTCAGAATCTGAAATTTTTATAGTACAAATCCGAAATCCTGAGGAAAATCGTCAAAAAATTTGAGATCTTGGTTCACAATATTTTCGGAGATATGATTTGTGGAAGGTAGTGCTTTTTCAGGCTCCCGAATTTCATCTCAAAGTGGTGATCATGGGAAAAGATTCATAACTCTCTCTCTAAGCATAGAATTGGAGTGCCATAAAAATTGGTCATAAGTACACAGACTGTAGTTTCTTGGCTATCAATTTTAGAGCATAAGGATGAAACGTGGCAAGTCGTACAAGTTCGCTCTACTGAACCAGTCCATAATTAGGTCATTGTGAGAGATTGGACACAAATTTGTCTTGGAGAATCCAAATTAGGTTAGACCTATGGAATTGTAAAGAGAATTCAGAGGGATACGTCGGTGCCAAAATTCAAATATTGAAGAGCTGCAATCACAGAGATAATCCAATTTCAATATCGAGCTCCTCAAAAGCAAGAAAAAGGTGTGTATTTTTTTTTTCCGAATTGCATAAGTCTTGTTTGAAGAATCAATTTGAATTGATTCCAAGGGCATATTGTAGAATAGATATCAGTATTGGGTTCTAAAATATGCCATGTAAAAATAGTTCAACACCCATTAAGCCTTCAGAAGGCTCTACTATGACTCATGAAGATGAAGAATTGCAACATGATCTATCAAAATTACAAGAGAAAGTGCACCAAATTTCGCTCTCGCAAAGAGCAATAAAAAATGAAATGGAAGTTTTGAAGAAAGGCATGGAAGCGAAGATGGATGGTTTAAAGAAAGGCATGGAAGCTAAGATGGATGGCATGGAAGCTAAGATGGATGAAATGAGAGACAACATGGAAAACATGAAGAATGATCTAAAAGAAGACGTGGAATGTTTGACAAAGTTGATACAAGAAATGTTTCCTAATGGTGAAAAGATAGTAGAAGAAACTCATGATGAGAACAAAATAAATGTTAATCGTGATTTCATAAACTCTAATGTTGGCAGGAAGAACTACCATATTCCAAAAATGAATATGAGGAAGTTTGATGGAAAGGATCCTGTAACATGGATACTACAGATGGAGCAATATTTTGATCTCCATAAAGTGCAAAACACACAAAAGGTATGCATTGCAACTTTACATTTAGAACAAAATACATTTGTATGGTATCGATGGCTTTGCTCCCGTAAAAAAAATGTCACTTGGTCAATTTTTACGGAGGAAATGATACCACATTATGAGGATACAAAGAGAAAAACCTTCTTTAGCCAATTGATAAATCTCAAACAAAAGGGTTTAGTGGGGCAGCACATTGAGGACTTCCAAAAATTGAATATAAGGGTAACCGATATTCTAGAAGAACACAGGATTGATCTCTTCATAGGCAGTTTAAAGGATAACATCCAACAGTGACATTCGCATTTTGGAACCTGATTCATTGGAGAAGGCATTCAGGTTGGAAAGAGAAATTGGATGTCAAATTATGGTGACAAGGAAGCCTACCACTCACTTCTATAAAGAAGGAAGTGTTGCTATGCCTAGATTTCCACAACCTACAAGGTTGACACCACAACAATTGGAAGAAAAAAGAGCAAAAGGGCTTTGCTACAGTTGTGATAGCAAATACACTAAAGGTCATAAGTGTGCTGAGAAGAAATTATTTTACATAGATTGTGAAGAAGAAGAAGAAAATGAACAAGAAGAGGATATACACCGGGAACCACCCCTAGAAGAGGAAGAAATGAATCCGACCATATCGTGTAATGCACTGGCAGGAATTACCACTCCTCAAACTCTCAAGATAGAAGGACATATAAAGAAGAAAAAGGTAATAGTGTTGATTGATTCAGGTAGCACCCATAATTTTATTCATTGTAAGGTAGCCAAGGAATTAAATTGTTTCCTATACCCAGCACCAGAATTTCAAGTGATGGTTGCAAATGGAGGAACCATAAATTGCTCTAGAAAATTCCATAATATCAAGCTAACCATGGGGGAATATGTATTGACTAGTCCAATGATTTCCATTCCTATGAGAGGTGTTGATGTTGTACTAGGAGTACAATGGTTACAATCTTTGGGGACTGTAGCTTTTAATTTTCAAGAACTTTTCTTGAAATTTTTTTCAGAAGGAAAGGAAGTTGAATTACGGGGTATTGCAGGGAAGCCGAGAAAGATAATAAGCTCTAATGTCATGATAAATCTTCTAAAGAAAGAACAACAAGGCATAATTGCAAAATTATGCTCAATAGAAGTTCCAACATCAAAATCATCTATTTCTGCAGATCTCCAACAAGTCTTGGACAATCATTCCAAGGTGTTTGAAACTCTCAAAGGACTCCCACCTATTCGTGAAAATGATCATGCTATTCATTTGATTCCAGGAAGTGTTCCTCCAAACATCAGGCCTTATAGATATCCTTATGTCCAAAAGAGCGAAATTGAACATATGATTGAAGAAATGTTAGAGGCAGGTATAATTCAACCTAGTCAAAGTTCCTTCTTTGCTCCTATAGTATTGGTACACAAGAAGAATGGATCATAGTGAATGTGTCCGGATTATAGGGAGCTCAATAAGCTCACCATTAAAGATAAATTTCCCATTCCTGTGATTGATGAATTATTGGATCAATTACATGGAGAAATTTATTTTACCAAGTTGGATCTTCGTTCTGGATATCATCAAATTAGAATGAAGACTGAAGATATTCCAAAAACATCATTTCAAACACATGAGGGTCATTATGAATTTTTGGTCATGCCTTTTGGCCTTACCAATGCACCTTCTACATTTCAAGGGTTGATGAATTCCATTTTCAAACCCTTCCTTAGAAAATTTTTGCTAGTATTTTTGTTGATATACTAATCTATAGCAGGTCTTGGAAGGATCATGTTGAACATGTTGACAGGGTGCTCAAAATATTGCAGGAGAAACAATTATACTAAAAAACATCCAAATGTTTCTTTGGAGTACAAGAGGTGGAATATCTGGGTCATATTGTATCTCACGAGGGTGTTAAGGTAGACCTTAACAAAATTAAAGCCATTAAGGAATGGAAAGTCCCCACAACTATAAATCCATTGCGAGGATTTATCGGGTTAACAGGGTATTATCGTAAGTTTGTTAAGAATTATGGGAGAATAGCAGCACCTCTAACAACATTATTGAAGAAAGATGCATTTTCATGGACTCCTAAAGCAACTAAGGCCTTTGAACATCTTGAAGAGGCAATGTGTCGAGCATCGGTCTTAGCTACGCCACACTTCACAAAAACCTTTATTGTGGAATGTGATGCCTCAGAAAATGGAATTGGTGTTGTTTTAATGTAGGAATGAAGACCCATTGCTTATGAAATTCATCCAATCAAAGGAAATTATTTACAGAAACCTATTTATGAGAAGGAAATGTTAGCAATAATGCATGCACTAAAGAAATGGGGAACTTACCTAGTGGGAAGACACTTCAAGGTAAAAAATGATCATGATAGTCTTAAACACTTTTTGGAACAAAGACTATCTTCAGAAGAGTAGCAAAAATGGGTCACAAAGATGTTGGGTTATGACTTTGAAATAATCTACAAAAAAGGAAAGCTTAATGTTGTTGCAAATGCACTCTCAAGAAATAATGAAGAGGTGGAAGCATTTGTTTGTGCCATTTCTATTATCCAACTAGATTGGATAACCGAAGCAAGAGATGAACGGAAGAAGGACAAAGATGTATGGACACTCATTCAAACATTGCAGCAAGATCCTAGTACATATGATACATTTAGTTGGAAAAATGATTTCTTATGGTACAAAGATCGCTTATATATTTGTAATAATTCCCAAATAAAACAAAAGATTATTTTAGAATTGCACACTTCTCCTTTAGGACACTCAGGATTTTTAAAAACTTACCACAGGGTGAAGAAAGAATTTTTTTGTGATGGCCTTAAATCTGATATTCAAAGTTTGTGGCAAAATGTTTGGTTTTCCAGCAGAATAAATTTGAGACAATTAAGTCCCTGGGACTTCTAAAACCTTTATCCATTCCAAGTCAACATTGGGAGGAGATTTCAATGGATTTTATCACAGGTTTACCTAAGTCCGAAGGAAAGAGTGTCATCATGGTGGTAGTTGATAGAATTTCCAAGTATGCACACTTTTGTGCATTATCTCATCCATTTAAAGCAAGTACAGTTGCTACTACATTTATGGATAGAATTCAAAAGCTACATGGAAGCCCAAGGGTTATTGTGAGTGACAGAGATCCCATTTTTACTGGAAATTTTTGGACGAAGTTATTTTATTGTTTGGGTACTCAATTAGCTCATAGCTCATCTTATCATCCTCAATCTGATGGTCAAACTGAGATAGTAAATAAATGTTTGGAAGTATATCTTCGTTGTTTTGTATCTGATAAACAAACACAATGGGTCAAGTGGTTACCTCTTGCTGAATGGTGGTATAACACTTCCTTCCATACTGCAGCAAAAATGACCCCATTTATGGCACTTTATGGTTATCATCCACCATCCATCACATCATCTTTAAGGGAAAATTCGAAGGTTCAAGCAGTGGAAGATCACATCGAGCATCAGCAAGAAGTTCTCCAACTCTTAAAGAATAACCTGAATTTGGCACAAAATCGAATGAAACAACAGGCAGATCAACATCGTAGCGAGAGAAGTTTTGATGTAGGAGATTGGGTATTTTTACGGCTACAACCATACAAACAAATGTCCCTCAAGCAAGCAAAGAAGGATAATAAATTATCGCCAAAGTACTATGGTCCTTACAAGGTGTAGCAAAAGATTGGTACTATGGCATACAAATTGGAGCTTCCTGCTTCTTCGCGAGTACATCCAGTTTTCCATGTTTCATGCTTAAAGAAGGTTATAGGTGAAAATATTCCAGTTCAAACAATATTTCCAGAACTTGATGAGGAATGAAAAATCATATTGGAACCTGAAGCGGTCACGGAAACAAGAACTCGACAACTACGGAATCGATCAATTTCAGAGTATCTCATCAAGTGGAAGAACTTACCCACTGAAGATTCTACATGGGAGGATGAGAATTTTATACAGAAGCACCCAGAGCTACTCAAGCATTGAGGAAAACAATTTTTTGAAGGAGAGGGGCATGATAGGTCCCTATATTACTAATATAGTCCCTTATTGTTGTTAGTGTAACCCCCTTATTGTTATTATTGTACCCTTGTAACCCCCATATTGTTATTATTGTTCCCTTAAATTATTATTGTTAGGCTGGCTAGGATTACATTGTGGCCCCACTAGGATTACATTATGGCCCCATGGACCCCTATATATAGAAAGGAGGTTTTGTAAATTGTATCATCCAAGAATTGTTCATTTATGTAATGTATTGTAGGTTTCCCCCTTGAAGTGGCTTATTTCTAAGGCGTTGATATCTCTTTTATTGTATTTTTGGAGCTGGTTACACAACAAAAAATTCAGGCATTATGTCACTGGATATCAAACCTTTTTTCACACTAACCATGAAGCCATCAAGTATTTAATGAACAAACCGGATGTTAATGCTAGAATAACTAGATGGTTGTTACTTTTGTAGAAATTTGATTTGACTATTGTTGATAAACCTGGAAATGAAAATGTTGTTGCATATTTTTTGTCTAGGTTAGTTCTCCCTGCAGGTTAAGAAGGAATGGTGGATGAACAGTTGCCAGATGAACACCTCTTTTCCATATCATCACTCTCACCATGGTTTGTTGATATAGCCAACTACTTGGTTGTTGGAAGAGCCCCTCCTAAGCTTTCATTTAGGGAGAGGAGTAGAATCATTAAAAAAATCACCCATTTCACATGGATTGGGGGGGATATCTTCAAGCTAGGCCCTGATCAAATCCTACGAAGATGATTGAGGGAGGAAGAATTTTTTTATATCCTCTCTGAATGTCATGAAAACCCATGTGGGGGCCACTTTGCTACAAAGAGAACTTCTTATGAATTTTTTCATGTGGGTTAGTATTGGCTTACTCTTCACCAAGATTCCAGAAGATACACCAGGAGGTGTGACCAATCCCAAAGGATGGGGAAACCCACACAAAGGGATGACATTCCTTTACACCCTCAAGTGGCTCTTGAGCCATTTGACAAGTAGGGTAGGGAATTTGTTGGACCCATCGATCCACCATCCCGAAAAAAGAAGCATATCATAGTCTACACTGATTACCTCACAAAGTGGGCTAAAGAAAAAGCAGTGAAGGTATCAACCGAAGGAAAAGTAGCAGAATTTTTGAGGGAGAATGTGTTTTACAAATTTGGATATCCCAGAGAAATAGTCGCTGATCAGGGATCACAGTTCACCTCTCACCTCATTGAGAATATTTTGAGGAAGCACAAGATTAAGAATAGAACTTCTACTACCTATCACCCTCAGGCGAATGTCCAAGTAGAAGTAACTAACAGATCTTTAGAGGGCATCCTTACCAACATTGTGAGTAGCAGTAGAAAATATTGGGAAAATATATTGGTAGAAGCTACTTGGGCCTACAACACCACTTGGAAGACAACAATAAGATTCACTCCTTATGAACTAGTCTATGGTAAGAAAGCTCTACTTTTAGTTGAGTTTGAATTAAATACTTTAAGAATGGTAGCTGAATTAAATCTAGATCTAAAAAATTCCCAAAAAGAGAGGTTGCTACAACTAAATAGATTGTATGAGTTCAGAATGAAAGCAATTCTTCACATAGAGGTAGTTCAACTACAAAGGAAGGTATGGCATGATAAGAACGTCATAGAAAAGACCTTCCAAGAAGGAGAATGGGCATTGTTGTATGATTAAAGGTTTAAAGACTTCAAAGGCAAGCTGATGAAAAGATGGTTGGGGCCTGACATAGTGGAGAAAATCTTTGATAATGGCGCAATTCAAATTGGGACCATAGATGAGGAAGGGATCTCCTTGCTTGTCAATGGTGACAGACTTAAAATTTACAAGAATCCTTGTCAAGGGCAGGATTCATCAATTCAATAAGAAAAGAGATGTATATGATGGGAAAATCCATAGTTTTCCACACCTCCTGAAAGAAAAAAGAAAAAAATAATAATCTTGTGTTTTGAAAACCTAGATGGAGGCAGCTCATTTGTCCAAAAAAAAAGGGGGAAAAAAAAGAATAATGATCCATGGGTGAAAACCTCACGGAGGCGCCGAAGGCAAGTTTGTGGGTTCAAAACCTCCATGGAGGTAGCCCACTTTCTTTTGGAAAAAATAAAAAAAAAAGAAAAATAACAAAACCAAAAAATGCATCTGCATCACTGTGTTTTTCTGTGTTTTTTTTTTTTGCAGGTTCGTACTGGTTTCTAGAAAACACAGGGAAGCATTCATATTCTTTTCCATTCTTCTATATTTTTGTCCATCCCATCATTCACTTCGTTCATCTTCATAACTTTTTCCATCACCTCCGTACACCACAATCCTCCATTAATGAGCACAATGTAGCAAGAGAAACAACAAAAAAACACGTTGCTACAAACATCAGGAAGTTCCTTGAAAAAAAAAGTTATTCATGGACTGCCAAGAAGAGAAACAAGGGCAGCTACATAAAAAACTACAGGAGAGTGAGAATGCCACCCATGAAATCTCAAGCACCCCACGTGACATCCACAACAGAGAGAAACAATAGACAAAGAATAAAAACTCATTCAGGAAGCTTCTCCTTCAACAAGCTGATCACTCGGAGAATAAGAATATGGTGAAGAATGTAGCCTCTAAAAAAGCTTGTCTCAAACCTCCAACTCCTACAACCGCCTTGGAAACAATAGGTAAACTCAGTTATAAGCTCTCACCCCTTGTTATGCTTTTATAATAGCTAGAAAGCATTAATTTTCAGACTTAGAGTTTGAGGGGCAGAAAGGTGGCCAGTTAGCTCAGCCACCACCGTGAGGTATGGATGGAATAAAACTGGGAGTACATGCCACTCGGGCATGCAAAAGAAAATTTTAAATCAGTGGAGTAGAGTAGAACGAGGAGAGGAAAAAGCACAGTCCATCCTGAATTAACAGGGAGGACAAACCAATTGTCTACGACAGAACTGGAGCTGAGCGGAATAATATTGGAACTCCAAATTTATCTATGTCATCTAATAAAAGGAGATGTTGTCTCATCCAAACTAGTGAATTGAAAAATTTTAGAGGGAGAGGAGCGACGAATGCATTCAACACTTGAAGAATAAGAAGAAGAATCGTGAAGAAAAAAGAAAGAAGAAACTCGGGGTAGAACCAGAAGAAACAAGAAGAACTAGAATAAGAGGAGGAAGAACGAGCATAAACAAGAAGAACTAGAAGAAGAAGAGAGAGAGATAAAGGGCCAAAGAAAAATATAATATATGGCCATAGAAGTCATAGAGATAGCAAAAAGTGGGCGAGACACGGACTCACAACATAACGTCACATCTCCTCACTACAAAAAGATAACTGCCACCATGGCTCCTCTGAGCGCAAAAATAGAAAGGAAGACCTCTAAGTATTACGGAGCTGACAACAATCAGAGAAAGCCAAAAACTTCTCCCATAAGCCTGATCACCATTAAAGAATCACCAAGGGAGGAGGAAAGAATAGGAGAAATATTTCTGAAGGAGCAGATGCAGAAGGCACAGGAAGAGAATGTATCGCTAAAGGAGAAATTGCACCAAAAAGAGGAGCAAGTGGCCACCATGGCAGACTTATGCATAGAATCCCTTCAACACAGATTCCCCTCTGAGTCATATGTTGTGTACCTCAAATAACAATGGCTTCTATTTCAAATCAACACTCTAGCCTCCCATAGATCACTCCCTTTCCAATATTATAGGAAATTCATGAAGTTATACAAGCAAGCCAACATAGCTGATCAAGAAAAGGTGGCAGATTTTTATATGCATAACTTTGTGCTGACAAAACTGGAGATTTGGGACCTCAATCCTACAATGGGGGATATGCAGTTAATGGCTCTAGCATCTTGGATGGTGAATGAGGACAATAGAGCCAAAGAGATATGGAAGGTCATGGGAAGAATAAATAAAAAACCATTATATCTCAGAATAGAAGCTTTTAGCCCAAGAGAAGTCATTCTTAACCATCGAGAGATTGAAAAAGACCCTGCACTAGTTGAAAGCTACCTTCAGACTTAAAACCAGGTGATAGGCCACTTTGATGATGTTTCTAGGCAGATAGAAGAGGATTGCATTATGGCTAGCTAGAGGAGATGGAATAGACTCCCACATAGCCTCAAGAATAGGGAGTATCATACTCCAGAAAGACTGAGGGGTGGATTGGAAAGGGCACCATTATATAAGAGGGCCATGCAAGCCAAAAAGATTCAATGGTTAGGAGTAAAGCTCAGCCCACCTTTGCTATTGGGGCTGACTAATGAAGAGGACAAAAATGCACAAGATAGGGAATGGGAGAATGCAAAAAAAAATGATGGATTTTACCCCCTTGGGGAAACTCTCACACTTCTTCCTCAAGAAATTAGGGGGGCTATCAAAGCTTTGAAGGAAATGGAGGGGGAGAATCAATTGCTTAAAGAATGAGCAACCATTCAATAGGGGGGTGATGATGAGCTCCATTATTAGACATATTTGGGGGGGTTCATAGTCACCTTTTTTCCTTCTTAGATCTTTTTTTCTTGCATTTTTATTATTATTTGGGTTTATGACGCTCGTATAGGTGGTGATTAAGGCTAAAATACTCTGAGTGCCTAATATAAGGTTGAGTACAAAAAATCATGATTTATTAAGAATTTTTGTAAATATTTTATCACAAAGACTTGGAGGAGATAGTAAGGAGAAATTATAGGAGGACTATGCACCCTCAAAGGCAGTCGAAGGATCCAAAGGATTCTCTCCAGCAATTAAAATTCCATAAGAAGTCGAAGGATCCCCAAGGATTCTCTCCAACAATTCGAATTCCAGAGACAACCAAGCAACTCAAAGAGGAGAACTCAATATTGGTTTACTTGGAGTCCAGTGGAATCAATCACCATTTTATATGGACCTTTTGGTAGCTTCCCTATAAAATAAATAGAGTAGAGGTAGAGCTAGGAAGGGTTATTCTATCCTAGTCTCGCTTCCATTCAGAATTATTGTTGTGAGCTATTGAAGCTTTTTGTTTTATTCAGGGATCGAAAATTTTAGAGACGTATGCAGTTATTATTTTATGAAATGAGCAGACCAATTTCATTTGATTGATTTACGTTCATAGGGCTAGGCTCGTGGGTTAGGGCCCAATCCATGTGCCTCAGCTTCTCTGTTTTTATTATCTTTTCCTTTTTGTCATTTAGCTAGTTTTTCTTCTGTCATTTAAGTTAGATCTGCTTATGATAAGTTTCATTGCTATTTAGTTTTTTGTTGTTATAGTTTTAATTGCTTATGCATAGTGAAATAGAGGAAAAGCTCCAAAATTGTGGTCAAGTCTCCCCCCTCTCATCTCTATCAATAGAGTTCAAGTAGGGGCAGACCTTCCCACAGGCCAAAATTTATTTCTGTTCAAGTTCGGGGAAGAATTTATATTACCAAGTACAAGCCTTTCCTTCATTATTTCATCCCACATTTCTATCTATTTCCCATAAATAAATCCGCAGGTGTGCTTTACTTCTGAGCACTGCTCTTACGCTTCCATTTCTCTCCTTTAATTCTCACCTTAACGATGCACTTACCTTCTTTCGAAAGCCTTACTTCTATGTTTTTCTCCGTTCATAGCCGCCTTACCATTTTTATGAAAAACCGTATAGAACCACCAAAAACCAAACCTCCACCTTTGCTCCTCTAGACTCCCACCACCATACGTCGCACTTCGCAGTCGTAACATTTAACAATTACCTTAACACTTATCTCCCATTCCTTGCGATTGTGATATTGCGAAATCACACTTCGCATTGGTTACCTTCTACCATTAACACTCACCACTCATTCTTTGCGATTGCGAAATTGCAAATAGAAACTCTTAGATTTTTCCACCGCCACGTCATCCCCATCACAAATTGGATCCCGCAGAGCTTAGCACATCGCAAATCACATCTCCTAGAACTTACCATATTGCAAATCAAATGCCACAGAACTTACCACATCACAAATCGTTGCCCGCAACCTTTACTGCAACGCAAGTTTCACTTCACACATTTTAGTTTATTCCCATCAATCCTTACCGCTATCCTTGTAAACTTGCGATATTGCGATTCGCGACCGGCCATGTCACTCTTCACACTTTGCACTATGCACCATTTAGTTTATTCCCGTTAATCCTTACCTCTATCCTTGTAAACTTGCGATATTGTGATTCATGACCCGCCACGTCACTCTTCACACTTCACACTGTGCACCACTTAGTTCATTCCATTAAGTCCTTACTGCCATCCATTTAAACTTGCAAAGTTGCGATTGCGACATCTCACATCGCAACTTTTTCTATACATCGCATTCTGCCATCACATTTCTGAGTTCTTCTCGCTCCGAAGTCATTTCTTGCGTTATAATAAGGTTTCCTAAGGGTTTAACCCCCTCTGTTCACTCCAAAGCCATTTGTCACACTATCATAAATTTTTCTAAGGGTTTAACCCCCTCTTTCTGCTTCCAAACCTCATTTCATGTGTTAAACCCCCCATTAGCCCTCTTAGCCCTTTTTCTTCCCTCTAAGCTACAAATTAATTCTTTTTAATTAAAATTAAGGCATGGATAGTTTAGTTTCATGGATAGGAGTATGGTAGATAGATCATAGGATAGGTAGAGTGCATTTAGCCATTTGGCTAAGTTAAGTGTGGTTTAGAATTAATTTCCTTTCTACTATATGTTTTCTACAAATTAAATTAGTTTCATTCTTGGCATTCCTTTCCAAGAATTTAGTTGAGTTTCCTTTCTGTCATTTCCTTCAAGAAATTTACTTTCTAGTTGTTCTCATAATTTAAGAAATAGCACCCTTTAGTGAAACAGAAGAGGATGACATGAACATAATGCATTTGTTGTGTATATAACAATGTCACCTCAAAGTTTGTACGAACCTCGAGTTGATAAAGTAAAGCAGGGTAGCCCTTAGGACTTGCAGCACTCTTGGTGCAATACCAGGGCTCACCAATAACTTGGAGAGATAAGCCTCTATCATGCCCCTAGAGAAGTCAGGATTAGTAGAATCAACCAGCCTTAGTGGTGGTGTGCTGGGTGGTAGCCTTTCCTCTCATCATATTTGTGGAGTAGCGGGTTCAGATGGAAAGGGAAGGAAAGAAGAGAAAGGAAAGTCGACCAACAAGAGTAAGCAAGCCAAACTAGCCAAGTAAGTAGTAAATCCATCCAACAATTCATCCCAGCTAGCCACCTTATCAAGATTGGATTGAGCAAGCCATTCTGTTATTTCTGCCAGTCATTCTGGAAGAACGTCCCCTTCTGCTTTATTTTTTTGCCCGATCTTTGGTCTTAAGTAAGTAAGAATGATTTCCCTTCTCCCTCCAACCATCCATCCTTATTGTCCAACCGGAGCAAACAACTAATGCCACTCCTTGAAACAGGGAAGAAGAGCACATCTCTTCTACCAGACAAGAAACTCTATGTGAAAATAGGTAATTGAGTCAACCTACTTACTTAGGAAGTAGTTCTCCTTCGATTTGTTTTTCTATTTGAGATCCTAGGAGTTGATTGGTAAGTTATTTGATTGACGGAATAGGAAGTTCGTTTCAAGAGAACAGAACAAGTGATATGATTTTTGGAAGTACTCCTTGGATGG
Source organism: Pinus albicaulis (assembly GCA_034641835.2). NCBI lineage: Eukaryota > Viridiplantae > Streptophyta > Pinopsida > Pinales > Pinaceae > Pinus > Pinus albicaulis. The sequence continues at coordinate 1,460,488,792 of CM076580.1, read as the reverse complement.
GCAGTTCCAGTTGTAGCTAGTTCAAAATTCGAGGTATGGAGCACATGGAGCCAAAGGAATAGGAAGTGCATAGAAAGAAAGTCATTCCTTTTTTATTTAGGTGTGTACCAACAAGTATTCTGTCTACTAGTTTTTTCATGAGCAGTAGTTGCTTCTTCCAGTAGAGGACAAACACTTGTTTTTTTCTATTAGTAACAATTATCATCCCACTGCTTTTCTCTAAGTGGAGCTACGCTAGTTTGAGCGACTTCTTCTAAGTAGGATTCATTTCTTGCCCTCTTGTATGTGCTCTTCTTTATGTTAGTAGCTATTTTTCTCTCTCTTTGGCTAGTTGGTAGTATGAGTTCTTATTCTTTTCTCTCTAGTCTGAGTTATGAGTTCTAGTATATGTCTCAGTCTTGAGTTATTAGTTGCACGAGAGGCTAGTCAGAAGGGCAATTGTAGGTCTTTGAGAGGTGATTGGTACTCTGAACTATTTTATGGGCCTTAAATGCATCTTTTATTTTTGATGTATCTGTCCTTGAGAAGGCAACAACAGTTACTTGAGTTAGGGAAGAGCTTCGTATTGAAATTTGAATTTAAGCGGGAGCTTATTTGGATGATCTATGAATACATAGCAATTATTACATGCCATTTTGTTGCCTAGGTGTCTGCTGAGTAAATTTGGAGTGAAATTCGAAGAAGCGGAAACAAATATCTTTATGCAACTGCGAATGTCGACCACCTTCTATACATGCTCCGACTCCCTGCCAATTTTCCTCTAGGAGCACTACATATTCATGTGGGGAACTACGTACAATGCCTACAGGAGATCCTCCTACGTCTTAGCCTACACCCTCATCTTTAGTCAGCAACTCACAATCCTGGCCATGGCCTTTGCGGTGGCCACAATTTGGGTTGCGAGGCTCACTGATGGAGGCTAGCCACCATTGCCTCCTTTGAGGTGCCATAGCCATAGTACCCTCGGAATTAGGGAAACAATTGGTGCCTGACAACCACCACATTCACGGTTAATGTGCCATATGTAATAAAGAATGCGAGAGTAAGGTAAGCTATGTATAAAAAAAACACTTAGGATTAAAATTCAACGCCTTGAATAACATAATACTACCATAAATAAATGTAAGGCCTATGCAATAACCAAAATTATGGTTAATACCGCCAAAAATAAATTTAAGGCCTCTTCAATAACCAAAATTATGGTTAATGTGACGAGCAGGTTAAATATTAAGATGTTAGAGTACTCATCATGTAATATGTATCGTTATAGTTGACCTTTCATTTAGAAGCTCCGTAAAATAAATTAATTTTTTTAATGATATGTTGTTTTGGATAAATGAATGTTACACAATATAATATTTTGACTTAATTAAATGGCACAAAACTAAAAATAAAAATATATATTCTTTGATGTGATTATCACCAAATTTTTTTATTAGCAACAATATTCTTTCAATATCGAATAGATAATTTCACCTTGTAAGTGTCAGGTTCTATTTGCTGTGGTCTTATTGGTGTACCCATGTATGTGCTCTTTTAATTCTTTCGCTCAACAACAATATCTATATTTTTCCAAATATCTTTTATTAATATTTTTCCCAATCCATTTTATTTTTCAATATCTTGTTTACCATTATTGCAAATGATTATTAAAATGAATATTTTTATGGCATTTATATACCAAGGAAAAGAAGTTCCCAATTCGTAATTTCCAAGATACTCGGAATGGACATATCTCCCATTAGGATCACGCAAAGAGGCATGTTATCCTTAACATATATACATTCGCAACAATATTTCTCTGAATTGAATAATGCTTGAGTGTTGGTATAGATCTTATGATAAATAAATCAAATAGTGTAATTATGGGTGATTACTTTTTAGAATAGATTTTATAGATTTTAATATAATAGTGTAATTCAAATAACAATAGAAAATGATTGGCATACTATGTCACATATTTAGAAATACATTTTGAATATAATTTCTAAAATTAATTTCGAAGATAGACATGCAAAGTTATGAGAGTAAGTAAAAGAAAGAAAAAAAATTAATTTATAAATTAAAATATCAAGTTAAAATTCTTTTATTTATGGATCAATACATTTGATTTTCTAAGAAAATTCACATAGATATCACTCCGTTTGATTCTTCTACATATAAAACATTTTTTTCATACATTTCCTTAATTATATTTCTATTTATAATTTTTTGCAACAAAATTTTTAGTTTGCTAAATAATATCTAAATTTCTAACTTCTCACCAATATTAAGTTACAAATTTAAATATCAATATTGTAAATAAAAAATAAAAATACTATATTCAAAATTTAAATTTTAAAATTTAAAACTAGAAACTAATAGTTTATATTTTATTTTAACCTAAAATAAAAATATTTCATTTCAAATTTAAAATCTATATAAAGAAATATATTATATTACAAATTTATTACAAAAGTTAGTTAAAAACTATATTCGAAATTAAAACATTACAATCCCAAATTTAAATTTCAAATATAATATTTTAACTTGAAATATAAATTTTGAAAATTTAAAATTTAGATTTTAAAATTAGAAACCAATAATAGTTTATATTCTATTTTAACATAAACTAACAATATTTCATTTCAAATGTAAAATCTAAATAAAGAGTATTATTATATTCGAAATTAAAACATTCCATTTCAAAATTTAAATTTCAAATACTATTTAAATTTGAAGTATAAATTTTAAATAGATTTTAAATATATATTTTTAATTTAAAATATAACATCACTATTATATTTTTAAAAATTGCTATTATAAATTGCCTTCCAAATTTTTTTAAACCAAGCGTGTTTTCCATACAACCATCCACCTGTCCCTTCCTACATATCCACTGTCCACCTGTCTTGCGCTTTATCCGACAGTCTTAGCTGCACATCGTAAGTTGACCTACCACCCACAGCCTCCCCACCACCTCTCACCATTTGCAACACCTGCCTAGTCGATGAGAGGATGTTGTCCAACAGACGGGTGGGTTTTCGGTACATCCCGCTGAGTGATGGATTTGTGCTCCATCCACTGGGGAACGGGGTTTTGCAGAGAGTAGTGGGGTTTTTCGCGGTATGGCTGTGAACAAGGGGGGATTTCCACAACATATTTCTGCCATGTTATTTCTTCATGCAGCCACTGTTCTAGCGCCACTTTTGTCGGGCATGAACTAGGACATCCTCTTTTTCGGCTATCACCATCGAAACCCCGTCACTCTATAAAACCAAGAAAATGGCGAATTCCAACCACTACATCCAACTCTATTTTTTTTTTGTTTTTTCCTAGATGCCTCCTTCCCGCCTGCAAAATTTGCCGACCCCTAACAATTTTTCCGCTAATTTTTTTGTGCAGAGGAGCTATGGCACGGGCGGCGCAATTCTGCATCGTTCTCCACCGTTCGCTACCTGCATGCCACTTTCTAGGTTTTTCTCCGCTGTTGACAACTGCTTTCAAGGGCTCAGACCGTTATGGTTTCTATGTTACGGGTTCGCGCTAACAGTTTGTTGCGTAGGGTTTCTTTCCAGGGGTTTGCTGGCTAGGGTTTTGTTCTCAATATTTTCCTGTCTGAGCACATCCTGCTTAGGGTTTGTTTGGTCTCCTGCATGGGCTTCTAGAAACGCACAAGTTTTTTTTTGTTTTTCATCTTCAAGGTCGCGGGCCATTTTCATGCGCTGTGGAGAGTTATTTTAATTTTTCTTCAAGGAAAACTCATCCCATCTTTTTTTCTTGCCGAGGAGAAAAAAAAATCCTTATAAATGTTATTTTCTACGTCCATTTTGTGGTGCCCACAAAACATTTTGTCAATGTTTTCATTTTCCTCCCCTCCAAACTAAGTTTTTTTTTGTGTAACTTTTTTTTATTGACATTATCTTTTTTATTCCTCTTTTCGGCTAAGATTTTATTTTGCTCCCTCATGTAAACTAATTTTAACTAATTTTGTTTTTCTAAATTTAATTTTTTATTTTTTTAATCTAATTTTAACTTTAATATTTTTGTAGTTACTAATTTTAAATTAATTTTTTGTTCTATTTTGTTCTATTTATCAACTTTTTTTTCAAATTATAAAATATATGGTTTTCTTGGTCCGTTTTCATTTTTTTTCTTCTTAAATATTTATCAAAATCAAAACAAACTTTTTTTTCAATTATAAAATATATATATTTTTTTCTTTTCCTTTTTTTTTCTTTTTACATATTTACCAAAATCACAATAAACTTAACTTTTTTTTTCAAAGTTCTACTATTTATACAACAATTTTTTTTTCAATGTTCTATTTTTTCTTTTCTTTTCTTTTTCTTCTCAATTTACTGTTTCAATGTTTTTCTATTTTTTTTCTTATTCTTTTCAATATTTTTCAATATTTTTCTATTTTTTCTTTCATTTTCTTCTCAATTTATTGTTTCTATATTTATTTATTTAATTTAAATAAACAATTTCTTTATTTTAATTCACTTTTTTCAATTACAATTTATTATTTTATTTTTTTCTTTCCTAGGTACTTTTCAACATTCTTCATTTTATTTCATTTCAATAAATAATTTCTTTATTTTAACTCACTTCCTTTCAAAATTACAACCTATTATTTAACTTTTCATTCCTAGGAATTTTTCTCATTTATAAGCATCTAAAATTGGCGACATATTGCTTTTCAAACCAATTGTTATTTTGATGTTATATGACTTTTATATAAATAGTTTATTGAAATACTCGAATAATTTATTTAAATATTATTTAAAATATATATATGTGTGTAATTATTTCACTATTTATATAATTAAATATTTTTAAAAAACTATTTAATGAATTAAAAAAATAATCTTAAATAGTTAATTTATTTCAAAAAATGATATTGGCCACCCGGGGAGCATTCATTGCAAGAAAGCATTCCCTCTGAGTTTTCCCACGTGTATCCTGCATCATACGTTTATTATTTTTTATTTATTTCTCTTTTCCCACGTTAATACATTTTTTTCCTCTAGTAATCTAAAGCTGCCGCATATTTCTTTTCAAACCAACTATTATTTTGATGTTATATGGCTGTTAATTTGTATAATATTGGCCGCCCGGGGAGAATTCATTGCAAGAAAGCATTCCCTAGTTTTCCCCACATGTGCTGCATGATAGGTTTATTATTTATTATTTATTTCTCTTTTCCCGCGTTAATACAATTTTTTCCTCTAGTAATCTAAAGCTGCCGCATATGGCTGTCATTTAAATAGTTAAATGGTTTTTGATATTATATGACTGTTATTTAAACACTTATTTAATACACAATTATGTTTTTAAAATATTTTTCTCAAAAGTCTATTTTAATAATTCATTTTAATTTTTTTTCAAACCAATTATTATTTTAATGTTATATTACTGTTATTTAAATATTTTAATATTTAGATAGCTAAATATTTTTTAAAGCATTTGTTATTTTAATGTTAAACAACTATTTTTTTTTGAAATTTGGCTTCTGTAATCCATAATTTGTAAAAATATGTTTTTGATAATAATCAGATATGATCATGATTGGTTAGTGCTTTTCAAACGTAATCGTGTTCTATAATACATAAATAATATAATTACCAACTAATCAGAATATATTAAATATAACAATAAAATTCTTTAATAAATTAGTTCATTTTCTCTTTCTCAGTCAAACTAGCTAGTTGAATCTTCTCCCCATTTTTCTAAACCTATTTTAATAGCTAGTTGGATCTTCTCTCGATCTTTTCAAACCTATATCGAAAATATGATTTCTCACCCTGCCCTGAACATAAACCCACTAGTTGATTTAAACTCATTAACCATTCATATGTAAATGAACTAAACAATTTAGTGTTTATTTACTTTCAAATCCGTACCAATCTATTAATTTAAGAGAGGTTTGTTGTCAACACACACTTATTTAACTTTCACCTAATTTATTGTATTAAGTGTCAACTACCTGCACGTTTATTGGTTGGGGACTGCACCAAAAGGCTCGTCTTTCCGAGATTGGCTGCTTGCAGAGCTAATCCCACCTCATCCTTCTTTCCCTTCCACACATGTTTGTTTATTTATTTTTCTATTTAAGGCTACTATTATTTTTTTTCTATTCAAAAGTACTATTAGTTAATGTTTATTTATTTATTTTCTATTCAAAACTTTTATTAGTTGTGAGTGCATTATATTCATGTTGGCATTAATAATGTATTTAATTTATCTTGTTGTTGTGGTGTAAACTAACAACACAGATGAAATGTTTTTTCCCAATGGCCGCTTCCACCATTAATTATTTTTTTTCAATTTTTTTTTTTCCAATTTCACATTCTCAAAACGTCAGCCTTACTTTCCATCCCCATTTCAATTTAGAGGAGTTTTTTGTAGGATGAAACAGAGTGTGATGGGACAGCTCTGGGATTACATGTCTGACGACCTCGTGGCTTTCCGAGTAGGAGGTGGACCTCGTGCCCCTATCTCCACCGCCTCCCTTACTCCGCCACCTCCCAATAACCAGCGGAGCCCGACAGCAGCTGCATCATACATGTATGGACATGCAAAGGGAAAAACATACTCCAATCTTCACCAGAAAATATCCAACGCTACAGCATGGGTACAAGCCCCCAAATTCCACTTGATACGATATGAAAATATGATACATACGATCTCGATATACACGGATTTGAATTTTGAAATCCAACCGCACCCAAAAAGTGAAATTTGAATTTCAAATTAGTAGATTTCTAAATCAGTTTCATTCCTTCGAAATTTGCATCTATTAATGTTAGTATTTGAATTCGAATTTTTAATTCTAAAGCCCACTCAAAGTTATTGGTTATTCAAAGATAATTCTCATTTGGAGTAGTTTCTTGTCTGCGTTTTCTTGTTGGTCGATTATTTTTTGCATTTCGGACCAATACTAATACTAAGGCATTGTAAATTTATCATTCTAAGAGAATGGTAAAGTCTACTAAAAACGAGAGATCAGTATCAGGAACTGTTCACTAAGATTGTTGAATAATAATTCTATCATTTGTAGATCCATAGAAGAGACCATTAGAGCTACAGAAGACATCCACGATTTAGCTTTGAAGGAGATGGTAAGCAGATTTCGATTTTCATTACTAATTATTAATTACTAGCCGATTTCAAATTTCCTTGTGATTTTCTCTAGATGACTATAATGAGTTTTGCATTTGAAATGATATACAAGGTGTGGAGAGAAAGTTGCAAGAAATGAACATCAAATACTGGAAGAAAGAGAGATTTATGCGGATTAGCTCTTCATCCATGACCCTGATTGCTATATGAATAATATTTTCAACTGTCAGAACCTTCCAGTGGAGCCGATAGTGGGGTTTGCATTAGCATGTAGTCAAATATTGCCTTCTACTCTATGAGCTCCATTCATAGGCTTTCAAAAGAAATAGATATGTAAGCAGTGTCTATGAAATCCACGCATAGGCTTTCAAAATAAAGAGATATGTAAGCAGTGACGGATCAAATGATTATTTTGAGTGCAAGCCAGAGAGAAATGTTGAATGTTAACTTCAACTACAGACAGGTACATCTGCGGTAGAGGTTGTGGAGAAGCAGCTTCTAGGCTCTACAATAGTCGCTTTCCAATGTTGTCTTCATGTTTTTTTATCAAGCAGCCACTTTCTATTTCTGTTGAACAGTCATTCGAGCTTTAAAATCCCTTACAGTCCTTTTTGGAAACAGAGTTCGTTTGTAAGTGGGAAAGTTTTGTTTTGGTTTGAATAGGGCCACATTGGAAGTGGACCCCACCGCCAGCACGCCAATGACGTGGACCAATCAACATTTTTCATGTTGGTTTGGTGCCTACGTTAGCTTACTTAGAACTGGACCCGAAACCCTTTATAAATCACAGTCTAAAGTTTTTCACGTAACAAATGGCCATTACGTCACGGGGCCAAAGTGTTACGAAAATATTTTATCAAACATGGTTCATATTTCAGCTTGGAATTCGTGGGCTCCAGCGTTGGCCAATCAAATGGCGTTCGCACGGAGTTTGGGTGTGGTGATGTCACATCGTTTTGTGATGTGAATTTTTCAATGCAATTCAACTTGATGAATTTGAAGTTCGGGTTCGAAGGTTGATAAAACTTTGTTTAAAGACTTGATTACGTGGGCTATGGACTAAGGTTTCAACCTTAGTTATATAATTTTTTAAAGTTTCTGGTTATCGCACAATGATAAGTCGTTTTGACTTTATTCATATGTATGCAGACAATATATATATATATATATATATATATATATATATATATATATATATATATATATATTATAGTTTTGTTTTATTTCCTTTTGTTATGTTGAAGCGAAAGGTGCTGTGCCACATATAAAAACAATGAAAAAGCTTGAAGGCTAATGTAATAGGAGGCAGTTTGTGTATTGTTTAGTTGTTGATTGTGTGAGCCCGTAGGCTTAGAAAAAGGAATAGAACAAAGAGAACACTGTGTGTCGAACCAGTGTCATTTTGTAATCTCCTAGTAGTGGAAAGAAGTTTTTTTTGTAATAATTTCATGTTTATGAAATAGTAGAAAGTTTTGTGCCATCTCTGTTTATTAGTGAGAATTTTTTTTTATTCTCTGTGTTTAAAGGAGAGTATTATTCTCCTAGTCTTTGTTCTAGAATTATCAGAAATTCCAACATGGTATCGGAGCTAGTCCAAGATCTTTGAAGGTGTCAAAGAAGCTAAAGGAATGATTTTTTGTTGTAGCAGTTTCTCTAGCAGTGTGAAGGCTCAGCTAAAATCTAAGGTATTTCTCAAAACATAGCTTATGTTACTATTTGAAGACACTCAGTTTATTTAAAATTCACAGTCAAGATTTAAAGCATAGTTCAGAGTGCTAGCCATGGCAGGAGCCAGCACAAGCATGAGTATTGGAAATGTTCAACTCCCACAGTTCAATGGGAAGAACTATGATTATTGGGAAATCACCATGAGAGTTTGTTTGCCTCTCAAGACTTATGGGAGCTTGTTGAAGATGGTTTTGAAGAACCAGTAGATGAACAAGAGTTTAATGCCTTGACACAGGTAGAGAAGGATTTGTTGAAGAGAAATAGGAAGAAGGATTCAAAAGCCCTCTTCTATCTCTATCAAGCAATACATGAGAGTGTGTTTCCAAGGATAAAAGTAGCTAAGAAATCTAAGGATGCATGGGATACCCTCCAAAAGGCCTATTAAGGTATGGAGAAGGTGAAGACAATAAAGCTACAATTGCTGAGGAGATATTTTGAGACTCTCTGCATGAAAGAGTCTGATAACATAGACTCATTCTTCACACATGTGATTGGGATGGTCACACAGATAAGATCTCATGGAGAAGCACTTGAAGAAAGAAGGATAGTGGAGAAAGTTTCGAGGATCTTACCCTCAAGGTTTGATGTTATAGTCACAACCATAGAAGAGACAAAGGATCTCTCAATTTTTTTCATTTGATGACCTTCATGCATCACTGATGACATATGAACAAAGATTGGGTAGAAATGAAAACTCATGTTTGGAGCATGCCTTCAAGACCCAAATGTCCTTTGGAAGATGAAGAGGTGAAGGTAGATGTTGGGTTATGACTTTGAAATAATCTACAAAAAGGGAAAGCTTAATGTTGTTGCAAATGCACTCTCAAGAAAGAATGAAGAGGTGGAAGCATTTCTTTGTGCCATTTCTATTATCCAACCAGATTGGATAACCGAAGCAAGAGATGAATGGAAGAAGGACAAAGATGTATGGACGCTGATTCAAAATTTGCAGCAAGATCCTAGTACATCCGATACATTTAGTTGGAAAAATGATTCCTTATGGTACAAAGATCGCTTATATCTTTGTAAGAGTTCCCAACTAAAACAAAAGGTTCTTTTGGAATTGTACACTTCTCCTTTAGGAGGACACTCAGGATTTTTAAAAACTTACCACAGGGTGAAGAAATATTTTTTTTGGGGTGGCCTTAAATCTGATATTCAAAAGTTTGTGCCGTAACACCTTCTTCCCTCAGCCAGAATAAATTTGAGACAATTAAGTCCCTAGACTTCTACAACCTTTATCCATTCCAAGTCAACGTTGGGAGGAGATTTCAATGGATTTTATCACAGGTTTACCTAAGTCTGAAGGAAAGAGTGTCACCATGGTGGTAGTTGATAGAATTACCAAGTATGCACACTTTTGTGCATTATCTCATCCATTTAAAGCAAGTACAATTGCTACTACATTTATGGAAACAATTCAAAAGCTACATGGAAACCCAAAGGTTATTATGAGCGACAGAGATCCCATTTTTATTGGAAATTTTTGGATGGATTTATTTTCTTGTTTGGGTACTCAATTAGCTCATAGCTCATCTTATCATCTTCAATCTGATGGTCAAACTGAGATAGTAAATAAATGTTTGGAAGAATATCTTTGTTGTTTTGTATCTGATAAACAAACACAATGGGTCAAGTGGTTACCTCTCGCTGAATGGTGGTATAACACTTCCTTCCATACTGTAGCAAAAATGACCCCATTTATGGCACTTTATGGTTATCATCCACCATCCATCACATCATCTTTAAGGGAAAATTCGAAGGTTCAAGCAGTGGAAGATCACATCGAGCATCAGCAAGAAGTTCTCCAACTCTTAAAGGATAACCTGAATTTGGCACAAAATCGAATGAAACAACAGGCAGATCAACATTGCAGCGAGAGAAGTTTTGATGTAGGAGATTGGGTATTTTTACGGCGACAACCATACAAACAAATGTCCCTCAAGCAAACTAAGAAGGATAATAAATTATCACCAAAGTACTATGGTCCTTACAAGGTGTTGCAAAAGATTGGTACTATGGCATACAAATTGGAGCTTCCTGCTTCTTCGCGAGTACATCCAGTTTTCCATGTTTCATGCTTGAAGAAGGTTATAGGTGAAAATATTCCAGTTCAAACAATATTGCCATAACTTGATGAGGAAGGAAAAATCATATTGGAACCTGAAGCGGTCACGGAAACAAGAACTCGACAACTACGGAATCGATCAATTTCAGAGTATCTCATCAAGTGGAAGAACTTACCCACTGAAGATTCTACATGGGAGGATGAGAATTTTATACGAAAGCACCCAGAGCTACTCAAGCGTTGAGGACAACACTTTTTTTGAAGGAGAGGGGCATGTTAGGTCCCTATATTACTAGTATAGTCCCTTATTGTTGTTAGTGTAACCCCCTTATTGTTATTATTGTGCCCTTGTAACCCCCATTTTGTTATTATTGTGCCCTTAAATTATTATTGTTAGGTCGGCTAGGATTACATTGTGGCCCACTAGGATTACATTATGGGCCCATGGACTCCTATATATAGAAAGGAGGTTTTGTAAATTGTATCATCCAAGAATTGTTCATTTATGTAATTTATTGGAGGTTTCCCCCTCGAAGTGGCTCATTTCTAAGGCATTTATATCTCTTTTCTTCTATTTTTGGAGCTGGTTACACAACAAAACATAGACATTATTTCTTTGGATGATGTCAAACCTTTGTTCACACTGACCATGAAGCCATAAAGTATTTAATGAACAAACCGAATGTTAATTCTATAATAATTATATGGTTGTTACTTTTGCAACAATTTGATTTGACTATTATTAATAAACCTAGAAAGGAAAATGTTGTTGCATATTTTTTGTCCAGGTTAGTTATCCATGCAGGTGAAGAAGGAATGGTGGATGACCAGCTTCCAGATGAACACCTCTTTTCCATATCAGCACTCTCACCATGGTTTGCTGATATAGACAACTACTTGGTTGCTGGAATATTCCCTCCTAAGCTTTAATTTAGGGAGAGGAGTAGAATCATCAGAAAAAGCACCCCTTTCACATGGATTTGGGGGGATATCTTCAAGCTAGGCCCTGATCAAATCCTAATAAGATGTTTGAGGGAGGATGAATTTTTTTATATCCTCTCTGAATTTCATGAAAACTCATGTGGAGGCCACTTTGCTGCAAAGAGAACTACTTACAAATTTTTTCATGCAAGTTACTATTGGCTTACCCTTCACCAAGATTCCAGAAGATACACCAGGAGATGTGACCAATGCCAAAGGATGGGGAAACCCACACAAAGGGATGAAATTCCTTTACACCCTTAGGTGGCTCTTGAGCCATTTGACAAGTAGGGCAGGGAATTTTTTGGACCCATCAATCCACCATTTGGAAAAAAGAAGCATATCATACTCTACACTGATTACCTCACAAAGTGGGCTGAAGAAAAAGCAGTGAAGGTAGCAACCGAAGGAAAAGTAGCAGAATTTCTAAGGGAGAATGTGTTTTACAAATTAGGATATCCCAGAGAAATAGTCACTGATCAGGGATCACAGTTCACCTCTCACCTCATTGATAATATTTTGAGGAAGCATAAGATTAAGAATATAACTTCTACTGCGTATCACCCTCAGGCGAATGTCCAAGTAGAAGTAACTAACTGATCTTTAGAGGGCATCCTTACCAACATTGTGAGTAGCAGTAGAAAATATTGGGAAGATAGATTGGTAGAAGCTACTTGGGCTTACAACACCACTTGGAAGACAACAATAAGATTCACTCCTTATGAACTATTCTATGGTAAGAAAGCTCTACTTTTAGTTGAGTTTGAATTAAATACTTTAAGAATGGAAATTGAATTAAATCTAGATCTAAAAAATTCCCAAAAAGAGAGGTTGCTACAACTAAATAGATTGTATGAGTTCAGAATGAAAGCACTTCTTCACATAGAGGTAGTTCAGCTGCAAAGGAAGGTATGGCATGATAAGAACATCAAAAAAAATACCTTCCAAGAAGGATATTGGGCATTGTTGTATGATTAAAGGTTTAAAGAATTCAAATTCAAGCTGATGACAAGACAGTTGGGGCCTGAAATAGTGGAGAAAAGCTTTGATAACGACGCAGTTCAAATTGGGACCATAGATGAGGAAGGGATCTCCTTGCTTGTCAATGGTCACAGACTTAAAATTTACAATAAGCCTTTGTCAAGGGAAGGATTCATCAATTCAATAAGAATATAGGTGTATGTGATGGGAAAATCCATAGTTTTCCAAACCTCCTAAAAGAAAAAAGAAAAAAAGAATAAGCTTGTGTGTTGAAAACATCGATGGAGGCAGCTCATTTTTCCAAAAAAAAAAAAAAAGGAAAAAAAAAGAATAATGATCCATGGGTGAAAACCTCATGGAGGCGCCCAAGGCAAGTTTGTGGGTTGAAAACCTCCATGGAGGTAGCCCACTTTCTTTCGTAAAAAAGGAAAAAAAAAGAAAAAGAACAAAACCAAAAAATGCATCTACATCACTGTGTTTTTCTGTGTTTTTTGTTTTGCAGGTTCGTACTGGTTTCTGGAAAACATAGGGAAGCATTCATCTTCTTTTCCATTCTTCTATCTTTCTATACATCCCATCATTCACTCCGTTCATCTTCATAACTTCCTCCATCACCTCCATACACCACAATCCTCCATTACTGAGCACAATGTAGCAAGAGAAACAACAAACAAACACACTGCTACAAACATCAGGAAGTTCCTTCAAAAACAAAGTTATTCATGGAATGAGAAGAAGAGAAACAAGGGCAGCTAGATAACAAACTACAGGAGAGTGATAATGCCACCCATTGCATCTCAGGCACCCCACGCGACATCCACAACAGAGAGAAACAATAGACAAAGAATAACAACTCATTCAGGAAGCTTCTCCTTCAACAAGTTGCTCACTCAGAGAATAGGAATATGGTGAAGAACGCGGCCTATAAAAAAGCTTGTCTCAAACCTCCAACTCCTGAAACTGCCTTGGAAACAATAGGTAAACTCAATTATAAGATCTCACCCCTCGCTACGCTTTTATAATAGCTAGAAAGCAATAATTTTCAGACTTAGAGTTTGAGGGGCAAAAAGGTGGCCAGTTAGCTCGGCCACCACCGTGAGGTATGGATGGAATAAAACTGGGAGTACATACCACCTGGGCATGCAAAAGAAAATTTTAAATCAGTGGAGTAGAGGAGAACGAGGAGAGGAAAAAGCACATTCCATCCTGAATTAACAAGGAGGAGGAACCAATTGTCTTTGACAGAACTAAAGCCGAGTAGAATAATATTGGAACTCTAAATTTATCTATGTCATCTAATAAAAGGAGATGTCGTCTCATCTAAACCAGTGAATTGACAAATTTTAGAGGGAGAGGAGCGACGAATGCAAGCAACACTTGAAGAAGAAGAAGAAGAATTAGGAAGAAAAAAGAAAGAAGAAACTCGTGGTAGAACCATCAGAAACAAGAAGAACCAGAAGAAGAGGAGGAAGAACGAGCATAAACAAGAAGAACTAGAAGAAGAAGAGAGAGAGAGACAAAGGGCCAAAGAAAAATAGAATATATGGCCATAGAAGTCATAGAGATAGAAAAAAGTGGGCGAGACACAGACTCACAACATAACGTCACATCTCCTCACTACAAAAAGATAACTGCCACCATGGCTCCTCTGAGCGCAAAAATAAAAAGGAAGACCTCTAAGTATTCCGGAGCTGAAAACAATCGTAGAAAGCCAAAAACTTCTCCCATAAGCCTGATCACCATTAAAGAATCACCAAGGGAGGAGGAAAGAATAGAAGAAATATTTCTGAAGGAGAAGATGCAAAAGGCACAGGCAGAGAATGTAGTGCTAGAGGAGAAATTGCACCAAAAAGAGGAGCAAGTAGCCACCATGGCAGACTTATGCATAGAATCCCTTCAACACAGATTCCCCTCTGACTCATATGTTGTGTACCTCAAAGAACAATGGATTTTATTTCAAATCAACACTCTAGCCTCCCATAGATCACTCCCTTTCCAATATTATAGGAAATTAATGAAGTTATACAAGCAAGCCAACATAGTTGATCAAGAAAAGATGGCAGAGTTTTATATGCATAACTTTGTGGTGACAAATCTGGAAATTTGGGACCTCAATCCTACAATGGGGGATATGCAGTTAATGGCTCTAGCATCTTGGATGGTGAATGAGGACAATAGAGCCAAAGAGATATGGAAGGCTATGGGAAGAATAAATAAAGAACCATTATATCTCAGAACAGGAGCTTTCAGCCCAAGAGGAGTCATCCTTTAACATCGAGAGATTGAAAAAGACCCTGCACTGGTTGAAAGCTACCTTCAGACTTAAAACCAAGTGATAGGCCACTTTGATGATGTTTCTAGGTAGATAGAAGAGGATTGCATTATGGCCAGCTAGAGGAGATGGAACAGACTCCCACATAGCCTCAAGAGTAGGGAGTATCATACTCCAGAAATACTGAGGGGTGCATTGGAAAGGGCACCATTATAAAAGAGGGGCATGCAGGCCAAAAAGATTCGATGGTTGGGACTAAAGCTCAACCCACCTTTGCTGCGGGGGATGACTACTGAAGAGGACAAAAATGCAAAAGATAGGGAATGGGAGAATGCATAAAATAATGATGTATTTTACCCCCTTGGGGAAAATCCCACACTTCTTCCTTAGGAAATCAGGGGGGCTATCAAAGTTTTGAAGGAAATGGAGGGGGAGAATCAGTTGCTCAAAGGATGAGCAACCATTCAATAAGGGGGTGATGATGAGCTCCATTATTAGACATATTTGGGGGGGTTCATAGTCACCTTTTTTCCTTCTTAGATCTCTTTTTCTTGCATTTTTATTATTATTTGGGTTTATGGTGCTCGTATAGGCGGTGAATAAGGCTAAAATACTCTGAGTGCCTAATATAAGGTTGAGTACAAAAAATCATGATTTATTAAGAATTTTTATAAATATTTTATCACATAGACTTGGAGGAGACAGTAAGGAGAAATTATTGGAGGACTATCCACCCTCAAAGGCAGTCAAAGGATCCCAAGGATTCTCTCCAGCAATTCAAATTCCATAAGAAGTCGAAGGATCCCCAAGGATTCTCTCCAGCAATTCGAATTCCAGAGCCAACCGAGCAACTCAAAGAGGAGAGCACTCAATATTGGTTTACTTGGAGTCCAGTGGAATCAATCACCATTTTATATGGAACTTTTGGTAGCTTCACTGTAGAATAAATAGAGCAGAGCTAGAGCTAGAAAGGGTTATTCTATCCTAGTCTCGCTTCCATTCAGAATTATTGTTGTGAGCTATTTAAACTTCTTGTTTTATTTAGGGATCAAAAATTTCAGAGACGTATGCATTTATTCTTTTATGAAATGAGCAAACCAATTTCATTTAATTGATTTAAGTTCATAAGGCTAGGCTCATGGGTTAGGGCCCAATCCATGTGCCTCAGCTTCTCTGTTTTTATTATCTTTTCCTTTCTGTCATTTAACTAGTTTTTCTTCTGTCATTTAAGTTAGATCTACTTATGATAAGTTTCATTGCTATTTAGTTTTTGTGCTGTTATAGTTTTAATTGCTTATGAATAGTGAAATGGACGAAAAACTCTAAAATTGTGGTCAAGTCTCCCCCCTCTCATCTCTGTCAATAGAGTTCAAGTAGGGGCAGACCTTCCCACGGGCCAAAATTTATTTCTGTTTGAGTTCAGGGAAGAATTTATATTACCAATTCCAAGCCTTTCCTTCATTATTTCATCCCACATTTCTATATATTTCCCATACATAAATCCGCAAGTGTGATTTACTTCTGAGCACTGCTCTTACGCTTCCATTTCTCTCCTTTACTTCTCACCTTAACGCTGCACTTACCTTCTTTCGAACACCCTTAAGCTCTTCAACCTTACTTCTCTATTTTTTGTTGTTCACAGCTGCCTTACCATTTTTATGAAAAATCGTATAGAACCACCAAAAACCAAACCTCCGCCTTTGCTCCACTAGACTCCTGCCACCATACGTCGCACCTCGCAATAGTAACATTTAAAAATTACCTTAACACTTATCTGATATTGCAAAATCACAAATCACACTTCACACTAGTTACCTTCTACCATTAACACTCACCACTCATTCTTTTCGATTGTGAAATTGCAAATAGCAACTCTTAGATTTTTCCACCGCCACTTCATCCCCATCGCAAATTGCATCCCGTAGAACTTAGCACATCGCTAATCGCATCTCCCAGAACTTGCCATATCGCAAATCACATGCCACAGAACTTACCACATCACAAATCATTGCCCGCAACCTTTACCGCAGCGTAAGTTGTACTTCACACTTTTTAGTTTATTCTCGTCAATCCTTACTGTTATCCTTGTAAACTTACGATATTGTGATTCGCGACCCGCCACATCACTCTTCACACTTTGCACTATGCACCATTTAGTTTATTCCCGTTAATCCTTACCTCTATCCTTGTAAACTTGCGATATTGTGATTTGCGACCCGCCACATCACTCTTCGCACTTGGCACTGTGCACCACTTAGTTCATTCCATTAAGTCCTTACTGCCATCCATTTAAACTTGCAAAGTTGCGATTGCGACATCTCACATCGCAAATTTTTCTATCCATCGCATTCCGCCATCACATTTCTGAGTTCTTCTCGCTCCGAAGTCATTTCTTGCATTATAATAAGGTTTCCTAAAGGTTTAACCCCCTCTGTTCACTCCAAAGCCATTTGTCACACTATCATAAATTTTTCTAGGGGTTTAACCCCCTCTTTCTGCTTCTAAACCTCATTTCATGTGTTAAACCCCCCATTAGCCCTCTTAGCCCTTTTTCTTCCCTCTAAGCTACAAATTAATTCTTTTTAATTAAAATTAAGGCATGGATAGTTTAGTTGCATGGATAGGAGTATGGTAGATAGATCATAGGATAGGTAGAGTGCATTTGGCCATTTGACCAAGTTAAGTGTGGTTTAGAATTAATTTCCTTTCTGTTATATGTTTTTTACAAATTAAATTAGTTTCGTTCTTGGCATTCCTTTCCAGGATTTTAGTTGAGTTTCCTTTCTTTCATTTCCTTCGAGCAATTTACTTTCTATTTGTTCTCATAATTTAAGAAATATCACCCTTTAATGAAATAGAAGAGCATGACACGAACATAATGCATTTTTTTGTATATAACATTGTCACCTCAAAGTTTGTACGAACCCCTGGTTGATAAAGTAAAGTAGGGCATCCCTTGGGACTTGCAACACTCTTGGTGCAATACCAGGGCTCACCAATAACTTGGAGAGATAAGCCTCTATCATGCCCCTAGAAAATTCAGGATCAGTAGAATCAACCAGCCTCAGTGGTGGTGTGCTGGGTGGCAGCCTTTCCTCTCATCATATTTGTGGAGTAGTGGGTTCAGATAGAAAGGGAAGGAAAGAAGGGAAAGGAAAGTCAACCAACAAGAGTAAGCAAGCCAAACAAGCCAAGTAAGTAGTAAATCCATCCAACAATTCATCCCAGCTAGCCACCTTATCAAGATTGGATTGAGCAAGCCATTCTGTTATTTCTGCCAGCCATTCTGGAAGAACATTCGCTTCTGCTTTCTTTTTCCGCCCGAGTCTTTGGTCTTAAGTAAGTAAGAATGATTGCCCTTATCCCTCCAACCATCCATCCTTATTGTCTAACCGGAGTAGAAAGCTAATGCCACTCCTTGAATCAGGGAAGAAGAGAACATCTCTTCTAGTAGACATGAAACTCTATGTGAAAATAGGTAATTGAGTCAACCTACTTACTTAGGAAGTGGTTCTGCTTCGATTTGTTTTGCTATTTGAGATCCTAGGAGTTGATTGGTAAGTTATTTGATTGACGGAATATGAAGTTCGTTTCAAGAGAACATAACAAGTGATATGATTTTTGGAAGTACTCCTTGGATGGGAAGTTTTAGTTGTAACTAGTTCGAACTTCGAGGTATGGAGCACATGTAGCCAAAGGAATAAGAAGTGCGTAGAAAGAAAGTCATTCCTTTTTTATTTAGGTGTGTACCAACAATTATTATGTCTACTAGTTTTTTCATGAGTAGTAGTTGCTTCTTCCAGTAGCGGACAAACACTTGTTCTTTTCTATTAGTAACAATTATCATCCCACTACTTTTCTCTAAGTGGAGATACGCTAGTTTGAGCGACTTCTTCTAAGTAGGATTCATCGCTTTCCCTCTTGTATGTGCTCTTCTTTATGTTAGTAGCTAATTTTCCCTCTCTTTGGCTAGTTGGTAGTGTTAGTTCTTATTCTTTTCTCTCTAGTCTGAGTTATGAGTTCTAGTATATGTCTTAGTCTTGAGTTATTAGTTGCACGAGAGGCTAGTCAGAAGGGCATTTGTAGGTCTTTGAGAGGTGATTGGTACTCTGAACTGTTTTATGGGCCTTAAATGCATATTTTATTTTTGATGTATCTATCCTTGAGAAGGCAGCAACAGTTACTTGAGTTAGGGAAGAGCTTCGTATTGAAATTTGAATTTAAGCGAGAGCTTATTTGGATGATCTATGAATACATAGCAATTATTACATGCCATTTTGTTGCCTACGTTTCTGCTGAGTAAATTTGGAGTGAAATTCGAAGAAACGGAAACAAATATCTTTATGCAACTGCCAATGTCGACCACCTTCTATACATGCTCTGACTCCCTGCCAATTTTCCTCTATGAGCACTACATATTCATGTGGGGAACTATGTACAACGCCTATAGGAGATCCTCCTACGTCTTAGCCTACACCCTCATCTTTATTAAGCAACTCACAATCCTGGCCATGGCCTTTGCAGTGGCCACAATTTGGGTTGCGGGGCTCGCCGATGGAGGCTAGCCACCATTGCCTCCTTTGAGGTGCCATAGCCATAGTACCCTCGGAATTAGGGAAACAATTGTTGCCTTACAACCAACACATTCACGGTTAATGTGCCATATGTAATAAAGAATGAGAGAGTAAGGTAAGGTATGTATAAACAGAACAATTAGGATTAAAATTCAACGCCTTGAATAACACAATACTGCCATAAATAAATGTAGGGCCTATGAAATAACCAAAATTATGGTTAATACCACCATAGATAAATTTAAGGCCTATGCAATAACCAAAATTATGGTTAATATGACAAGCAGGTTAAATGAGTAGTCTTTAGTGTGACTTTTTGAAGGCTTTTATGGTGACTTTTTAAGGTGTAATTTCTCTAAATTCCGGCAGGAATTTATTGAAAAGAGAGGTTTGATTGCTAACTTTGCACAATCCAAGTGCCCTAGAGGTTTTTGAGGGTGTTGAATCCATATATAGAGTCACACTAAAGACAACTCCCAGGTTAAATATTAAAATGTTAGAGTACTCATCATGTTATATGTATAGTTATAGTTGACCTTTCATTTAGAAGCTCTATAAAATAAATTAATTTTTTTAATGATATGTTGTTTTGGATAAATGGATGTTACACAATATAATATTTTGACTTAATTAAATGGCACAAAACTAAAAATAAAAATATATATTCTTTGATGTGATTATCACCAAATTTTTTATTTTTTTTATAAGCAACAATATTCTTTCAATAACGAATAGGTAGGTTCACCTTGTAGGTATCAGGTTCGGTTTGCTGTGGTCCTATTGGTGTACCCATGTATGTGCTCTTTTAATTCTTCCGGTCAACAACAATATCTATATTTTTCCAAATATCTTTTATTAATATTTTTCTCAATCCATTTTATTTTTCAATATCTTGCTTACAGTTATTGCAAATGATTATTAAAATAAATATTTTTATGGCATTTATATGCACTATCAATCATCTTCGTTCCGCACACGCATTAGGATACCAAGGAAAAGAAGTTCCCAATTGGTAATTTCCAAGATACTCGGAATGGACATATCTCCCATTAGGATCAGGCAAAGAGGCATGTTATCCTTAACATATATACATTCGCAACAATATTTCTCTGAATTGAATAATGCTTGAGTGTTGGTATAGATCTTATGATAACTAAATCAAATAGTGTAATTATGGGTGATTACTTTTTAGAATAGATTTTAATATAATAGTCTAATTCAAATAACAATACTGTATTTTTAGAATAGATTTTATAGATTTTAATATAATAGTGTAATTCAAATAACAATAGAAAATGATTGGCATACTATGTCACATATTTAGAAATATATTTTGAATATAATTCCTAAAATTAATTTCGAAGATAGACATGCAAAGTTATGAGAGTAAGTAAAAGAAAGAAAAAAAAATTATAAATTGAAATATCAAGTTAAAATTCTTTTATTTATGGATCAATAATATGTTGACATTTGATTTTCTACAAAATTTACATAGATATCACTCCGTTTGATTTTTCTAAATATGAAACATTTTTTTCTTACATTTCCTTAATTATATTTCTATTTATAATTTTTTACCAATATTATATTTAAAATCTAAATAACAACAAAAATTTTAGTTTGCTAAGTAATATCTAAATTTCTAACTTCTCACCAATATTAAGTTTCAAATTTAAATATCAATATTGTAAATAAAAAATAAAAATACTATCTTCAAAATTTAAATTTTAAAATTTAAAACTAGAAACTAGTAGTTTATATTTTATTTTAACCTAAAATAAAAATATTTCATTTCAAATTTAAAATCTATATAAAGAAATATATTATATTACAAATCTATTACAAAGATTAGTTAAAAACTATATTCGAAATTAAAACATTACAATCCCAAATTTAAATTTCAAATATAATATTTTAACTTGAAATATAAATTTTGAAAATTTAAAATTTAGATATTAAAATTAGAAACCAATAATAGTTTATATTTTATTTTAACATAAAGTAACAATATTTCATTTCAAATTTAAAATCTAAATAAAGAATATTATTATATTCTAAATTAAAACATTCTATTTCAAAATTTAAATTTCAAATACTATTTAAATTTGAAGTATAAATTTTAAATAGATTTTAAATATATATTTTTAATTTAAAAAATAACATTACTTAAGTATCAATTTTTTTGGTGAAAATCACAATGGAGAAATTTTTATGGACGCGTTTCGAAGGCTGGTTCCAAACCCGTCCACAAAAATTTCTCCATTGTGATTTTCGCCGAAAGATTTGATACTTAATTTGTGGATCACATAAGTCAAATTCCTAATATAACATCACAATTATATTTTAAAAAATTGCTATTATAAATTACTTTCCAAATTTTTTTAAACCAACCGTGTTTTCCATACATCCATCCACCTGTCCCTCCCTACATATCCACCGTCCACCTGTCTTGCGCTTTATCCGACAGTCTTAACTGCACATCGTAAGTTGACCTACCACTCACAGCCTCCCCACCACCTCTCACCATTTGCAACATCTGCCTAGTCGATGAGAGGATCTTGTCCAACAGACGGGCGGGTTTTCGGTACATCCCGCTGAGTGATGGCTTTGTGCTGCATCCACTGGGGAACGGGGTTTTGCTGAGAGTAGTGAGGTTTTTCGCGGTATGGCTGTGAACAAGGGGGGATTTCCACACCATATTTCTGCCATGTTATTTCGTCATGCAGCCACTGTTCTAGCGTCACTTTTTTCGGGCATGAACTAGGACATCCTCTTTTCCTGCTATCACCATCGAAACCCCGTCACTCTATAAAACCAAGAAAATGGCAAATTCGAACCTTGACATCCAACTCTATTTTTTTTTGTTTTTTCCCAGTTGCCTCCTTCCCGCCCGCAAAATATGCCGACCCCTAACAATTTTTCCGCTAATTTTTTTGTGCAGAGGAGCTATGGCACGGGCGGCGCAATTCTGCATCGTTCTCCACCGTTCGCTACCTGCATGCCACTTTCTAGGTTTTTCTCCGCTGTTGACAACTGCTTTCAAGGGCTCAGACCGTTATGGTTTCTATGTTACGGGTTCGCGCTAACAGTTTGTTGCGTAGGGTTTCTTTCCAGGGGTCTGCCGGCTAGGGTTTTGTTCTCAAAATTTTCCTGTCTGAGCATATCCTGCTTAGGGTTTGTTTGGTCTCTTGCATAGGCTTCTAGAAACGCACAAGTTTTTTTTGTTTTTCGTCTTCAAGGTCGCGGGCCATTTTTATGTGCTATGGGAGTTATTTTAATTTTTCTTCAAGGAAAACTCATCCCATCTTTTTTTTCTTGCCGAGAAGAAAAAAAAATCCTTATAAATGTTATTTTCTATGTCCATTTTGTGGTGCCCACAAAACATTTTGTCAATGTTTTCATTTTCCTCCCCTCCATACTAAGTTTTTTTTGTGTAGTTTTTTTTTATTGGCATTATCTTTTTTATTCCTCTTTTCCGCTAAGATTTTATTTTGCTCCCTCATGTAAACTAATTTTAACTAATTTTGTTTTTTAAACACTTTAACTAAATTTAATTTTATTTTTTTTAATCTATTTTTAACTTTAATATTTTTGTAGTTACTAATTTTAAACTAATTTTTTTGTTCTATTTATCAATTTTTTTTTCAAATTATAAAATATATGGTTTTCTTTGTCCGTTTTCATTTTTTTTCTTTTTAAATATTTATCAAAATCAAAACAAACCCTTTTTTTTCAATTATAAAATATATATATTTTTGTCTTTTCCCTTATTTTTTTTCTTTCTAAATATTTACCAAAATCACAATAAACTTAACTTTTTTTTCAAAGTTCCGCTATTTATACAACAATTTTTTTTTCAATGTTCTATTTTTTCTTTTTTCTTTTTTTTCTTCTACTCAATTTACTGTTTCAATGTTTTTCTATTTAAATATTTTTCAATATTTTTTCTATTTTTTCTTTCGTTTTTTTCTCAATTTATTGTTTCTAAAATTATTTATTTAATTTAAATAAACAATTTCTTTATTTTAATTCACTTTTTTCAATTACAATTTATTATTAATTTTTTTTTTCCTAGGTACTTTCCAACATTCTTCTAATTTTTTTTTTCTCAATTTAATGTTTCTATATTTATTTATTTCATTTCAATAAATAATTTCTGTCACATACATACCCAAAACTTACCATATAAATTTTTTTTATAACCTATCATTATCGAAGTGAATATATTACTCGAACATTAATCATACGAAATTAAAATGCAATGACATCATTGTTACAGGCTAGGTACAGGATTATCAATATACATATATTCTTTGTTAAATATATTGGTACCAATTTCCGTCAACTTATGGTTCCGGGGTGTATATTAAACTTGGCGCTATGGTTATTCATTAATGCAAGGTGATCTGTGCTGTACATATAATCTAACGCTGATATGGATTTGTGTGTTATACCTTGTGACCTCGCCACTTGTCCACATTTCTACTTGGAGAAATATGCCGAGGGTTTTTTGGATAATGTGAATTATGGAATTTCTGGTTTGTGTTAATGCATCAACTCCGATAACGCGTTGTTTCTAACACTTGGTTTACTCTAAGCCCTCCCCGTGGCTTCACACTTAATGCAATTTAATTTTCTGGCGTACTGCCAGCCAGGCTTGGCATGACTATCCTTCCGGTGGCACTTTCCCTCCAGTCTTCTCCGCGAAATTCTTCTCTCCAACTCTAACTTGCCGATTTTTGCTTATCGCGTTTTCTGGAGTTTTTCTTTCAGTTGACAGAAGGGTAAAGAGGATTTGCACTCCGAGTATCATCGGCGCCCATGGTGCCAAGGGAATGCCAGTTCGTATCCAAAGCACAGACTCTTTTAAATTCAGAGTATGTCGATGCTCACAGCCACCTGGTGAGGAGGAGCGCATTTCCTTTCTGGTTTCGTCTTTTCCTCCTCAGGTAATTTCTCAGGTTAATAACTCGTGTGTCTCTCTTTCGTTATGCAGGTTCAGTTTTCATTTTTAGCGTATGCATATGGCAGGGTGCCTGAAACCCTGAGCTTCCCTTTGCTTTGGGGTCGCATCTCTCTCCAGAAGGGTTCTTTCAGCTTCCAGAAGGCGCTGGTAAGTTCCTCCCTTACGCTCAATCCCAACCACTGCAAACTTGTTTACATACACAGTTATTTTCTCGACTCTTAAACTTGTAATGGTCGTTATTAACCGTCCCATTCTCTGCCTATTCACAGGTTAGCCAGATTTCGGAATGTCGACTCAGAGGTAAGCTACTGAGTTGTGATGACCTTCCCGCATAGCTTCCTAGTTCACTCTTTAAGTTTCCATTACGGTAGTTCGTGTCTTGGTTTGGTAATTAACACCTATTGTGGTTAAAATGCAGGTATGACCGGCCCCTTGTCTCTATGCTGCAACTAACAGTTATTCAAATTCCAAGACCAAAGCTAACAGTCAGAAACTCCATTCTTCCAGGTACTACTTCTGTTGGCCGGAGGAAAAGATCTCTGGGTCGAACCCTTGTCAAGTCTTCGACCTTCGTCTGTCCTCGTTAGTTTAGGGTTTGATTAATTGTGACAGAGTTTAGTTCCTCCGTTTATGTGTACTCAGTGTTTGCGGATAACTCTTCCCCACCAAGGTTTTAAGTTATGTTGGACTGTGTTTTACGAAGCGCTAGTTTTTTTTTGCGCCAGTGTTCAAGTTTAACTTACTGTTGATATGGCCATTCTGCGGTCTATCTATATTTCGACGAACATAGTCAGTTCTTCTTGACTGTTAGATGTTATATATATGTAAGATTCGTGATCTTCTGAGGTTTATTTACACACTATAGCTTGAATTTGTATTCCGGCCCTTTTCCACAGGGTTACGGAAATCTATTTCAGTACTCATTTTTGCATGCGTAGCTTTCATGGTCTAATCGGTGTTTTATTTCTAAATTGGCAATAGTTTCCACGTTATAACTACTACGCACTGGTTACTTCCATTTCCGTATCTTGCATTACAGTTTTGGAAAGGTTTTACAGTTTTTTTTGCTGACTTGTCGAGCAATGTACTCTTATCATGATGTGGATAATCAGTAGGCCGTTACAGTTCTTTACTAAGTTCTTGGTTTTCTACTCGTTCTCTTCCAAGATGGAAGTTACCCTGCAATCGAACGTTATTTTCCATTTCCTGTACTTCTATATGTTTTCTTTCACTCAGTATACTATCTTTCAGTTTTGCATGTAATGAGTAAGAACAGATATGAATAAGAAAGGATTCTAAATAATGCACCTTCTTATGGTTTCATCTTAAATAGAATCTTTTAGTGCCTTTTCTGAAATAAAAACTTGAATGTAATCCCTTAGCCAGGGAATTTATAAACCGAATATTTACAGCATTTTCCAACAGTAATTCTGGAAATGAATACAGATTATAGATGCTAGAATTAAACTCATTTTTTCTGCATTCATTTATAAGCATGGTACATTTCCCTACTGATACTTCTACAATATGACAGTAAAATAACAGTACAGAAGTACATATCTGTATTTATTTATATTGAAATAACTCAGATTATCACATTAGTACTTATCTGTAAGGATAGGTCTGTCCAAGCTGTTGTCCACCCAACCTTCAAGGGAGGCTATCACGTCCTCCGCTTGCCCCCTATCTCTAGAAACTGATTGGTGCCTCGGGTAAAACAGTGGATTTTCCTGCTCTGACCTCTGGATATCAATTCCAGTCACTAACAGTCAAACTTTGGCTTGCACAAGGGTTTTCCAAAGATATTTTCAACTGGTCTCATACCAGCTCAAGAAAATACTTTCCCTTTCTTGCCCATTTTCCAGAACCCCCCTCCATCCTCTGGATTCCAACTTTATCCCATGAAGAGGGGTAACTGTTTCCAACTGTCCCCAACCACCATCTATTCTGGGAAACTAATACCAACAACTTAGCAGCTTCCCTTCCATTCATTGTTTCTCTTTTAAATAAATCAAAAATAAAATAAATAGGATTTTTGTCTTAACATATAACCATTAAGTCTTTCTTATCAGAAATTAAAAATAACAAATTGTTTAAACTAGTTAATGCTAACTAATCTTTTAATTGAGGCTGTCACATCTTCCCCCCCTGAGAGTAACACCGTCCTCGGTGTTTTCAGCCAGATCCTGCAAACAGTTCAGGGTAAACCTCCTGTATAAACTTTTCATCCTCCCAAGTAGCTTCGTCCGGACCGCAGTGCTTCCATTGCACTTTCACTTGGACAACTACTCTTTTGCGGAGTTCTATCTCTCTTCGGTCAAGTATACGTAGCGGCTCGACCAGAAACTCTCCGTCCGGTTCTACCTGAACAAAACAAGTGTTCTCAGTTAATACTTATATAGTAATTATATATATATATATTTTCTTTTACCTAAACATTCTGCCAATGAATTACATGTTTCTCATCATGCACGTATCGCTTTAGCAACGATACATGGAATACATTATGCACTTTAATATGACTAGGCAGCGCCAATCTGTAGGCTACGGGCCCCACTCTTTCCAGAATTTGGAAGGGTCCACAGTAACGAGGGGCTAACTTGGCGCAAGAAGTCCACCTTAAGGTACTTCTTTTAGGCTTAATCCTGACATACACATGATTGCCCACTCCGAATTCGCGATAAGATATTTTCTTATCTGCAAAGACCTTTTGTCGGTCCTGCGCTGCCTTCAAGTTCTGTCTTATTCTTTTTACTTCAACTTCCAGCTCCGCCAACATCTCTGGCCCCAACATTAATTTTGTCTCCGGACTGCTCCAGTTAATTGGTGTACGACACTGTCGTCCATATAACGCTTCGAAGGGACTCATTTTTAGAGACTCCTAATATCCGTTGTTATATGCAAACTCCACTAGGTGCAGGTAGTCTTCCCATTTAGTTGGCTGTTGCATTACATACATGCGCAACATATCCTCCAACACTTGGTTTACCCGTTCTGTCTGCCCATCCGTTTGAGGGTGATAGGCAGTGCTGAAATGTATTTGGGTACCTAAACCTGAAAACAGGGTCTTCCAAAATACGTAGGTAAATTTAACATCTCGGTCTGAAATAACCGCCTTAGGTATACCATGCAACCTGAAGATTTCTCTCATAAATATGTCTGCAATCTGCACTGTCTTGTAAGTGGATTGCACAGGTATGAAATGGGCAGATTTACTTAACCTGTCCACCACTACCATTATTGAATCATTCTGCTTCCTTGTTCGAGGTAAGCCTGTAATGAAGTCCAAGGAGATCACTTCCCATTTCCATTCAGGAATGGGTATGGGCTGTAGTAGTCCCGCTGGGTGTCGATGCTCCACTTTAACCTGCTGGCATTCTAAACACTTGCTTAAGTATTCTGCAATGTCTCTGCGCATACCTGGCCAGTAATATATCTTTCTAATTGCCGAAAGCATCTTTTTGTAGCCGGGATGGCCAGCATAGTTGCTTCGATGGTACTCGTCTAGGATTAACTCCTTGAGACTTACACGATTAGGAACATAAATTCTTTCTCGGAAGGTTAACATCTGCTCTTCGTTGCTTCCATATTTAGATGGCGTTCCTTGCTCCTTATCTTTTTCCATCTGCTGCCACAAAAACTTGTATTCTGGGTCCTTACGTGCCTCTTCCTTTAACTGCTCGCTCAGCTGACTTATGGGTTGGCTGAAGTACGTTGCATAGATCCCATGCAATTTCCTGCTCAGGGCATCTGCTACTCGGTTTTCTTTTCCTTTAACACGTTGTATATCCATGTCGAAATCACTCAAAAAGGCATTCCACCGTGCTTGCCGAGAGTTTAAATTTGCCTGCTTAAAATAACTGGTCAGACTGCTATGGTATGTTTTAAGTACAAACTTTTTTCCCAGTAGATAATGCCTCCATACCCGGAGAGCATGTACTACTGCTGTAAGTTCTAGATCGTAAGCAGAGTATTTTTGTTCGTGTTCTCTTAACTTTCTGGACTCATAGGCTATTACCTTGCCTTCCTGAGTTAAAACTGCTCCGACTCCCTCCTTGCTGGCATCCGTGCACACCTCGTAGTCTTTGCTGGGGTCGGCTACCCTCAGCACGGGTGCCGTGGTTAAAAGTTGTTTCAACTTTTCAAAACTGAGCTGACATTCCTTCGTCCATTTGAAAAGTTTGCCTTTCTTTTGTAAGGATGTAATAGGATAGGAAATCCTAGAAAACCCTTCGATGAACCGTCTGTAATACCCTGCCAGACCCATAAAAGATCTGATATCGGCCACATTTTGGGGTACCTGCCACTCCAAGATGGTTTTAATCTTTTCGGGATCCACCGCTATTCCTTCCGCAGTCACCACATGACCCAAGTACTGGATTTCGGTTTTAAAGAAATCGCACTTGCTGAACTTAGCATACAGCTGATGCTTCCTCAACATTTCCAGTACTATCTTCAGCTGCTGCTTATGTTATTCTTCACTCTTAGAATAAATCAAGATGTCATCTATGAAGATCAGTACAAAGTGATCTAAGTATTGGTGGAAAATGCCATTCATCAACCTCATAAAGGTTGCTGGTGCATTCGTTAATTCAAAAGGCAACACTACAAACTCATAATGCCCGTATCTGGTGCGAAATGCTGTTTTGAAAATATCTTCATCCCTGACTCGAATTTGATGATATCCAGACCTCAGGTCTATTTTAGAGAACACCTTAGCACCTCTCACCTGATCGAACAAATCATCAATTCTGGGTAGAGGGTATTTATTCTTAACTGTCAGCTTGTTGAGTTGTCGGTAGTCCATACACATGCGCAAAGTTCCATCCTTCTTTCTAAAAAAAAGAATTGGTGCTCCCCAAGGTGACACGCTTGGGCAGATATATCCTTTATCTAATAACTCCTGCAGCTGCATCTTTAACTCTGTTAACTCTAGTATGCTCATTCTATAAGGTGCTCTTGACACAGGTGTGGCTCCTGGCAGTAACTCGATAGTGAAATCAATTTCTCTTTTAGGTGGTAACCCTGGAATGTTTTCTGGAAATACATCCAAGAATTCCTATACCACCGGAATATCTTGTATTTCTGCAGCTTTTCCATTAGATTCAGCATACCCTACTTGAATGGCATACAACTGACATCCCTTCTGAATACATTTGCTCATTTTAGATGCTGTTATGGGGCGTAAATGCACAAGCTTTTTAATTCCTTTAATCTCCTTACGCGTACCATCCTGTGTCCTGTAATAAATTGTCTTTTCCTTACAGTCTACTAAGGTCCAGTGTTTTTCTAACCAGTCCATTCCCAATAAAACATCATACGATCCCAGTGGTAGAATATTTAAGTCTACCTGTCGCTGCTGTTCTGCAACTTCTAGTATGAAATCTGCAATTTTCGCAGTTACTTTGCGTTTTGCTCCGGTGGCTAACTGAACTAACCATGAGTTTTTAAATTTCTGTTCTTTTAGTTTGCAAACTTCCACTAGTTTAGGACTTACATAACTTAAACTAGCGTCAGGGTCTATTAAAATCGAAACAGGTTTAGACAGTATAGTACCTTCCAATTCAATCATTGTGGGTTGAAAATCAGCCTGTCGATCCTCCAAGGCTGCGTTTATACGGGGTATGCTTCGTGCCACGTCCCCCACTGTTGATGCCTCCTGTAAATTGGCCACAGTTTCACTCTGTTTCCGTTGTGGACAATTTTTGTAGTAGTGTGCTTCTCCACAACCCCAACACTATAGAGGGGGTTTAGAATTTTGTCACTGCTCTGGTTTGCTTGATGCTTCTGTGGGTTTTTCTTCAGCTGGCCACTTGATCCTTTGATGATTCCTGTTAAACTGTTTGCTGCCAGTGTTCCGTACTACCCCTTTAAAGTGGCTGCTTTTGCTACTTTTAAAGGTAGATGGATTCTTTTGGTTTTTCTTGGGCTGCCAGCCCTTTCCGCCATTCCCTTTGGTCTTGTACTGCTGGTAACACATACGTGCTTTCCGGACAGCTTCATCCATCGTTTGAGGGTTAACAAACTCTATTCTTTCTCTCATGAGAGCAGGCAAACTACTCAAAAATCTCTGTACCTTGGCTTTTTCCTCCCTGAGGTAAGGTACATAACGTAGTAGAGAAGTAAATTTTGTGACATACTCATCCATGGTCATTTGGCCTAGTCGGAGATCATGAAATTCCTTGGCCTTATCATCATAAAATCTCTCTGTTAGATATTTATCTTTGAAGTATTGCTGGAATAATTCCCATGTAATGTCCCGTTCATCAATGCTGCGAACATTTTTCACTTCCTCCCACCACAAGGTGGCTTTCTCCCGCAACTGGTATATAGCCAATCTGGCCTTCAGATTGCTGCTATACTCATATACCTGAAAGTATTTATTGATGTTAATCAACCATGCTTCAGCTGCTTCTTCCACCTCACCATCAGACATTGGTGGCTTAATCTTACGAAACTCTCCCTGCGGCTCGACTTTCTGCCTCTGATAATCCTGCTGACCAGATAGATTTTCAGATTCTGCCTCATTGTTATTATGGTTTTTGCTGATCTTCTGCTTCCGTAGATAATTCTTTTTCTACACTGGGTTGCCGCATCTCATGATTTTGTTTATCCGATATACTCTTCAAAATCTTTTCCTGGTCTTGCAACAGTTTTTCGTTATCTTTTCGAACTCTAGTCATCTCTTCTTGTAACTGTCGTACTGTGTTCAACAGAGAAGCAGTTTGTTGCTGCTGTTCTTCCAACAGTTTGCTCGTTTTCTGATGCTGCTCCACGGTTAGTTGAACCCACATTTCTGGGTTCATAACTGTTGGACCTTGAGTCTCGTTTGGTCGTGACGGAGATGACATATCTTTTTCTTTCTTCTCAGTGCACTAATACACACACAGCTTTGTTAGTAGACCCTTAGGTTGCCAGTGTAGTAACCGGCTTTGATACCACTTGTCACATACATACCTAAAACTTACCATATAAAAAAAAATTATAACCTATCATTATCGAAGTGAATATATTACTCGAACATTAATCATACGGAATTAAAATGCAATGACATCATTGTTACAGGCTAGGTACAGGATTATCAATATACATATATTCTTTGTTAAATATACTGGTACCAATTTCCGTCAACTTATGGTTCCGGGGTGTATATTAAACTTGGCGCTATGGTTATTCATTAATGCAAGGTGATTTGTGCTGTACATATAATATAACGCTGATATGGATTTGTGTGTTATACCTTGTGACCTCGCCACTTGTCCACATTTCTACTTGGAGAAATACGCCGAGGGTTTTTTGGATAATGTGAATTATGGAATTTTTGGTTTGTGTTAATGCGTCAACTCCGATAACGCGTTGTTTCTAACACTTGGTTTACTCTAAGCCCTCCCCGTGGCTTAACACTTAATGCAATTTAATTTTCTGGCGTACTGCCAGCCAGGCTTGGCATGACTATCCTTCCGGTGGCACTTTCCCTCCAGTCTTCTCCGCAAAATTCTGCTCTCCAGCTCTAACTTGCCGATTTTTGCTTATCGCGTTTTCTGGAGTTTTTCTTTCAGTTGACAGAAGGGTAAAGAGGATTTGCACTCCGAGTATCATCGGCGCCCATGGTGCCAAGGGAATGCCAGTTCGTATCCAAAGCACAGACTCTTTTAAATTCAGAGTATGTCGATGCTCACAGCCACCTGGTGAGGAGGAACACATTTCCTTTCTGGTTTCGTCTTTTCCTCCTCAGGTAATTTCTCAGGTTAATAACTCGTGTGTCTCTCTTTCGTTATGCAGGTTCAGTTTTCATTTTTAGCGTATGCATATGGCAGGGTGCCTGAAACCCCGAGCTTCCCTTTGCTTTGGGGTCGCATCTCTCTCCAGAAGGGTTCTTTCAGCTTCCAGAAGGCGCTGGTAAGTTCCTCCCTTACGCTCAATCCCAACCACTGCAAACTTGTTTACATACACAGTTATTTTCTCGACTCTTAAACTTGTAATGGTCGTTATTAACCGTCCCATTCTCTGCCTATTCACAGGTTAGCCAGATTTCGGAATGTCGACTCAGAGGTAAGCTACTGAGTTGTGATGACCTTCCCGCATAGCTTCCTAGTTCACTCTTTAAGTTTCCATTACGGTAGTTCGTGTCTTGGTTTGGTAATTAACACCTATTGTGGTTAAAATGCAGGTATGACCAGCCCCTTGTCTCTATGCTGCAACTAACAGTTATTCAAATTCCAAGACCAAAGCTAACAGTCGGAAACTCCATTCTTCCAGGTACTACTTCTGTTGGCCGGAGGAAAAGATCTCTGGGTCGAACCCTTGTCAAGTCTTCGACCTTCGTCCGTCCTTGTTAGTTTAGGGTTTGATTAATTGTGACAGAGTTTAGTTCCTCCGTTTATGTGTACTCGGTGTTTGCGGATAACTCTTCCCCACCAGGGTTTTAAGTTATGTTGGACTGTGTTTTACGAAGCGCTAGTTTTTTTTTGCGCCAGTGTTCAAGTTTAACTTACTGTTGATATGGCCATTCTGCGGTCTATCTATATTTAGACGAACATAGTCAGTTCTTCTTGACTGTTAGATGTTATATATATGTAAGATTCGTGATCTTCTGAGGTTTATTTACACACTATAGCTTGAATTTGTATTCCGACCCTTTTCCACAGGGTTACGAAAATCTATTTCAGTACTCAGTTTTTCATGCGTAGCTTTCATGGTCTAATCGGTAATTTATTTCTAAATTGGAAATAGTTTCCACGTTATAACTACTGTGCACTGGTTACTTCCATTTCCGTATCTTGCATTACAGTTTTGGAAAGGTTTTACAGTTTTTCTTGCTGACTTGTCGAGCAATGTACTCTTATCATGATGTGGATAATCAGTAGGCCGTTACAGTTCTTTACTGAGTTCTTGGTTTTCTACTCGTTCTCTTCCAAGATGGAAGTTACCCTGCAATCGAACGTTATTTTTCATTTCCTGTACTTCTATATGTTTTCTTTCACTCAGTATACTATCTTTCAGTTGTGCATGTAATGAGTAAGAACATATATGAAGAAGAAAGGATTCTAAATAATGCACCTTCTTATGGTTTCATCTTAAATAGAATCTTTTAGTGCCTTTTCTGAAATAAAAACTTGAATGTAATCCCTTAGCCAGGGAATTTATAAATTGAATATTTACAACATTTTCCAACAGTAATTCTGGAAATGAATACAGATTATAGATGCTAGAATTAAACTCATTTTTTCTGCATTCATTTATAAGCATGGTACATTTCCCTACTGATACTTCTACAATATGACAGGAAAATAACAGTACATAAGTACATATCTGTATTTATTTATATTGAAATAACTCAGATTATCACATTAGTACTTATCTGTAGGGATAGGTCTGTCCAAGCTGTTGTCCACCCAACCTTCAAGGGAGGCTATCACGTCCTCCGCTTGCCCCCTAGCTCCAGAAACTAATTGGTGCCTCGGGTAAAACAATGGATTATCCTGCTGTGACCTCTGGATATCAATTCCAGTCACTAACAGTCAAACTTTGGCTTGCACAAGGGTTTTCCAAAGATATTTTCAACTAGTCTCATACCAGCTCAAGAAAATACTTTCCCTTTCTTGCCCATTTTCCAGAACCCCCCTCTATCCTCTGGATTCCAACTTTATCCCATGAGGAGGGGTAACTGTTTCCAACTGTCCCCAACCACCATCTATTCTGGGAAACTAATACCAACAGCTTAGCAGCTTCCCTTCCATTCATTGTTTCTCTTTTAAATAAATCAAAAATAAAATAAATAGGATTTTTGTCTTAACATATAACCATTAAGTCTTTCTTATCAGAAATTAAAAATAACAAATTGTTTAAACTAGTTAATGCTAACTAATCTTTTAATTGAGGCTATCACAATTTCTTTATTTTAACTCACTTCCTTTCAAAATTACAACCTATTATTTAACTTTTCATTCCTAGGAATTTTTCTCATTTACAAGCATAAAAAATTGGCCACATATTGTGTCACATTCATTTAACACAACTTACTCAGAATTAAAAAAAAATTTACCAGCAACACCGATTAACCTTGTAAATAGCTTGGTAACTATAATTTCATGTGTTGCACTTAATTCAATACATACACATCGCATTAATAGTCATATGTTTCACATAGTTCTATATATATATATATATATATATATATATATATATATATATATATATATATATATATATATATATATATATATATATATATATGGCGTATACACTTTACAATCACAGAAATGACATTTCAATTAACGTTGCTACTCTGCGAATTTAGATTGCACCTCATACACCATTAATTCATACGTCAGTACCTCACACTTCAAAATAAATTTGGTTTATCGGAAAATATAACTCTGGTATCCACTACAATCTTGGTAATCGATGGTTGAACTTTTCGTATTCGCGTTTAAGTTTAAAGGTTGATATGCCTTTACCATCCCAGCTTTTGGCACGGGATTCCCTCGGAACGAGGCATATGTGTCAAAATCTGCAGAGGTCTCCGCTCTTCCGCATTAATCTTCATGACAGGTGTAGGCTGTCTCGATTTCCTGGAGATATTTGCGAGGGAAACAGGTTATTCTTTCTGGATTGCTCGACAGCCTCTCGGCTTGGCGCTTGGAGTTCCTCCATGGCGCGCAGGAGGGAGTTGCACTCTACTTCGACATTTTCGTCCTTAATTCTACTATATACAAGGGAAGGTAAGCGGTGCTCACCTTGCAATTCAACTAGATTTGTCCGAGTTTAATCCCTTCTGCAATTTTGTTATGCGTTTCCTGCGAGATTCTAATCCAAAGTCCATATGTTAATTTGCGTCGCGAAAATCTTTTGTTTGTATGCAGGATGGCCGAGGGTGCAGCTCCGGGTAAATGCAGATGAGCACCGGTCTTCTGGTATTGAATGGTAAGGTTCTGCCCTTTTTGGTAGCTAGTGTCTTGCTCGAATCTTACATTCCAAATTTGTGCCCAATCTCGTGTCTGACACTCCTTACTTGTCCCTTCCAGGTTTATCAACGCCGACTCACAGGTAAACAGAAAATCATTCTGGACGTTTAAAATGTCTTAGAGTGGCATTCCTTATCACATTAATACTATTGTTTTGCTGATTGAGTTCTATTTTACTGTGCTTGCAGGTGATTATGAAACGCTGGCTTCCTCCTACAGGCTATCGTTTTCCTGACAGCGAATCACTGAAATTCCATTTCCTTGTTGCAGGTACCTCAGGTCAACCCCGAGGGTTCAGCTGCAGTCTTATCGATTTAGTACTGTTATTTTTTTAAATGTCTAGATGAGTAACTCGGGAATTTATCCACCCCGAGTTAGGGTTTTCGGTTAGCAGAACTGTGCCATTTAATATTTTGTATTATGTCAGTGTTCTAGCTCATCAACTTGACGATACTAGGGTTGTAGTATTGTTATATGGTATGTGACCTTCGGGAATATTGCATGGAAAACCCTCAAGGGTGTTGATTCCTTCATTTCCAGTACTCTTTAATGTCTGTTGCTATTTCGTTTCACCGAATCGCGGTTAAGTTTGTTCTTTATGTTTACATGATTAAAAGGCGAACACGTTTTCACTACTGTCACTACATTGAAATATATATAAATTCTGTATGACGTCTGAAATCGTTTTAACAAGGTTTGGAATTATGTTTCTTTTGCGGTTTCCTTATTCTTGGCTAAGGCTCACCCCAGTGGTTGCATTAGCACTCGTTTTGGAGGTTCTAAATTTCAGTTTAATAATGAGATAGCTATCTGCATCTTTCTAATACAATTGATCCAGGGTTTGCCGCTTTTCTGGTTGACATATTATACCGTCTTTAAGTCTTTCTTTAATTTTCATTGAAAACTCTAAGGTGACCGGTCCACTGTTCAGACCGTGTACAGTATTAGCTCTGCCAGGGTTACCTGGGAAAATGGGTTCGATAGTGATACAGACCCCTTCTCTGCCCTCAAAACCCCAACCCCACATTGTTTGTCTTCCGTACTATACCACTAGTAATATTACATCGACACTAGCGAAAGAAATTGAACCAGTGAACTATTTACACAGTAGACTCGTACATGCAACCTGTTAACACTACTTATTTTCGGTTCCTTAATATATACATGCCTCCACAGGAAATAAAAATTAAAGGTAAATAAATATACACAGTCGACTTTTGTTTATTCTTTCAGACTCATAAACCCTAGATAGTTAAATTCGAACACCTACTCATTTAATGCATAACTGTATAATCTTTTCTTTCTAGTAGGAAACTAATAAATTCCTTCCGTACGGTATAAACACATTATTGATAAAATAAGTATTAGCACTGACCTATTTATTTACAAAGTCTAAGATGGTATTATTCAAAAGTCATTTAACCTGTATTTCATAAAAGTTTTCAGAATTCTGTGTACTTATCTGAAACGAAAAATCGATTCCCAAAGTTGTGGTCCACCCTACCAACCAAGTGAGGCCATTACGTCCTGCACTTGCCCCCTAGCCTCAGAACTCTGGGATTAGTGCCACGGAGTTTCTACAGTGGAATTTGCACTGCTGTGTCCTCTAGAATTCCCTTCTAGTTACACGCAGGTGGTCCGGCCATTCAAGGGTTTCTTGAAAGATACTTCCACTGGGGTTTCCAGCTCAAGACAGTACTTTCCCCTTTCTTGCCAACATTTCCAGAACCCCCTCTCCTCTCTTGGATTCCCATTTTATCCATTCAGGAGAGGGTAACTGTTTTTCCCAACTGTCTCCAACCACTTCCCATTCTGAGAAAACTATTACCAACAGCTTTTGAGATTTTCT
Organism: Pinus albicaulis; assembly: GCA_034641835.2. Lineage (NCBI taxonomy): Eukaryota > Viridiplantae > Streptophyta > Pinopsida > Pinales > Pinaceae > Pinus > Pinus albicaulis. The sequence goes on along the minus strand of CM076580.1, from coordinate 1,460,451,302 downwards.
TTTCCTTCATTGGTTTTTCCTCTCATTAATTCAGAAATAGAATAATAAAAATAAAATCTAAAAATAGTGATTGTCTCAAAATATCCTCATAGAGTCTTATTTGTTCAAAAAATAAAATTAAATAAAATAAACCAGTTGTTTTTAACTAGTAAATACTAGTTACTTCCTTTATGAGGCTGTCACATCTCCCCCCCCTGGAAGTAACACCGTCCTCGGTGTTTTCAACCCATCTCTGCAAAGAGTTCTGGGTAAGATTCTTTCACAAACTTTTCATCCTCCCAAGTAGCTTCGTCCGGTCCAAAGTGTTTCCACTGCACTTTCACCTGGATAACTACTCTTTTACGGAGCTCAATTTCCCTGCGATCAAGTATGTGTAGCGGCTCTACCAGAAATTCTCCGTCCGGTTCTACCTGAAACGAAGAACAAGATTTATCAATCAGTAGAGTTAAACTTGATTCGACTTTAGTTAGAATTTATTTCCATGTTTACTTCCTACCTGAATGTTTTGCCAATGAATTACATGTTTCTCATCATGCACGTATCGCTTTAACAACGATACATGGAATACATTGTGTACTTTAACATGGCTAGGCAGTGCCAGCCTATAAGCTACTCGCCCCACCCTTTCCAGAATTTGGAAGGGTCCGCAGTAACGGGGCGCTAATTTGGCGCAAGAAGTCCATCTTAAAGTACTTATTTTTGGTTTAATCCTGACATACACGTGATCCCCTACTCCGAATTCACGATAAGACCTCTTCCTGTCTGCAAAGACCTTTTGTCGGTCCTGCGCAGCTTTCAAATTCTGTCTTATTATTTTTACTTCAGCTTCTAGCTCAGCCAACATTTCTGGCCCCAACAATAATTTCGTCTCCGGACTGCTCCAGTTTATCGGTGTCCGACACTGTCATCCATACAGCGCTTCAAAAGGGACTCATCCTTAGGGATTCCTGATATCCGTTGTTATATGCAAACTCCACTAGGTGGAGGTAATCCTCCCATTTAGTTGGCTGTCGCATTACATACATACGCAGCATATCCTCCAAAACTTGGTTTACCCGCTCGGTCTGCCCATCAGTTTGAGGGTGATAGGCAGTACTGAAATGTATCTGAGTACCTAGACCCGAGAATAAGGTTTTCCAAAAGGCAGAGGTAAACTTAACGTCTCGGTCTGAAATCACGGTCTTAGGTATACCATGCAATCTAAAGATTTCCCTCATAAATATGTCTGCAATTTGCACTGTCTTGTAAGTGGATTGCACAGGTATGAAATGGGCAGATTTACTTAATCTGTCCACCACTACCATGATTGAATCATTATACTTCCTTGTTCATGGTAAGCCTGTGATGAAATCCAAAGAGATCACTTCCCACTTCCATTCAGGAATGGGTATGGGCTGCAGTAGCCCCGCTGGATGTCGATGCTCCACTTTAACCTGTTGGCATTCTAAACACTTGCTCAAATATTCCGCAATGTCTCTGCGCATACCTGGCCAATAATATATTTTCCTAATCGCTGTAAGCATCTTTTCATATGCAGTATGACCAGCGTAGTTACTGCGATGGTACTCGTTCAGGATCAACTCCTTGAGACTTGCGCGATTAGGAACATAGGTTTTTCCGCGAAAATTTAACATCTGTTCTTCATTTCTGTCATATTCAGATGGCTTACCTTGCTCTTTATCCTCTTCCATCTGCTGCCATAAAAACTTGTATTCTGGATCCTTCAGTGCCTCCTGCTTTAATTGTTCGGACAACTGGCTTACAGGTTGGTTGAAGTACATTGCACAGATCCCATGCAATTTCCTTCTCAGGGCATCTGCAACTCGGTTTTCTTTACCCTTAACATGTTGTATGTCCATGTCAAATTCGCTCAAAAAGGCATTCCACCAGGCTTGCCGAGAGTTTAAATCGGCCTGCTTAAAATAACTAGTTAGACTGCTATGGTCTGTTTTAAGTACTAACTTTTTGCCCAGTAGATAATGCCTCCACACCCGGAGAGCATGCACTACTGCTATAAGTTCTAGATCATAAGCAAAGTATTTTTGCTCATGCTCTTTCAGTTTTCGGGACTCATAGGCTATTACCTTGCCTTCTTGTGTTAACACTGCACCGACTCCCTCCTTACTGGCATCCGTGCACACCTCGTAGTCCTTGCTGGGGTCAGCTACCTTCAGTACTGGTGCTGTGGTTAAAAGATATTTCAGCTTTTCGAAGCTGATCTGACAATATTTTGACCATTTAAAAGGTTTTCCTTTCTTTTGTAAGGATGTGATAGGATAGGCAATCCTAGAAAACCCTTCGATGAACCGTCTGTAATATCCTGCCAGACCCATAAATGATATGATATCTGCCACATTCTGAGGTGCTTGCCATTCCAAGATAGTTTTAATCTTTTCGGGTTCCACTGCTATACCTTCAGCTGTCACAACATGACCCAAGTACTGGATTTCTGTTTTAAAGAAATCGCATTTGCTGAATTTAGCATACAGCTGATGTTTCCTCAGCATTTCCAGTACTATCCTCAGATGCTCCTTATGTTCTTCTTCACTCTTGGAATAAATCAATATGTCATCTATGAAGACCAGTACAAAATGACCTAGAAATTGATGAAAAATGCCATTCATCAACCTTATAAAGGTTGCTGGTGCATTTGTCAATCCGAATGGCAACACCACAAACTCATAATGCCCATATCTGGTGCGAAATGTTGTTTTGCAAATATCTTCATCCTTGACTCGAATTTGATGATATCCAGACCTCAAATCTATTTTGGAGAACACCTTGGCACCTCTCACCTGATCGAATAAATCATCAATTCTGGGTAGAGGATATTTATTCTTAACTGTCAGCTTGTTGAGTTGTCGGTAGTCCATACACATCCGTAAGGTTCCATCCTTCTTTCTAACAAAAAGAACTGGTGCTCCCCAAGGTGACACGCTTGGGCGGATATATCCTTTATCTAACAACTCCTGCAACTGCATCTTTAACTTTGTTAACTTTGGTATGCTCATTCTGTAAGGTGCTCTTGACACAGGAGAGGCTCCGGGTAGTAATTCAATAGTGAAATCAATTTCTGTTTTTGGTGGCAACCCTGGAATATTTTCTGGAAATACATCCAGGAATTCCTGTACTACAGGGATATCTGTTATATCTACAACCTTTCCCTTAGATTCAGCATACCCTACTTGAATTGCGTACAACTGACATCCCTTACGGATACACATGCTCATCTGAGATGCTGTTATGGGGCGTAATTGCACATGATTTTTGATTCCTTTAATTTCTTTACGCGTTCCATCAAGCGCTCTATAATGAATTGTCTTTTCCTTACAGTCCACTAGGGTCCAGTGTTTTTCCAGCCAGTCCATTCCTAGTAACACATCATACGATCCCAAGGGTAGAATATTTAAGTCTACCTGCAGCTGCTGTTATGCAACTTCCAGTATGCAATCAGCAATTTTCGCAGTCAATTTGCGTTTTGCTCCGGTGGCTAGTTGAACTAACCAGGAGTTTTTAAATTTCTGTTCTTTTAAATTGCACTTTTCCACTAGTTTAGGATTTACATAACTTAAACTAGCGCCAGGATCTACTAAAATCGAAACAGGTTTAGATAATATAGTACCTTCCAATTCAATCATTGTGGGTTGAAAATCAGCCTGTCGATTCTCCAAGGCTGCGTTTATACGTGGTATGTTTCGTGCCACATCCCCCACTGTTGATGCCTCCTGCAAATTTGCCACGGTTTCACTCTTATTCCGTTGTGGACAGTTCTTGTAGTAGTGTGCTTCCCCACGCCCCAACACTGTAGGGGAGGTCTAGAGTTCTGCCCCTGCTCAGGTTTGCTTGAAGCTTCTGTGGGTTTTTCTTCAGCTGACCATTTGATCCTTTGATGGTTCCTATTAAACTGCTTGCTTCTAACGTTCCGTCCTGCCCCTTTAAAGTGGCTGATTTTACTGCTTCTGAAAGTAGATGAATTTTTTTTATTTTTCTTGGGCTGCCAACTCTTCCCACTCTCCCCCTTGGCCTTATACTGCTGGTAACACATGTGTGCTTTCCAGTCAACTTCATCCATAGTTTGGGGGTTAACAAACTCTATTCTTTCCCTCATGGGAGCAGGCAGACTGCTCAGAAACCGCTGCACCTTGGATTTTTCCTCTCTGAGGTAAGGTACATAGCGTAGCAGGGAGGTAAATTTCATGACATACTCATCCATGGTCATCTGGCCCAGCCGGAGAGCATGGAATTCCTTGGCTTTATCATCATAAAATATTTCTGTTAGATATTTATCTTTGAAGTACTGCTGGAATAATTCCCATGTAATGTCTCGTTCATCTATGCTGCGAACATTCTTTACCTCCTCCCACCACAGGGTAGCTTTCTCTCGCAGCAGGTATATAGCCAATCTGGCCTTCAGATTGCTGCTATACTCATATACTTGAAAATATTTATTGATGTTAATTAACCATGCTTCAGCTGCTTCTTCCGTCTCGCCATCAAACATTGGCGGCTTAATCTTACGAAACTCCCCCTACAGTTCAACTTTCTGTCTCTTATGATCCTGCTGGTCAGATAGATTTTCTGATTCTGCCTCATTATAATTATGGTTTTTGCTCCTGTGGGAGAAACTCTTTTCAGTTTTCCCGGTGGTGTTGTTTCTAGTTTTCTGGTCCTCTGGTTCCATTGATAATTCTCTTTCTGCACTGGGTTGCCGCATCTCATGATTTTGTTTATCAGATATACTCTTTAGAATCTTTTCCTGATCTTGCAACAACTTTTCATTATCTTTTCGGACTCCAATCATCTCTTCTTGCAACTGCTGTACTGTATTGAACATAAAAGCAGTTTGTTGCTGCTGTTCTTCCAACAGTTGACTCATTTTCTGGTGCTGCTCCAACGTGAGTTGAACCCACATTTCTGGGTTCATGACTGTTGGGCCTTGAGTCTCTTCTGGTTGCGATTGAGATGTTGTCCCTCCCGTCATATCTTTCTGCTTCTACTCAGTGCACTAATACATACACAGCTTTGTTAGTAGACCCTTAGGTCACCAGTGTAGCAACCGGCTCTGATACCACTTGTCACATTCATTTAACACAGCTTACTCAGAATTAAAAAAAAAATTACCAGCAACACCGATTAACCTTGTAAATAGCTTGGTAACTATAATTTCATGTGTTGCACTTAATTCAATACATACACATCGCATTAATAGTCATATGTTGCACATAGTTCTATATATATATATATATATATGGCGTATACACTTTACAATCACAGAAATGACATTTCAATTAACGTTGCTACTCTGCGAATTTAGATTGCACCTCATACACCATTAATTCATACGTCAGTACCTCACACTTCAAAATAAATTTGGTTTATCGGAAAATATAACTCTGGCGTCCAGTGCAATCTTGGTAATCGATGGTTGAACTTTCCGTATTCGCGTTTAAGTTTAACGGTTGATATGCATTTACCATCCCAGCTTTTGGCACGGGATTCCCTCGGAACGAGGCATATGTGTCAAAATTTGCAGAGGTCTCCGCTCTTCCGCATTAATCTTCATGACAGGTGTAGCCTGTCTCAATTTCCTGGAGATATTTGTGAGGGAAACAGGGTTATTCTTTCTGGATTGCTCGGCAGCCTCTCGGCTTGGCGCTTGGAGTTCCTCCATGGCGCGCAGGAGGGAGTTGCACTCTACTTCGCCATTTTCGTCCTTAATTCTACTATATACATGGGAAGGTAAGCGGTGCTCACCCTGCAATTCAACTAGATTTGTCCGGGTTTAATCCCTTCTGCAATTTTGTTATGCGTTTCCTGCGAGATTCTAATCCAAAGTCCATATGTTAATTTGCGTCACAGAAATCTTTTGTTTGTATGCAGGATGGCCGAGGGTGTAGCTCCGGGTAAATGCAGATGAGCACCGGTCTTCTGGTGTTGAATGGTAAGGTTCTGCCCTTTTTGGTAGCTGGTTTCTTGCTCGAATCTTCTGTTCCAAATCTGTGCCCACTCTCGTGTCTGACACTCCTTACTTGTCCCTTCCAGGTTTATCAACGCCGACTCACAGGTAAACAGAAAATCGTTCTGGACGTTTAAAAGGTCTTAGAGTGGCATTCCTTATCACGTTACTACTATCGTCTTGCTGATTGAGTTCTATTTTACTGTGCTTGCAGGTGATTACGAAACCCTGGCTTCCTCCTACAGGCTATCGTTTTCCTGACAGCGAATGACTGAAATTCCATTTCCTTGTTACAGGTACCTTAGGTCAACCCCGAGGGTTCAGCTGCAGTCTTATCGATTTAGTATTGTTATTTTTTTAAATGTCTAGATGAGTAACTCGGGAATTTATCCACCTCGAGTTAGGGTTTTCGGTTAGCAGAACTGTGCCATTTAATATCTTGTATTCTGTCAGTGTTCTAGCTCATCAGCTTGACGATACTCAGGTTGTAGTATTGGTATATGGTATGTGACCTTCGGGAATATTGCATGGAAAACCCTCAAGGGTGTTGATTCCTTCATTTCTAGTACTCTTTAATGTCTGTTGCTATTTCGTTTCATCGAATCGCGGTTAAGTTTGTTCTTTATGTTTACATGAGTAAAAGGCGAACACGTTTTCACTGCTGTCACTACATTGAAATATATATAAATTCTGCATGACGTCTGAAATCGTTTTAACAGGGTTTAGAATTATGTTTCTTTTGTGGTTTCCTTATTCTTGGCTAAGGCTCACCCCAGTGGTTGCATTAGCACTCGTTTTGGAGGTTCTAAATTTCAATTTAATAATGAGATAGCTATCTGCGTCTTTCTAATACAATTGATCCAGGGTTTGCCGCTTTTCTGGTTGACATATTATACCGTCTTTAAGTCTTTCTTTAATTTTCATTAAAAACTCTAAGGCGACCGGTCCACTGTTCAGACCGTGTAAAGTATTAGCTCTGCCAGGGTTACTTGGGCAAATGGGTTCGATAGTGATACAGACCCCTTCTCTGCCCTCAAAACCCCAACCCCGCATTGTTTCCCTTCCGTACTATACCACTGGTAATATTACATCGACACCAGCGAAAGAAATTGAACCAGTGAACTATTTACACAGTAGACTCGTACATGCAACCTGTTAACACTACTTATTTTCGGTTCCTTAATATATACATGCCTCCACAGGAAATAAAAATTAAAGGTAAATAAATATACACAGTCGACTTTTGTTTATTCTTTCAGATTCATAAACCCTAGATAGTTAAATTCGAACACCTACTCATTTAATGCATAACTGTATAATCTTTTCTTTCCAGTAGGAAACTAATAAATTCCTTCCGTACGGTATAAACACATTATTGATAAAATAAGTATTAGCACTAACCTATTTATTTACAGAGTCTAAGATGGTATTATTCAAAAGTCATTTAACCTGTATTTCATAAAAGTTTTCAGAATTCTGTGTACTTATCTGAAACGAAAAATCGATTCACAAAGCTGTGGTCCACCCTACCAACCAAGTGAGGCCATTACGTCCTGCACTTGCCCCCTAGCCTCAGAACTCTGGGATTAGTGCCACGGAGTTTCTACAGTGGAATCTGCATTGCTGTGTCCTCTAGAATTCCCTTCTAGTTACACGCAGGTGGTCCGGTCATTCAAGGGTTTCTTGAAAGATACTTCCACTGGGGTTTCCAGCTCAAGACAGTACTTTCCCCTTTCTTGCCAACATTTCCAGAACCCCCTCTCCTCTCTTGGATTCCCATTTTATCCATTCAGGAGAGGGTAACTGTTTTTCCCAACTGTCTCCAACCACTTCCCATTCTGAGAAAACTATTACCAACAGCTTTTGAGATTCTCTTTTCCTTCATTGGTTTTTCCTCTCATTAATTCAGAAATAGAATAATAAAAATAAAATCTAAAAATAGTGATTGTCTCAAAATATCCTCATAGAGTCTTGTTTGTTCAAAAAATAAAATTAAATAAAATAAACCAACTGTTTTTAACTAGTAAATACTAGTTACTTCCTTTATGAGGTTGTCACATATTGCTTTTCAAATCAGTTGTTATTTTGATGTTATATGACTTTTATATAAATAGTTTATTGAAATACTCGAATAATTTATTTAAATATTATTTAAATATATATATATATATATATATATATATATATATATAATTATTTCACTATTTATATAATTAAATATTTTTAAAAAACTATTTAATGAATTAAAAAATTAATCTTAAATAGTTAATTTATTTCAAAAAATAATATTGGCCACCCGGGGAGCATTCATTGCAAGAAAGCATTCCCTCTGAGTTTTCCGACGTGTATCCTGCATCATACGTTTATTATTTTTTATTTATTTCTCTTTTCCCACGTTAATACATTTTTTTCCTCTAGTAATCTAAAGCTGCCGCATGTTTCTTTTCAAACCAACTATTATTTTGATGTTATATGGCTGTTAATTTGTATAATATTGGCCGCCCGGGGAGAATTCATTGCAAGAAAGCATTCCCTAGTTTTCCCCACATGTGTACCCTGCATGATAGGTTTATTATTTATTATTTATTTCTCTTTTCCCGCGTTAATACACATTTTTCCTCTAGTAATCTAAAGCTGCCGCATATGGCTGCTATTTAAATAGTTAAATAGTTTTTGATATTATATGACTGTTATTTAAACACTTTATTTAATACACAAATATGTTTTTAAAATATTTTTCTCAAAAGTCTATTTTAATAATTCATTTTAATTTTTTTTCAAACCAGTTATTATTTTGATGTTATATGACTGTTATTTAAATATTTTAATATCTAGATAGCTAAATACTTTTTAAAACATCTGTTATTTTAATGTTAAAGAACTATTTTTTTTTTTTGGAATTTGGTTTCTGTGATCTATAATTTGTAAAAAAACACTTTTGGTAATAATCAGATATGATCATGATTGGTTAGTGCTTTTCGAACATAATCATGTTCTATAATATATAAATAATATAATTAGCAACTAATCAGACTATATTAAATATAACAATAAAATTCTTTATTAAATTAGCTCATTTTCTCTTTCTCAGTCAAATTAGCTAGTTGAATCTTCTCCCCATTTTTTTAAACCTATCTTAATGGCTAGTTGAATCTTCTCTCCATCTTTTTAAACCTATATCAAGAATATGATTTCTCATCTTGTCCTGAAGATAAACCCACTAGTTGATTTAAAACTCATTAACCATTCATGTGTAAATGAACTAAATAATTTAGTGTTTATTTACTTTCAAGTCAGTACAAATCTGTTAATTTAATAGAGAGGTTTGTTGTCAACACACACTTATTTAACTTTCACCTAATTTATTGTATTAAGTGTCAACTACCTGCACGTTTATTGGTTGGGGATGGCACCAAAAGGCTTGTATTTCCGAGATTGGTTGCTGCAGAGCTAATCCCACCCCATCCTTCTTTCCCTTCCACACATGTTTATTTATTTATTTTCTATTTAAGACTACTGATATTTATTTTCTATTCAAAAGTACTATTAGTTAATGTTTATTTATTTATTTTCTATTCAAAACTTTTATTAGTTATGTGCGCATTACATTCATGCTGGCATTAATTATGTATTTAATTTATCTTGTTGTTGTGATGCAAACTAATAACTCAGATGAAATGCTTTTTTCCAATGACCGCTTCCGTGCATTAATTATTTTTTTTCAATTTTTTTTCCAATTTCACATTCTCGAAACGCTAGCCTTGCTTTCCATCCCCATTTCAATTTGGAGGAGTCTTTTGTTGGATGAAATGGAGCGTGATGGGATAGCTCCGGGACAACCCGTTCGGCAACCTCACAAATTTCTGAGTAGAAGGTGGACCCTGCGCCCCTGCCTCCACCGCCTCCCTTCCTCCGCCACCTCCCAATAACTAGCGGAGCCTGATAGCAGTTGCATCATACATGTATGGACATGCAAAGGGAAAAACGTACTCCAATCTTCACCAGAAAATATCCGACGCTACAGCATGGGTACAAGCCCCCAAATTCCACTTGATACGATATGAAAAGATGATACGTACGATCTCGGTATACACGGATTTGAATTTTGAAATCCAACCGCGCCCAAACAGTGAAATTTGAATTTCAAATTAGTAGATTTCTAAATCATTTTCATTCCTTCGAAATTTGCATCTATTAATGTTAGTATTTGAATTCGAATTTTGAATTCTAAAGCCTGCTTAAAGTTATTGGTTATTCAAAGATAATTCTCATTTGGAGCAGTTTCTTGTCTGTCTTTTTTTGTTGGTCGAGTAGTTTTGGCATTTCAGACCAATACTAATACTAAGGCATTGTAAATTTATCATTCTAAGAGAATGGTAAAGTCTACTAAAAACGGGAGATCAGTATCAAGAACTGTTCACTTAGATTGTTGAATAATAATTCTCTCATCTATAGATCCATAGAAGAGACCATTAGAGTTGCAGAAGACATCCACGATTTAGCTTTGAAGGAGATGGTAAGTAGATTTCGATTTTCATTACTAATTAGTAATTACTAGCTGATTTCGATTTTCCTTGTGATTTTCTCTAGATGGCTATACTGAGTTTCGCATTTGCAATGATGTGCAGGGTGTGGAGAGAAAGTTGCAAGAAATGAACATCGAATACTGGAAGAAAGAGAGATTTATGCGGATTAGCTCTTCATCCATGACCCTGATTGCTATATGAATAATATCTACAACTGTAAAAAACTTCCAATGGAGCCGATAGTGGGGTTTGCATCAGCATGCAGTAAAATATTGCCTTCTAATCTATGAACTCCATTCATAGGCTTTCAAAAGAAATATATATGTAAGCAGTGTCTATGAAATCCACTCATAGGCTTTCAAAAGAAAGAGATATGTAAGCAGTGACAGATCAAATGACTATTGTGAGTGCAAGCTAGAGAGAAATGTTGAAATGTTAAATTCAACTGTAGACAGGTACATCTGCAGCAGAGGTTGTGGAGAAGCAACTTCCAGGCTCTGCAACAGCTGCTTTCCAATTTTGTGTTCATGTTTTTTATCAAACAATCGCTTTCTATTTCTGTTGAACATTCATTCAGGCTTTAAAAGCCCTTACAGTCCTTTTGGGATACATAGTTCGTTTGTAAGCGGGTTAGTTTTGTTTTGGTTTGAATAGGGCCATGTTGGAAGTGGACCCCACCGCCAGCACACCAGTGATGTGGACCAATCAATGTTTTTTGTGTTGGTTTGGTGCCTACATCAGCTTACTCAGAACCGGACCCGAAACCCTTTATAAATCATAGTCTAAAGTTTTTCGCGTAACAAATGGCCATGACATCACGGGGCCAAATTGTTACGCAAAGATTTTATCAAACATGGTTCATATTTCGGTTTGGAATCTGCGGGCCCTAGCGCTGGATAATCAAATATTATTCGCGCGAAGTTTGGGCGTGGTGACATCACAGTGTCTTGTGACGTGAATTTTTCAATGCAATTCTGTTTAATGAATTTGAAGTCCGGGTTCGAAGGTTGATAAAACTTTGTTTAAAGACTTGATTACACGAGGTATGGACTAAGGTTTCAACCTTAGTTATATAATGTTTTAAAGTTTTTGGTTATGGCGCAATGATAAGTCGTTTTGACTTTATTCATATGTATGCGAACAATATATATATATATATATATATATATATATATATATATATATATATATATATATATATATATATATACTATTTTATAGTTTTGTTTTATTTCCTTTTGTTATGTTAAAGCGAAAGTGTTGCACCACATATAAAAAAAATGAAAAAGCCTGAAGGCTAATGTAATAGGAGACAATCTATGTATTGTTTAGTTGTTGACTGTGTGAGCCCACAGGCTTAGGAAAAGAAATAGAACAGAGAGAACACTGTGTGTCGAACCAGTGTCATTTTGTAATATCCTAGTAGTGGAAAGAAGTTTTTTTTTGTAATACTTTCATGTTTATGAAATAGTAGAAAATTTTGTGCCATCTTTGTCTATCAGTGAGAATTTTTTTTAATTCTCTATGTTTAAAGGAGAGTATTATTCTCTTAGTCTTTATTCTGGAATTATCAGAAATTCCAACATGGTATCAGAGCTAGTCCAGGCTCTTTGAAGCTGTCAAAGAAGCTAAAGGAAGAATTTTTTATTGCAGCAGTTTCTCCAACAGTGTGAAGGTTGAACTAAAATCCAACGTATTTCTCAAAACATAGTTTGTGTTACTATTTGAAGACACTTAGTTTATTTAAAAGTCACAGTCAAGATTTAAAGCATATTTCAAAGTGCTAGCCATGGCAGGAGCCAGCACAAGCATGAGTATTGTAAATGTTCAACTCCCACAGTTCAATGGGAAGAACTATGATTATTGGGCAATCACCATGAGAGCCCTGTTTTCCTCTCAAGACTTATGGGAGATTGTTGAAGATGGTTTTGAAGAACCAGTAGATGAAAAAGAGTTTAATGCCTTGACATAGGTAAAGAAGGATTTTTTGAAGAGCAATAGGAAGAAGGACTCAAAATCCCTCTTCTATCTCTATCAAGCAGTACATGAGAGTGTGTTTCCAAGGATAGCAGTAGCTAAGAAATCCAAGGATGCATGAGATACCCTCCAAACAACCTATCAAGGTATGAAGAAGGTGAAAAAAATAAAGCTACAATTGCTGAGGAGATATTTTGAGACTCTCTGCATGAAAGAGTCTGATATCATAGACTCATTCTTCACACATGTGATTGGGATGGTCACACAGATAAGATCTCATGGAGAAACACTTGAAGAAAGAAGGATAGTGGAGAAATTTTTGAGGAGCTTACCCTCAAGGTTTGATGTTATAGTCACAACCATAGAAGAGACAAATGATCTCTCAAATTTTTCAGTTGATGAGCTTCATGCATCACTGATGACACATGAAGAAATATTGGGTAGAAATGAAAACTCATATTTGGAGCATGCCTTCAAGACCCAAATGTCCTTTGGAAGAGGAAGAGGTCAAGGCAGAGGAAACAACAGAGGAAAAGGTAGAGGCAAAAGCCAAAATAGAGGAGGAAGAAACAACCCTGCAAACAATCAAGGAAGGGGCAGCAATCAAAATTAGAATGAAGGCCAAAGCAGCAGCCAACAAGGTGGACAACAACATGCTCATGGAAAAAGGTATGACAAATCCAATTTCCAGTGTCATTATTGCAAAAAATATGGGCATTATGCCAATGAATGTAGGAAGAAGCAGAATGAAATGGGTAATAGACCCAGTGCCAATTTTACTAGAGAAAATATCAGCCAAGATAAAAGAAATTTAGCATGTAATATGGCTAAGGAAAAGAGTGAAGATTTATGGTTTCTAGATTCAGGATGTAGCAACCATATGACAAGAAACATTTCTATGTTTTCTATGTTAGATGAAAATGTGAAGTCTCAAGTCACATTGAGAATAGACAGTAAGGTTTCTATCACAGGAAAAGGCATAGTAAATGTCATGAAAAAGAAAGGAGAAAAGAAGAGCATATCTGATGTATATTATGTACCAGGTATGAAATGTAATCTATTAAGCATTGGGCAGCTTATCCAAAAGGGCTACAATGTTTTCTTTTAAGATGATGTATGCACCATCATGGATAAACCACCAAGAAAACAATGTATTGCTGAAGTAAGGATGACAAGGAACAAAATGTTCCCCTTCAGGATGAGGGCAAATTTGAAGAAAGGAGAAGAAAAGGGCAGCTGTGACATAATAGACTTTCCAAAGAGAAGCAAAGGATGAAAACTGGTTATGGAATTTGAGATTTGGACATCTCAACTTTGGAGGTCTTAATTTGTTACATAGGAAAGGAATGGTAAGAGGATTACCATTGATTGAGAAACTAGACAGCCTATGTGAAGGTTGTATCTTGGGTAAACAACATAGAGAAAGTTTTCCATAAGGAAAAAGCATAAGGGCAAAGGTACCCTTAGAAATTGTCCATTCAGATTTGTGTGGACCAATGCAAACACCATCACTTGCAAGCAGCCATTATATGTTGAATTTTATTGATGATTTCACAAGGAAAAATTGGGTTTATTTCTTGAAATATAAAAGTGAAGTGTTTGAAAAATTCTGCCGCTTTAAGGCGCTTGTTGAGAACCAAAGTGGGCAGCATATCAAGGTCTTAAGGACTGATAGAGGAGGTGAGTATATATCTAAACAATTTCTGCGTTTTTACAGAGAAAATGGCACACACAAGAAATTTACAACAAGGTATACATTGCAACAAAATGGAGTTGTTGAAAGGAAGAATAGAACAATCATGGATATGGTAAGGATTATGCTGAAGGCAAAACATTTGCTAAATGATTATTGGGCTGAAGCTATACATTTTAAAGCATATGTACTAAATAGATGCCCAACAAAAGCAGTGATGAATAGAGTTCTGGAAGAAGCATGGTGTGGGATAAAAAAAGGTGTCACCCACATGAAAGTTTTTGGTTGTGTGGCTTATGCACACATTCTAGATCAGCTAAGGAAGAAGTTGGACAACAAGGGGGAGAAGTGTATTTTTATTGGATACAGTGAGGAATCCAAAGCTTATAGGTTGTATAACCCATCCACCAAGAAATTTATTGTGAGCAGAGATGTTCAGTTCATTGAAGAAGAAGCTTGGGATGGAAGCATTGAGAAAACAGTCACTGTAAAGAGCTGCTTGTCTCATGATGAAAATGAGGATGATATGGCTGAAATACATCCATCATTAGCACCACTACCTCCACCAACACAAGGACAGAAAGGGACACCACAAGCTGGAAAATGACAGTGCTTCTCCAAGCAGACCACAAGGAGCAGATTTGAGTGCTTCTTCAAGCACATGTACACCAAATGAAAGAGGAACAAGATTCAGAAATTTGAATGATATTTATGAGCAAGAGGCAACAAATGAAGGTATGAACTCTTGATTTGCTTTATATTGTCATGTTGATGATCCTATTCATTTTGAGGAGGCTATAAAAGATAAGAAATGGATAGATGCTATGGATGAAGAAATTAATGCCATAGAGAGAAATAAAACATGGGATTTGGTTGAACTCCCAAAAGGTAAAGAAGTCATTGGAGTTAAATGGGTTTATAAAACCAAAAGCAATGCTGAATGTAAGATTTAATGACACAAGGCAAGACTTGTTGTCAAGGGATATAAGCAGCAACATGGAAGAGATTATGAGGAAACATTTGCACCAGTTGCAAGAATGGAAATAGTGAGAGCAGTGCTATCCATAGCAGCACAAAACAAATGGAACGTTTACCAAATGTATGTAAAATCAACATTCCTAAATGGAGTATTGATGGAAGAGGTTTATGTTGAACAACCTCTAGGCTATGATAAAAAGGGCCAAGAACACAAAGTTTGCAGATTGAAGAAAGCTCTTTATGGGCTGAAACAAGCACTAAGAGCATGGTACAGTACGATATATTCCTATCTACTGGAGAATGGGTTTGAAAAATGTGAAGGAGAACCCACATTGTACATCAAGGATAAATATGGTAAGATGTTGATTGTTGTTTTATATGTTGACGATGTGATATTTACAGGTAATTATGATTACCTCATTGAAAATTTTAAAAAGGTCATGAAGGATGAATTTGAAATGACTGATATGGGTTTGCTGAAATACTTCTTAGGAATAGAAGTAGAGCAAAATGAAAATAAAATTTTTATCTCTCAAGCTAAATATGTAAATGAAGTTTTGGAAATTTTTAACATGCAGGATTGCAAGGCAGTAATTACTCCCATAGTAATGGGATTGAAACTCAGTAAAGAGGACAGCAACAGGGATTTTGATCCTAGTTTGTACAAGAGCATAGTTGGCAGTCTTATGCATTTGACTGCAGCCAGGCCTAATATTATGCATGCTGTTAGTTTTATTTCCAGATTCATGGAGAGGCCAAAAGAAGCACATTGGCAAGCAGAAAAAATAATTATGAGGCATGTGAAAGGAACTAAAAGGTATGGTATTTTGTATACTACTTCAGAAAATTCTGAGTTAATTAGATGCACTGAAAGTGATTGGGCTAGAAGTGTAGATGAGCAGAAAAGTAAATCTGGTTATGTTTTTCATATGGGTTCAGGAGCTATTTCACGGGCTTCTAAAAAAAAACCTATTGTAGCATTGTCTACAACAGAGGTAGAGTATGTGGCAGCTACAGTAGTAGCATGTCAAGCGGTGTGGATGAGAAGAATGTTGAGGAGCTTATGTCAAGAACAGGTAAAATGCACAGTGATTTATTGTGACAATATCTCAGCTATAGCATTGTCAAAGAATTCTGTGTTTCAAAAAAGAACAAAGCACATAGATTCTAAGTTTCACTACATCAGGGAGCTAGTGAACAATGGAGAAATTATTTTAAAACATTGCAGAACTCAGGATCAATTTGCAGATATACTGACAAAGCCATTGGGGCAGAAAAGCTTTGAATATTTGAGGAAATGCATGGGTATGATAGATAACCCAACAGTTGAAGTTAAGGGGGTGTGTTGAAATGTTAACTTCAACTGCAGATAGTTACATATGCAGCAGAGGTTGTGGAGGCTCTGCAACAACCGCTTTCCAATTTTGTCTTCATGTTTTTTTATCAAACAACTACTTTCTATTTCTGTTGAACAGTGATTTGGGCTTTAAAAGCCCTTACAGTCCTTTTTGGAAACATAGTTCATTTGTATGCAGGAAAGTTTTGTTTTGGTTTGAATAGGGCCACGTTGGAAGTGGACCCCACTTCCAGCACAACAGTGACATGGACCAATCAAATTTTTTCACACTGGTTTGGTGCCTACATCAGCTTACTCGGAACTGGACCCGAAATCCTTTATAAATCACAGTCTAAATTTTTTCGCGTAACAAATGGCCATGACGTCATGGGGCCAAAGTGTTATGTGAATATTTTATCAAACATGGTTCATATTTTGGTTTGGAATCCGTGTGCCCCAGCGCTAGCCAATCAAATGGCGTTCCCATGGAGTTTGGGCATGGTGACGTCACAACGTTTTGTGACGTGAATTTTTCAATGCAATTCAATTTAATGAATTTGAAGTCCGGGTTCGAAGGTTGATAAAACTTTGTTTAAAGACTTGATTACGCAGGATATGGACTAAGGTTTCAACCTTAGTTATATAATGTTTTAAATTTTTTGGTTATCGCACAATGATAAGTTGTTTTGAATTTATTCATATGTATGCGGACAATATATATATATATATATATATTTTATAGTTTTGTTTTATTTCCTTTTTTTATGTTGAAGCGAAAGGTGCTGCGCCACATATAAAAACAATGAAAAAGCCCGAATGCTAATGTAATAGGAGATAGTCTGTGTATTGTTTAGTTGTTGACTATGTGAGACTGTAGGCTTAGAAAAAGGAATAGAACAGAGAGAACACTGTGTGTCAAACCAGTGTCATTTTGTAATCTCCCAGTAGTGGAAAGAAGTTTTTTTTGTAATAATTTCATGTTTATGAAATAGTAAAAAGTTTTGTGCCATGGGCAGATATGTGAAGATGGGTTACACTTTTGTGAGAATCGAGGGTGGAAAACGTTTTTCGGCAATAGTTCGACCAAACCTTTTATAAAGTTCAGCAGAACTCATGATTCCGTTTAGATTGATAGCACACTGACGACCTGGGAAAACAAAATTTTTGCCGGAGATGGGAAAATCGGCAACAAAAGTTCGACCGAACTTTGAGTTCGGTCGAAATTTTACTTTTAAAATAGTTCGGCCAAACTAGTTGTTATAAATAAATCGCCCGCGAAGTTGATTTGTTTACTAATCTATTTGTTTGTGCATTTTTTTGTTTGTGCTACTGCTGGTATGTTTGTTTGCGTGTGTTGCTCCTCCCGTCCGTGCTGTTGGTCTGCGGCGACTTCAAGCGATTGCAATACCAGGTATGGGCATTCCTTTCGTTTCTGTTACCGCAATATGTATATAACTTTGATTTCAAATATTATAAGAAGGTTTTTGATATGGTTGAGAGAATGTGGAAAATAGAATCCAACACTCTGCAAGCCTTTTCGTTAAAACCTGACAGTTTGGTCTTTTTCTTCTGGGAAATAGATCCTTCTACACATCAACGCAATAACAGTGATACTTGCTCCACTCCACTGTAGAGTCTCACCATAGAAATAATAGGCCACCCAAAGATCTTTTAGGTGATGTGTCCTTTTCTTTGTTTATGCTATCTTTAGTTACTGAAACAAATGATATGAGCTTGCTGCTAAGTGAAGGTGTATCCAATTGAGGAGAGTGATTTTAAATAAGTCTGGGTAAAGTGGCAGGGTATAGTATACACACAAAGATTCGAAGGAGTTATTCTCTTTATTTTAGTTACTGGCATTTTTTAGCTTGTGGTGTATCCCATTGAGTAGTCCCTTACAAAGAGTGCATTTATGCACTCATTCAATGTGAAATTCATAATCTATTAGGAGTTTGAGGGAAAAATTATAAAGAATAGATTCAGAGTCTACATAAAGATGCTTGTTGTATTAATTTAATGTATTGACTTGTATCATGATTGAGAAGGAAAAATAGCAGAACTTTCCGTTAATATTCATGAATATCTAAAAAACCTAAACGCTTACATAAATTATGTTATAAAAAATACATGCCATTTTTATATATCTATACCATATAAACTAAAACTCTTTATGTTGTCTTCCCATTTCCTAACAATTTGGTGGTATCATAGAAATATGCACTCCCATATGAGCACCACTCTATTCATAATCCTGTACACATTTGTTGAACCTAGACATGCCATAAAACCCCACTAATCTTGGTTTTCAATTGTACCCAAGCTAAGAACAGGAAACTATCTTGACTTGTGACTCCTTTAGGAATTGGTTCTTAATAAACATTGCAAATTAGCCAATCTGGGTACAAGTGATGGTTTACTTCAACATTTTCTGCCTCCAAAGATTATGCTTCTCTGGATTGTTAATCTAACAAGATGCATGATGATCATCTATTCTAGTTTGGGAAAATTCCATGTTAGTTAGGTGGGAAAGGCCCATGTTTGGAAGTTTGTGCACCTATGGTTTCTATTTTCTAGTCTTCTGGCTTCATTTTTTGAGTAATTAGTGCTTTAGTAATACAAATTATAAAATTACATATGTGATTCTTTCTTCTCAGGAAGAAAAATTTATTAATACTATTATATCAAATTTCTACAAATGTCAGGTCTTTGTGATGCACCAGCTTGCTAATTCTTCTTTATATAAAAGATACTTGAGTTTTTGGGTTACCTGAAATAGGGAAATGGGTTAGGTTTTCATATTTATTATAAAGCATTAGTGATTTTATATATATATATTGCATAGTGTTTTTTATTCTGAAATATATAAAATACAATTCTTTTAATTAGGAACAGGATAACAACAATCCTTATTATTTCCTACACTACCTTCGTATACAATCCTTTTTAGTGGGAAACGAATTATTGATTTATCCCTTGCACTCTGTTGTTGAGGGAAGGAATATGGTAAAAGTGTTTCACTGTTAGTTATTTATTTTTTATAATTTTAAACTATAAAACCGATTTTTTAAATTATAAAACATATATTTTCATTATTTTTAAAAATACATAAATATTTTATATTATTAGTATTTTTTGAAAAATATTAATGTATTTTTTAATATTTATAAATGTTTATGAAAATCATATCAACACATTGTTCAGTTTAATAAATTTAAATATATAATGTTTTTTTTTATATTAATATATGTCTAAATGTATCTAAAAGTTATATGTATTTTTTTTAGGTTGGAGAAGTGTAGATGTTTATCAATACAAAATTTTGTTATTTAATAGTCAAGTTTTATAGTTATTATAATGAAATAGTTTCTCACAACAAATTTGATAAAATAAGTGAAATTTATATAATGAAGATTAATTTGTATTTAAGTTTTAGATCTTTTAATAACTAAATTTCTATTTAAGTGAATAAAACAATCAAATGTAAGAAATAGAAAACATAGTGAAACACAATGTAAGAAATAGAGAACATAATGAAACACACACATACATATCTACAATCAACACAATTATTTTCGTAGGAAATACTTATGGGAGACAAGAAACCCTAAAAAGTAATGATGCTCTACTGCTTTTTCCCTAGGAAATCCTTATGGGAGAAAAACAACACTAAAATGTAAACATGCTCTACTCTCTCTTTTCTGGTATGGGAAATATGTAAGTACGAAGAAAGAGATAATCTCTCTAGAGTTAACTAAGACTTTTGGCGTGTAAGGTTGCTATAAAAACTTAAATTCATACATTTTTATCTCTAACTTCACACTCCTAGTTGTATTTTCAACTATGGAACAAAATACAATAAGACAAAAGGAACTCTTATTCCTCCTAGTCGCCAAGTATTTAACATAGCGTGATAGCCAACTAGGTGTAAGATTTCACTCCGTCAACCATTAACGAGGTTTGTGATTTTAGACCTTTTAGAGTCTTGTTAAAATTCCACATGTAGCTAGCTTGCTATGCATGAGTAATGGGGCTAAAATTACTTTCTCTTGTACCATGGTGGCCAATATGATAGGTCAACTTACTAAAGGCATAAATTTTGAAGGAACTTCATTTGATGTTTTTCTTGCACCATTGGATATGTCTTTAAGTGTAGAACAATGGTCAAGGTTTCGGCACAAGGGATAGTCGTTTGACCCCAAGAAATTTCATTTAATACCTCAAAATGACTCCAAAAGGTTTTAGACCCCAATTCTCCACCCACCATTAAAATGACCCTACAAGTTGATTATTTCAGTTTTTTTCACTCTATAAGCATCAAAATATATGACAAATAATATAATTATCCAATCTAGATCATTATTTAATAATTTGTTAAAATTATGAGTAATAAATATACATCATGGAATTTAAATAGCGTTAATTCATTGAACGCCCTTGTACATTCCTTGTTGATACTTTGAAAGTAATAAGTTTTGAAAAATAATTTGTTTATGGATTCTATTTTCCACATTCTCTCAACCATATCAAAAAACTTCTTATAATATTTGAAACCATCTATACAACTTTTCATTTGTTTCAATACGAATTAACATATTGAAATATTAATTGTATTTATGTCTTGCGTTCTAAGGAAGGGAGGTCGTGAACCTTATGGGAAGAGATAGTATTTGTTAAGTTACGAGGGATAATTTTTATGAGATAGAATTAATTTAAAATGCTTCTTAAGATTATGTTTTCATAATACCGTTAATTTAATTAATTATTATCTCTTATTAATATTTGCCACCAATTTTTTTCAGTTCCACTAAAATTTTGAAATCAATGATTGGCTTAGTGCATATGGCCCTACCTAGGATGTGAAATCAGTGATTGGTGTATTTCTTTTGGTTCTTGAAGTTATTCAACTTATACACAATGATATTGCAGCAAGAATTATTTTCATATATTGACAACCATAGGTGAATTAATGATAAGGTGTCATTTTACTACCCTTTGGGGTTTTAGCCCACAAAATTGGGTCTTCAACTTAAAATTAAAATAAATTTGAAACCATAAAGAACTATGTGGGGTACAAAACATCATCGAAAATATATTTTCGAGGAGAATCTAACTAGATTGATTAGGAGATAGGAGACCGCAAATTTTCATGCCAAATTTGCTAAAAAATATCGAGGTAGCTATTGGTGCTTCTTGGGTTGAAATCAATGAAAACCACCTATCAACAGTTATAACCAAAGAATAAACCAACAATCACTCAATTGCATATAGTTATGTGATGGTCCAATCCCGCAAGGCCACGAGGCAATATTTATATGGGTTCAACGTAAAACAACCTTATGTTATAACCAATGAAAAAACCACTATTTTCTTAATTGCATATGGTTATGTGATGATCTGATCCATGCAAGGCCACATGGAAGTATTTCATGGGTCCATGTCATGAATTTTCATAGGGCCATGTGGCGCCATGTGATTGGCCCACTTGCGGTCCAATAGACATGTCAGTGCCACTTCAATGTCTACTCAGCTTCCATGTGTCACATTCAACCTATGCACATGTCCAGTTAGGTTTCCAACATGGCACTAATTCATAACCAATTGTACCTACAATTTCAGCTCAATTGTACCACATGTCCACTCCATAGACTGCCATGTCACCTTTGACTATTGAATTTTGTGTGTTTTGATTGAAACTTTAACTAAGCATAACTTTGGCATCTGAGCTTGGATTGAGATGTCATTTGCATCACATTGGATTCCTTGTGAAAAACTTTTTGATCTAGTTAAGGTTTCATTGCAATTTAAGGAATTTTATTCTTTATCCATTAGGGATCCTCCTAGTTAACCAAGAGTGGTTGCATTCATTTAAATTCATTTTTAGAGTGGATGTCTAGCTAATATACATAATTAGGAATAATTTTTGTTATAACCCTATTTTCCACTCCATTATAGTGAGAGAGACCCAAGTTCAACATACCTTAGTTGTTGGCAAGAAGGCATCCCCTTTCCCCTTTTCTTTTACTTACATGGGTATTACAAGGGAGTTAGAACATGTTAAATGGGTGATATTACATAATTGAGTAATTTCTCATAATTATTTTGTCACAATTTCATAATTATGAAATAATAATATTTCATAATCGACATAATTGAGAAAATTTTTATAGAGTTTGTCATTCCTAAGGAGATCAAATTGACCAACTTCCATAGTTTTTCATTCCCAAGGAGATCAACTCAATCTTCTTGTCTATGAGTTGGTTAGGGGTGAATTAATGTGGAATTTTCCTAACTTATCTAGCCTATGGGTGTTCAAGTACATTTTCCCAGAGAGGGAAAAAGGCATATATAAACTAGTCATGTAAAGGGGAAAGTAGATCTAGTGAGTTAGATATAGTGCGAGAGCTTTGTCCATTTGTTGAAGCTATCTTTGCTAGAGGTGGGGACCAGGATTACAACTGGAGTCCTGGGTAGGACTCACGAAGCAACAACTCATTGTGATTGAGAAATTAATATCACAATAGGTTTGATTGCTTTTCTGTATTTTCACTCACATATTTTTTTTTCTCCCATCTTTTACAGTCATTTGAGATAGGATTTTGGTAATAATTCAGACTTTGGTTATAATATAACCCTTCGGACTTTGGAAATGTAACAAATTCAACCTTGGATATTGATAATGCGCCACCATAATATAAATTTCAGACCATTGATAATAATAATAAAAAATCAACCCACCATATAATATGAATTCGACCTGAATAATGCAATTCATCCTTGACCTTGGTCCACTAGAGAGGGCATGGGGCAGACCATGGCTACACCACGTGTCAGCCTTTGGTTGGGTTGTGCCACCCATTAAAAAAAATCAAATTTGACCTTAGGAGACAGCCATTAAAAAATATTCCACCTTCAAAACTCTCTGAAGAATCCTGTAGTGACACTTGTCACCGTGACATTGGGAAAAATGGAGGAAAACCCAAATTTTTGACCTTTGACCATGTTTGACCATTTTTTTTGAAAATTTACTTGTTTGACACGATGATTAGCGGGCTCTAACTTCCTCGTACGGTCTCCATTTTGAGTTAAACGAATTGCACCAGATTCCTGGTGAAGGACTAGATCCGGTTGTTCTAGTTTGGTGTGATTATGAGAAATTTTATTTTTTGGAAAAAAATTTCCCCCAATCCAGATTTCGATCATTGGAAATGTAAGAGGAAGAAAGAGGGATTTCACTTTTCAAATTCTAGACCTTGTCTAAACCAAAATAAACTAGAGGTTCGGTTTTCAAATACATTCACTTATTTGGAAAAGTTCTAGCTACCAAAAGTCCATATGCCAATCTACCTTCCAAGAAATCCATTTATTACACCACTGGTTAGTTTTTTGTCTTCCTATATTCTTTATCAACCTCTTCGAGTGATTCTTGAAATGTGGATACTTGAATCCTTCCTAAAAATTTTACCTCTAAAACGAGAAGACATACAAGGTCATTTTAAGTCATTCCTCTACCCAATTATAAAAACCAAGTGAATATATCTACATATTGATTTCTGTCCCATAAACTGTAAAATATAGGTCAATTTTTTCCTTTAACTTATTTAAATATTGTTAGCACACAATTGTTCAACGGTATGATGAAATTTCACTGATAAAGGCATGATTATGCCAATCCATGTTGCATATTTCCATTAACAATGTTTAATTGCGTAAAACAATGTTGTCTCTGCTTTTATGTTATTTTGAGTTTGCTTTTAGTGCTGAAATTGGAATATATGATATTAATTTATGACTTGCAATTATAGCTGCTGAGATACTATTCTTTTTCTCTACTATATTGTTATTTCTAGTCCTCTGGGTGCTTTCTTCATATTTTTTTTTTTACTAATTGAAGGGATTCATATTTCTATATTTTACCATATTGCTTGCTGGTTCCATGTAGATTTAATTGACATATAATAGGTGGTTTCTGTTTGTGGGATGTCTGTAAAGTTTTTGGCACATCATATTGAATTTCTATAATGTGTAGCTCCCTAACATCTAGATAGAACCTTCATTGAAAAATGAGAGGGGGGTTTCAAATTCACATTGGATAACACCCTCCTCTGGGATAAAAAAGTTTAACAAACACAGTAACAGAGAAAAAATTAGTGATGTCACCAAAAGATGTAGCCTCTTCAAGGTATCATATCCTCTCATCAAGGTCAAGAATCTATTCACCAAAAATGTCCTATGGAAATGATCGTTCAAGAAACAAAACCGAACAAAAACCTTCAATGAGAACAACAAAATCTAAAACTTCTTCAAGGTCTTCAATCTGCTCGTAAAGTTAAATTGTGCCTTGATCAAGTCCAACAATAAAGAAACATTCAGTGACAACACCAAAATCTACAACTTCTTCAATCCTCTAAACCATCTTCAATTTCAATATTGTGTGCATAAAATTCCTCACCAAGGTCATCAATGGAGTCATCAAAACTACTATTTCAAACTTCAATGCCAAAAATAATTCAAAAGAATTCAATTCCTCCTCCAAAACCATCTTCTATGAGCAAAGCTAGCATCATGTCGTCGAGAAATTCAGTAATTCCACAAGTAAATTCTATCAAAGTTAAAACAAATCCTTTTCATCCATACTTAATGCCTACTTTTTTAGGTGGAACACCTCCAAATTTAAGGACAACAATGCCATAAAATACAACTTTACCTAATAGGTGTAGACCTAGAACCCCTAACTTTGCGTGATGTACAACTAAAGATCCTATGGTAAGCAGTGTGAGAAGAGAGTCATGGTCATTGAGTTGAGCAAGAGAAATAGTTTGGTATGACAACCTTACTTGTGATAGGTCTAGCTAGCAGACTACCAAACTACATGGTAATGGCATTCAAAATGTGAAAATTCTCATTTCACTTGGAAATAAGATGGTAGAGAAAGGTATAGATAAAAGGATATATCTATCTCAAAGTATGGTAAAGAAATAAAATAGTTCTATCAATTCCACCTTGCAACTCTAAGAGACATTGAATTAATTTCATCTCGAGACAGGGCTTTGGGAGGACACTCTCAAAGCCAACCTTCATTATGGCTTTGAAACACATGGTAAGTATTGACTCAGCAACCTTATTTGTATAATTTTTTCTAGCATGGACCTTAATGCCATAGCCTTCTTTTGCCTAAAATGAATGCAAATTTCCTTGCAATTTGGCTTGCAACATTCATAATTCATGCTCATGGAACATGATTGTGTTGAAATTGTGATAACATCTGCTGTATGCAGAAGCTTTAATAAAAAATGATCGAAAATGACATTTTTGCTCTGTTTTTTTCAAGATTTAAGAAAAATTACACCAAGTAGCTTCCAGCCTCATATGACCATCATGTCAAACTCATCTCAGGATATTGTCCAAGTAAGAGCCACAAAAAGAAAGAAATCTAGTATACACGACTCTCCAATTTCAATTAGCAACAATGACAGTTCTAAGTATGGTGCAAACATTGCTCCAGATCCTCAATGGGGCATGTTTTATGACAATAATTTGGGGCGTGAGAGAGGTTATTAGTACGGTAGAATTAAATTCGAGGGAGATGGTAGGAGAAAAAATTGGTTGAGAAACCCATAATATGGAGAGAATGAATATGGTTGGACTCCCTTTTCTGACCAAGGAGTTGAAATATTATCTGATCCAATATATAATGCCACAAAAGCATACATTGGTAGTGAATATTATAAGAATAAAAAATGTAAATGTGTATTAATGGAAATTATATCAATGAAGAAAAGAAAATATATCATCAAGAACCATTTGATTGGCCACAGTTGCACCATCCTGCTATGTTTGTCATGAACTTGTGTATTGTGCACTGAGTTGTTTTATGGACACATCTGCAACCTCCCACTTCTAATGTAGTTCTTGAATTTTGGATGTTTCCTTCAATGATAGAATTGCAACACAAGTCTTATTAGTCTTTTGGGTCACTATTTTTAGAGCCAAAAGAAAAATTGTGATTTAGCAGTTTCATGCACCTCTAGATGAAATTCAGTAGGTTCATGTACGAAATGTTCCACTAAATCGTATAATTTTGAGAGGTTTCACCCTCATTTACCATTGTAAATAGATGCTTGCAGATTTAGGTGGAATTCAAATTGGTAATATTATCCCATAGGAAATCAATACACACATATCCACACCAAACATTTTTCCAAAAGACTTCTATTGAACCCCATTCCCAATACATCTTTCCAATAATAAAAACCCTAATAGGTGTCCCCTATTTTTACTACATACCTTTTCTAGAACCCCAAATATAAATGCAATATATTGACTCTATTTTTCATAATTTTAATACCCCTTTATGAATTAATGTTCTGAGATAGTGGTCAACAAGGTGAATTTCTTGTGCACAATGATTGGATATGTTTGTTATAAAAACCAGTTTTTTAACTTCAAGGAATCCACGGGAAATTGAAAAATATATAACTAATAAGTTTTTGAATAAGATCAAACTAAAATTCCACAAGATAGGAAATAATTTGTGCCATTTAGTTTCTAACCAGATAATACATGACATCTGGCATAAGACTACACATTTTGTGCTTAACATCATGAATATTGTTCGTAATGGGTAGTTAGTGTGCATCAATTTCACCGTTCAATCATCATGAGGATCATGAAATCATGTACTACCATAGCTTTTTCCCTATTCATTTCTATAGTTCTAATGCCATGGATGTTCTATGGAAGAATGTTTGAACATGATGAATCCTAGTTTCAATGTTGAAAGTTTTTTTTCTAATTCATTTTCAATATAAAATGCTTCCTTTAAATATCAATAAAATATATTACATGTTAGTAATGTCACACAAAATGGTTCCCAGGTGAGAAGTCTCAACGATTGAAAAAATTCATGTGAAAATCCCTTGTATCTATAAAAATTTTCCCAACAACATAAAGCCTATCAAAATTGACACATGGACATAGATTTTAGAAGCAACATTTCTTTAAATATGCTTGAAATAAGAGGGGGAAAAACCAAAATTCTTTCCATAAAGGCACAAAAGTGGTGTTCATAGATTTCCAAACAATTCTCTCCTTTAGCAATCAACAAAATTAGATTCATGAATTGGCCTTCTACTAGAATTTTGTGATTCCATAGAGAAAGCAGAGGGAGTATGAGAACTAATAAATTGTTTCCTGCTCATAGTGCAAAGAGATCCCCTAAATATTCTTGCAATTGGCATAGATATTGCACATCCTACTAACTTTTGCATTTGAAAAAAAAATTGCATCTAAATATTGAAGTCTTGCATATGTAGTTTATTTGTTTTCCCAAATAAAAATTTGACCATCTTAGCCATTGTTAAAATCTAAACAAGAATTATTTCTTCTCTTACACACAAGAAATAGAATTCCAGCTCTAATAATCTATTGAGGTCTATGGAAGTTAATGGCCTAAGACACTTTGTAACCTAAGAGAGAAACTTGTTACGAAATGGGTGAAGTTGGTATTACACACCGAATTGGATAACCTTGAAGAGAAAACATTTCTCCCACTTTATTTGTTGGCATAACCTAGTAAGTGTTATTCACTAGCATGTATTTTGTAAAGGCCTTGACCTAGTTCCAATTCAACTCCATCCACCAGGTTGTAGAGGATTTCAAGCCTAATTTCATGAAAAGTAAGTTGGGGATGATCACATTGACCTGCATGATGACATGTGTCTATGAAGATTAACTACCTTGAACTATTTTTCTGCGTAGGGAAAGAGACACATTCCCATGTCTGAGCATGAAAACGTTCTTTGATATTGTTAATGCCTCTTGTGTTTACTTCTACTAGTTCTATAGGCACAGTCTGTAAAGGGACAGGTAGCCTTTGGATCTCATCTTTTATGAAAGGTGACATATCTAGTAAATGCCCCTACAGTCAATCTCTGGAATGGATCTAAATAGAAGTTCTTCATTTTAATATCCATAAAACACAACAAATTTAAGGTAAACTATGTACATGTGTCATTTCTCCCACAAACTAAAGGCTTCCTCTAATATCCATAAAACAAAACCACTTTAAGGTAAACTGTGTACATGTGTCATTTCTCCCACAAACTAAAGGCTTCCTCCCATTAATTTTAGATGTGAAATCTACCATAAACTTTTAAAGTCAAACTTTAAGATAAACAATGCACATGTCATTTACCTCATGATCTTGTGTCATTTTTCTCATGCATTTGCAATAAATGTTGATTTAATATATATATTTTTATTGAATTTGTTTTTTTCAGGGATAAGAAAACCATTAAATATGGTTGAAAAATTGAAATTATGTATAGAAGTTTCTTTCTATCCCAATCTAGGCAAAGTGGTGATTACATATGTGCTTTCCAATATTATGACTAGCAAAGTCGTCCAAAGGAAAATGAATATACTGAGAAGAACAACAAACAATGAGGCATATTATATTGGATTGATAGAAGGCTTGGGAACATCGATGAAGTATGGATCAAATGGAATTGTAGTTTTCACCACTTATGAACTTGTGTGAAACCAGATGAATGGCGTGTGCCAAGTTAAAAAGGAGAGGCTAAAATAACTTCATGGAATAGCAAACAATATTGTTAGCCAATTTCAATTTTTTAGTATAAGGCATTGTACAAATGTGAATAAGATGTCTGCTGATCTATTGCATGGGGCAATGCAAATTCATGATTAATCTATCAAAGATGAATTATAATTATACATAGCAATGCCAATGCAAGATTCATCTCTCAAAGATGAATTGGTTTTGAGATGCTCTTCTTCAAAAATTCAAGATTCATCTCTCAAAGATGAATTAGTGTTGAGACGCTCCCCTTCAAAATTTATTGATGGACATTGTAACATATCTTGGATATGTTTGTGTTGTGTACTTATAAATGCGTATTTTTTAATGACCATGTGTTTTTTTCAATTATATACTAAGTGTGCTCCCACCACACCATGTAAAGCGCAACTTGGTGAACTTCACATTTGCAACAAGTGAACTTCACGTTTTTATAAAATTAAAATGCGGGGACTTAAAGAAATTTTTGTTTAAATGGAGTTTCACGCTTCTTTTTTAATGACCATGTGTTTTTTTCAATTTTATACCAAGTGTGCTCCCACCATGTAAAGCGCAATTTGGTGAACTTATCATTTTTATAATTTCTTTTTTTCTTAAATTGAGTTTCACACATCAATTATTGTTTTGAAAGTTGTGTTCTACATAATTTGTGTACACTAAATTACAAATTGATTTTATGAAATCTATTTTGTGTAAATTTACACCAATAGATATATATATCATGGAGGATGAACGACGAAGATCAACTGAATCCCATATGGGGGTTCAGGGATCGGGGGATGTTCATGGTATTTAAATATAATCTTAAATCTCCATACACGTGTGTACATATGGAATTGATTTTTCATTAAATTTTTGAGTTAAATTTGTTGTTAATAAGTTTCATTTTTTAATTTTTAGGAGGTAAGAGGAGAAGGGTTTCTACTCCATCCATGGAGCGTGCCCATGGTTCACCTAGTCATGGTATGGGTCACGCAATTTAATCAATGAATATGTATATGTATTTATATGTACACATGAATGTATTTTTCAATTGATTATAAATTCGTATTTTTTTTATGAAGCTTCTCTCTCGTCTCGAGAGGTTGGTGGTGGTTCAAATCCACTTAGAGGGCCATCAATGAGTGGTAGCAGGTTGCGTGAAGGGGGTAATATTTATTCTCCCGAAGGCCAATCAATGGCTGTTGGTTCTCAGCAAGGTCATTTTGGGTCTGGTTCTCAGCAGGGTCGTTCTGGGTCTGCTTCTCAGCAGGGTCATGTTGGAGAAGA
Organism: Pinus albicaulis; assembly: GCA_034641835.2. NCBI lineage: Eukaryota > Viridiplantae > Streptophyta > Pinopsida > Pinales > Pinaceae > Pinus > Pinus albicaulis. The sequence continues at coordinate 1,460,420,972 of CM076580.1, read as the reverse complement.
TGCTAACCAACAACGTCAAGGTTGCCATCAATTTCAATATTTTTTTCATTAAATTTGTACGAATTTTTTTACATGTGTTTTTCTAATATACGAAATTTTATATATATTGATGCAGAGGCCGAAAATGTTCCAACTAGTGGTCAAAATAGATGCAGGGTAGACCGCTACATTCAAGAAGAAGGTTGTCTACCCAGCACAACTTATCTGGCCGACATTACTGATATACCATGGGAAACAAACATGGCACAATGCACCTTACAAAGGTGTGAAAAAATTTAGCAAAATTGTAGAGAGATTTCATGGCTTTGACTCTACCTGCTGAGAGTCAATAAAGCCTTGAAATAGTTACACATTCATTGGGTGAAATTGTAAATGTGTACAAAAATCTTGGGCCAATGACTGATACATTTGTAGAAGTGATCAGAAAGAGAAAGGAAACAGTAATGGGTCTAGATAAATGGGAGGATGTAAAAAAAAAGTTGCAAAAGATGTGGCCAAGTCAATGTTTAATTTCAAGGAAGGGTCAAAAAGAAAAATGTTGAAGGTGCAATATTTGAAGCACCCAAATATAGCTCGCTATTTGTATGATAGGAACCTTACGGTCTATGGAAGGCTCCCATGGAACAACGAGGTTCTTGTTTATTTTTCACAAATGTTTTACGCAGAATTTTTTTTGGGTATGAAACCCAACTACAATGATCTTCCATCAGAATTTTTTTACCCCGGGAAATGTCAATTATATGACCGTAAGGGCACTAAGCGAGATGTGGAGTTGCCTCGCCCTGAGTCGCCATTGGTGAGTCGACATTTTTGGGTCGAAACTCTATGGTGAGAGATGGATGCGACTTCTCAAATAAGTTGAGAAGTAAGGGATGTTATGATCGAAAATGTTTACAGCGGATTGGGTGGAGTCGATGTTTGTTTAAATCGACAAAGAGCACGTGAAAATGCACGTGCCAATTTTGTGTATTGTACAGATGAAGAGATTGACAACATGACTGTTGAAGATCTCCGAATATATGCAAAAAATTGTTGTAATGGTTTGCAAGACCTAATTCTTCATGAGGAAGAGGGCACCGTAACGGTATGTGTTAATGACCTTAGGGTTTGAAATTATTTTAACATACATATACATGTGTACAATTTGTAATAAATACATGTGTATGTCCATGTATACATTTATTTGTATGTACATTAATCTAACAAAAATGTATGATTATATGTTAAAACACCATTTTCAGTTCTCACACATGATGCATGACGAAAATGTTAATATCACGTTTGGGACCTCTCGTTCAAACAATGCAGATGGGTCTGACCATCAAGATATGTTAGCAAATGTTAGTGTTTTTTAAGTGATTTTAAAATAAATAACTGTGCACACATGTACATGTATGTGTATATAATTCGATAAAATGTTTTAACAGATACCGATTTCGTCCGATGTTTTTGGGATGGTGGTACCTTCTTCTTCCTTGGGAGATGTACCTTCTACTTCTTTGGGAGATGAGCCACAAGTATGGACAATTTTTCACAAGTTTAAAATTTATGTTTAAAAGTTATATATATATATATATATATATATATATATATTCTATCTCATAAAGTTCCATTAAAAATTTAGATATATATCTATAGAGAGAGAGAGAGAGAGAGATCTATATTTTGAGTTATTTAAATTTTTTTGAATTTAGGTTCCTATAGAAGATTTTTTTAATCCGCAGACTCTAGCGACGGAGATAGGAACATCCACAACATTTGAACAAGTTGTCTTTAGTTCCTTTTTTTAATATTATTGAAAATAAGTTTATATATGTACACGTGCATTTTCATTTGAAAGTTTTTAATATATATATATATAACTGTACATGTATATTGTACAGTTTACCGCTGCAGATGTTCCTATGGGGGCAGAACTTGTTCATCAAATGGAGAGGGAACCTCATGAGGTATTGCATGATTTTTTTGTTATATTTTGTTTTTTACATGAAGTTCTAGATATATATATTCTCACTCATTTTTAAAACATCAAAGTTTAATGTTCAAGTACATGTGCATTGTGTATGTAGGTTTCCCATGATGCTTCACATGATAGTGCGCAGATTGAGACCCTGATAGGAAAGACGGTAGATCTGTTTCTATTTGATGGACATGATTTGTAGATTTGATTTCAAGATTTAGATGGTCTTAAAATTTGTTAAACTTGATACAGTTTGATACTTGTGAGATCTAAAAATTTTGGACATATTTTATTACATTGTTAATATAATTTGTTTTGTTTCAAAAATTTAATTTTTGGATGGTTTTAGTACTTTTGGCACGTGAATGTGAAGTAATGTTGTCATCTATAAATTAATTTTGTCATCTGAACTACATTTGGCATGTTATGTAATGACATGTGTTATAATTTGTTTTGTTTTTAAAATTTAAGTTTTGGATGATTGGAGTACATTTGGCATGTGAAGTAATGTTGTGATCTATAATTTTTTGTTAAATTAAAAGTTAAAAGTTTTGTATGGTTTCAATCTACATTTGGCATGTGATATAATGTTAAATGTTTTTATTGGATAGTTGAATTATAATTGGCATGGCATGTGAAGTTTTTAAAACTCAAGTTTTGGATGGTTTCAATCTACATTTCGCATGTGATATTTAATGTTTTAATGTTGCACGATATATAATCAAAATGTTTTTAAAACTTAAGTTTTGGATAGTTTCAATCTATATTTGGCACATGTGGTATATAATGTTAAATGTTTCTATTGGATCTAGTTGAACTATAATTTGCATGGCATGTGAAGTAACATTGCATGATATATATAATCAAAAAGTTTTTAAAACTCAAGTTTTGAATGGTTTCAATCTACGTTTCACATGTGATATTTAATGTTTTAATGTTGCACGATATATTATCAAAAAAATTTTAAAACTTAAAAGTTTTGGATGGTTTCAATCTACATTTGGCACATGTGGTATATAATGTTAAATGTTTCTATTGGATAGTTGTTCACTATAATTGGCATGGCATGTGAAGTAATGTTGTACAAATCCATTTTGGATGGTTGAAGTACATTTGGAATCTTAAGATTGATTTTGATCTCTACATGTAGTCATGTTTGAATGAAAAAATTTCCAATAGGAAGAACATAGCTTTTCAATGCAACTAACCATGTATCAGTTGAGCTCTAATTGAAAAAAGAGTTTAAAGAAGTAGATATATGTACAAATTATCCCTTTAATTTTGATTGGAAATATAAGTCTAGTAAATATATATGTTTATTGAATTTGGGTCAATGTCGTTAATGCACTCAAATAGGTAGCCTTGTTGATTTATAATTTGCTAAATTGAAGACATTCAGTTAATTGCATTCTAGAACATAGAACATATATCCAACCATTGGAAAAATAAATTTTGTACTAGATTTTCAATCAGGAATAGAGATGTGGGTCAAATCCCACCAAAAGTCAGAGAAGTGCTCCAAGTCTCTTGTCTAAAAGGAATCTTCGTACAAAAATATACTAAGGATGATTTATTTACATTGCACGGATACTTTTTACCAAAAAATCTCACAAGAAAAATTGGGCACATTAAGTTCGTGTATATATCTAACACAATTTTTCATCAATGCAAATAGAAAAACTACTTTAAATAGTTAAAATTGCATTCTAGAACATATATATTGAGTACATTTAAATCATTTTTCATCAATGCACATAGTAAAACTATTTGAACAATTAATTTCATTCTAGAATGTATATATATCCAATATGTAAGTAACATTTTTCATCAATGCACATTAAACATATCCAACCATTGGACAAACAAATTTTGTACTAGATTTTCAATCAGGAATAGAGATGTGGGTCAGATCCCACCAAAAGTCAGAGAAGTGCTCTGAGTCTCTTGTCTGAAAGGAATCTTCATACAAAACTATACTACAGATGATTTATAAATACATTGTGGAAACTTTTTACCAGAAAATCCAACCATTTTTTCATCAATGCACATAGAAAAACTACTTGGAACAATTAATTGCATTCTAGAACATATCTATCCATTACAAGTAACATTTTTCATCAATTCATATTGAACATATTTGACCATTGGACAAACAAATTTTGTACTAGATTTTCAATCAGGAATAGAGATGTGGATCAAATCCCACCAAAAGTCAGAGAAGTGCTTCGAGTCTCTTGTCTAAAAGGAATCTTCATACAAAACTATACTGCAGATGATTTATTTACATTGTGGATACTTCTTACCAGAAAATCCAACTAGTTTTTCATCAATGCACATAGAAAAACTACTTGGAACAATTAATTGCATTCTTGAACATATCTATCCAATACAGGTAACATTTTTCATCAATGCACATTGAACATATCCGACCATTGGACAAAGAAATTTTGTACTAGATTTTCAATCAGGAATAGAGATGTGGGTCAAATCCCACCAAAAATCGGAGAAGTGCTCCGAGTCTCTTGTCTAAAAGGAATCTTCATACAAAACTATACTGCGGATGATTTATTTATATTGTGGATACTTTTTACTAGAAAATCCAACTAGTTTTTCATCAATGCACATAGAAAAATTAGTTCTAGTTAATTGCATTCTAGAACATATATATTGAGTACGTAAATAATTTTTCATCAATGCACATAGTAAAACTACTTGAACAATTAATTTGATTCTAGAACACACACACACACACACATATACATGTAACATTTTTCATCAATGCACATGTGTAGAAAAGCTACTTTCAGTTGATACTAGAGCACGTGCATGTACCAAAACAATTTGTACATGTCCAAACACTTGCACAAATAACATAAGCAACTCAATTTTTAGTTGAGTACTGGAAGTTCTAAAACATATTTAATCCAAAGAGAATAAATTGTTGGACAATTCAATCAAAAAAATTCTAATGGAATTCCATCTTCAATAATCCGTTCATGATCCGATTTTGACATTTTCCATCTCTTAATTTTCGATTTTTTCTTTCATTGAACTTCTATCAACTTTATGCATGATGCACACACCAAGTGACTATATTGAAAACTTATGGAATTAGGTTCATAGTCTTCAAAGTAAACAAAGTCTCCACTTTGATTAGTTTGTCTGAAAAAATAACCTTTCAGTATAATAGACCCTCTGTCATATTGAAATCCGTGATCATTATAGTTTTTTAATAATTTCATTTTTTATTCAGTGCAATGCATCAAATAATACTTCACATTTTCATCATTGTCAATAGGTGCAATTACAAAAAAAAACTCTCCTGCACAATAAAACAAACTTAACAAAATTATACATATTTAAATTTATTTCTAGATCTTTAAATCATTAGAAATTAATTCAAATGTTACCTTCTCTAACAAGATCAGAAACTCGATCACCATCGGATGATATTGTATTTTCCTTTGATTGCATTTCTTCAAACATTGCAATAGACATTTTTCCCTTTGTATTTAGCTCTATATGTTTCCAATCGTTCACATACATTTTGTTTTCACAAAAGTCATTGGATTTTGTGTTGTCTATGCAAACATCACAAAAACAAGAATATTTTATTTTATCCAATGCAAACACATTTCTGGACGACTTTGTTTGAATTGAATGCAATTTTCGAGTCCCTTTTATTGTTTCAATGCCACTTCCAATTGATCTATCTATGTCTTCGATCCCAATATGCCAGAAAAACCTTTATATGGAAAATTAAAAAAAGAATTTGTAAATATGATATCAAAATACAATCAAAGATAATCATTACACGATAAATTTACAATGTTTAAAATTAGATTTCCAATATAAATTAAATTGAATGTACATTCGCACTTCCCTTGATGGGTTAGTCTCATGGCTTAGAGCAGCGATGCACCATTGAACAACTTCTTTAGCATTCACAAGTTGGCTTGCAGAGTGGTTCATTTGATATCTTCGAAGTGCTCGTTTTATGCATGCTCCTACACCATCATGTTCGCCTTTTCCATGGCCAGTCTCAAAGAAATTCCAACAATGTTTAATGCAGGTTTTCTTCTGAAGACAACACAACCAAAAGAATGATCGTGTAGATTTGAATTGACCTGCGCATCCATCTGACCATATCCAATGTTCATTGAATTTTATTCCACAATTTTTGAAGGAATCATAAATTTTTCCAAAACAATGTTGTACAAAACATGTATCATGTGTACGATCGTCACTGATATAAAAGTGATATTCTTTAATGATATTTCGATTTTCACTCATGATTTCTATATGATCGACATTTTGTTCAGCATGTCTATATAGAATATGGATGAGCATGGAGACTTGATCAGAATGATAGTATTCACTTTTAATTTCTTTTTGTGGAACAAATGTGTAGTTTTCTGCAAAATCAATCACTGACAAAATGGTCCCTGGTGGAAAAACTTCACGATATTTTTTTAATTTCAAGTCTTGCCATCGAGCTCTATGGGAATGCTTGGTGTATTTGTAAATTTCTGCCTCAAACTTTCTCAAAAATTCTATTAGAAAAATTTCATCTTCTAGTAATTCAATTATTTTAACACTATTTTCACCTTGAATCGATGTATCAATATATTCATATCTCTTCCATTTCACTTTCATGTTGGAAAATGATTGATCATTTATATCAATACGATATTTGTTTTGAAATTTAGTCAAATTTCCACAATCATCGCATTTTTTACCACCAACATATTTCTTTTTGTAAAACAGTTCATTGCTTTCTCTTTCACATCGAATTTGAGATATGAAATCATGGATAGTGGAAGGAGGAGGTGAATCCTTCCATAATGTTCTACCGAAATCAAGGAATGTGTCATAATATAACTCAAATTCCACATGATAACAACAACAACAAGTGTCGCGTATGGTGATAGGTTTTACATACCATGGTTTTTGTTGAACAAAAGCATTGAGTGAAACATGAATTTGACGATTCTCTTCTTTGAACTTGTTGAATAACTCTATCTGAGTGGTTTCCAAGAAATATTTTTCATGTTCTTCGTACTGATTTCATGCTATTCTTCTTTGCATCACATGCCTTGCAGTTGGCGAAACACATGAATTGTTCTTCCAATATTCATATATTATTTTTTTAACATCTTCTCCAAGTCTATCTTTGTATGGTTGCCTACAAATAGCTCTCCAACAAGTGAGTTCATAATTTACATCTATTTGCAGCCGAAATTTCTGATGTTTGTGCAAAGGTTTTCGCGAGGTTCCCAGTGCTCGTGCCATAGATGTTACAAAACGTTTCTCTTTAGTACTTGATGAAAGCATTGCCATCTGTATTCCTCTACGTACAATTGAAACATTTTTCTCTCTAGATCTCTTAATTGACTTTATAGCACTACTCATATTTTTTATCACATCTTCCTTCATTTTTTTATCTTTGCTTGATTTTCGAATACCCAGTAGTGTCGTAGCTTCTTTTAATTTCCTTAATGAAAGGAGACCTTTCAAAATTTGAGCCTGAACTGTCACCCGCTCATTTAAGAAATACTTTTCAAAAATGCAGTTAACACGATATCGTATAGCATGGTCAGGTTTTTTATCTCCATATGTGTGAGTGTCAACATTTTCTAACATCTCATCATCGAAAATGATTTCATCTGTACATATTCGAAAAAATAGTACATATTCAATAAATAATTAAATTAATAAATATATCTATAATTTCAATAATACGTGCATGTGTTCAATATATATTATATATATATGTACATACCTTGTGATTCAATTTCTTTATTTGGATTTCTTTCAATATTTTCACCGTCTTCAATCATTGGTTCAATATCTCTTTCACTTTCTCTTTCAAAATTTTGTATCTCATCATCAATGTTTTGAGGAATATCTCTGTCTGTTTACGTTAAACAAAATATTTTTCAAATTAGTTCATCAAATAAAAATTAAGCTTCACATTTTACACTAGGAAAATTTTAAATATATCAATAGATCATAATATTTACATTTACATACCTGCTTCAATTTCTTATTGAGGTTGATTTTCCTCTTCAATATTTGAGAGGGATTCTAACTTCCTTTTGCGAGATTGTCTCGTCTCTTCTCTACGTTCCTCAGGGTCTCTTTTTCGATCATATTTTCTCGCACAAGTCCTTCAATTTCCCATGATAATAGGGTATGAAGTTCAAAAAATTTCCTTCAAAAAATTAGACAATAACTCAATTAGAAAAAAACATCACAAAAGATTTAATTTAAAAAAAAATCATTTTAAATTTTTTGCAAAAAATACACACTCCAATCCAAAACACTTACTTTAAAAAATTTGAGAAAAAAATGTCTTATAAAAATGAAACGAAGCTCAAAAGATTTACTTCAACTCAAAACACGTACTCTAAAAAAATGTCACTTCAAAAAATGCCTCCAACTTTAAAAAAAAAATGTCACTTTAAAAAATACTTCGAGAAAGTGTCTTTTCGAAATTAAGCCCAACTCCATACTTTCAAAAAAATTGAAGCACAAAAAAATCCAAAAAAATGTATCACATACCTCCAAGAAATGTCCTTTCAATGTACGTCCAAGAAAATTCCTTAAGACCAAAACAATTTTTTGCAAAATCGGGCCGCCTCCAAGAAATGTCCTCCAAGAAAAGTCTTTAAACCAAAAACAATTCTTTGCAAAATCAGACCGTCTCCAAGAATTCGAAATTAAGCACAAATCCATACTTTCAAAAAAAAATGAACAAAAAACATCCAAAAAAATGTATCACATACCTCCAAGAAATGTCCTTTGAATGTACGTCCAAGAAAATTCTTTAAACCCAAAACAATTCTTTGCAAAATCAGTCTGCTTCCAAGAAATGACCTTAAATCCAAACCTCCAAGAAAAGTCTTTAAACCCAAACCAAGACCTTTGTAAAATCAGATGAATGGATCTCTGTCTATCAGTGAGCAATTTTTTTTATTCTCTATGTTTAAAGGAGAGTATTATTCTCTCAGTATTTCTTCTCGAATTATCAGAAATTCCAACAAGAAAAAAAGTTTGTTGTGTAAATTATCAACTTTAAATTCAACCGTTATTTTAAATTTCTTTTTCAGAATTGGTTGGAGATAATTTTAGAATAAAAATAATAATCATCCCCTGGCATTATCGTTTCTTTTCTGTGTTGATGTGAGGCTTCTGCCCAACGAAAATATTGTAACCCATGTATATCTACTATGTTTTTCCATATTTCTCTAAAAGTATTCCTTAACATAACTTGTTTTTCCTTTTTTTTTCTCCTGGTTGATATTTTTATGAAAGTATTATTTCCTAACATTCCAAACATATTGCAAACAAGAACAGTTGAACATAACTTGATTTTAGATTTTAAAAATATCTTGGAAGCAAAAAAGGTTGAACTAACTCGATTGTGGATTTAAAAATAGCATGGAAAGTCAATATTTTAACTTATGCCCATCCACATAAGTAAAAATGATGGAAACAAATAATATTGGTAAGTATTGTGTCATTGAAGTTTACTTTCAAGTTAATTTTATCTTCTAACTATGCAATGCATTAGATGAATGAATTTATTGAAATGGTCAAAATTTTTCTCATTTATCTAGTCTTCTAACTGAAAATAAGTTTGCAAAATTTTTGTGTTGTCACTCAAAGGAAGTTTAAGGAAAAATTTCATGTTTAATTATTTTAAAGAAAATTTTCATGAAATTACTATTTAGCATATATTTAGAGAGTTGAATATAAATATATTTTCTAAGAATAATTTGGGATTGTAAAAGTTTCACTTTATTTTGGAAAATTTAATAGCTCCCATAAAATGTTGAGTAATCTAGAAATTTTTTCAATTTGTTTATTTCCATGATTGTGATAATTATTTATGTTAAACATAGTTTTTATCTTAATTAGAACTACAGAGTAGGATAGTTGGTCCTTTGGATGGTTGTGATAACTATTTATGTTAAACATAGTATTTATCCTAATTCGAATTATAGGGTAGGATAGTTGATCCTTCTTGAAGCATTTTTTAAGGTTTTGTTAGTTGGATTAATATTTGGTTTCTTATATGTGTTAAATATAGTTTTTAGTATTTAAAAAATATATATAATTTAAAAAATCAAAACTCTTTTGTTTTATACATTTACAATTTTTAACATTTAAAAAAAATTGAAATTTGAAAAGAATTAAAATTTATTATATTTCATAATTATTGGACATTTAAAACTTTTCAAAATCATCAATTTTGGCACATTATTGTAGAATTTTTACACATGGATATCCAATGTATAATCAACATCCACACAATATTGATGCAAAAATACCTCAAGGATGTTGTATGAGCAATGAGATATCAAAAAACTTGTTGAACTTTTGATGTTGAACTGATAATATATATATATATATATATATATATATATATATATATATATATATATATATATATATATATATATATATATATATATTCAAAATTATTACCATGGCTTGGAAATTTTGAAGCACATATAAAGATGTAATAATTAACTAAATAAAAAAGAATTAATGGAAATAAGACAAAGAAGGAGAAATGGAGAGGATTGGAGGGAAATGAGATAGTTATGTCAAGGGAAATGAGAGGAAATGAGAGGATTGGAGGGAAAAGAGATAACTGTCACTCCAGTCCTCTCATTTCCCTCATAACTATCGCTCACTCTCTCTCCCTCTCCCTCTCTCTTTCTCTCTCTCCAACTATGTTACTATATCCCTCCCTCCCTCCTTCTCTCCCCCCTTCTCACCATTTCTCCTTCTTTGTCTCTTTATCTCACCCCTAAACATACAAACTATCTCTCCATCTCTCCCTTGTAACTCCCTCTCTCTTTCCACTTCTCAATCTCTATGTATTTCTTCTTCCCTCCCTCTTTCTCCCTCCAAATCCATCTCTCCTCCTCTATCTCAAGTCCTCTCTCTCATCCTTCCTCCCTCTCCCTTTCTCTCCAACCTCCCTCTCTCTTTCCCCATCTCTCTCTCACTCTTTCTCTCTATGCTCCAATCCTTGCACTATCTCCCTCCCTCTCTCCTTCTCTATCACCCCCTTCCATCTTTGTGTCTCGATTTCCCTCTCTTACCCTTCTCTACCTCTTTGACTCCTCTCCCTCTCTCTCTCTTCGTTCCTTCTCTCCTATCTCCTTCATTTTATCTCCATCTCTCCCTTGTGACTCCCCTTATCTCTCCACCTCTATCACTCTATGTCTTTGCTCTTCCCTCCCATATATTTAATATATATCATAATATATTAATATATATTATAATATAACGATTTTAATATTGTATTAATCTAAATTTATTAAATTTAATAATAATAATATTAGAGTTAATAATGGTTTTTTTGCATGGTATTAATAATAATTTGGCCCATGGTATATGGCTCATAGGCTTCACTTAAATAAAAAAAAAAATTAGTCTTTGTAAAATAGAGGATTATGGAGTAAATATAAAAAGAGGTTTTATTTATTTACCATACTTCTACTTTATTTATATTTTATTTATTTACCATACCTTTTTTTATTTACCATGGTATATGTCCCATAGCCTTGGTATATAATTAGATGTTGATTTCTAATCCTATTTGATACATTTTTATTTATTTACAATACCTCTTTATACCTCTTTTATATTTATTTATTTATCATAATTATTTTTATAAATATGGTATTTGGCCCATGGTATTTAGCCCATGGTATTAAAATGGTATTTGGCCCATATGATTAACCTAAATAAAACCTTTTATTTTAGTTTTTGTAAATATAACCAGGTTTTATCTATTTAAAATACCTTTAGTTTATTTATATTTTTAAATAATAAATAATAATAATAAATGTTAAACATTACGTTTAGGTTTACGTTTACATGTCTACAGGTTTACATGAGATCTACCCACATACTAGACTGTAGAGTGCAATGATAATAATAAAATTGATAATAATTTGTATACCAATTATTATTAGCAACTATATCATATAATAGCTAAATCTAAGGTGAAATATATATTTTACATAGTTTTTTATAAAAATATTAATAGATCTAAAACTAATTTTTCTACCTTCAAAATAATAAATATATTTATTATAAATTCAATCAAATTAATTCTTTTTTTTTAGTTAATTATTACATCTTTATATGTCTTTCAAACTTTCCAAGCCATGGTAATAATTTTGAGTATATATATATATATATATATATTATCAATTCAACATCAAAAGTTCAACAAGTTTTTCGAGATCTCATTGCTCATTCAACATCCTTGAGGTATTTTTGCATCAATATTATGTGGATGTTGATTAGACATTAGATATCCATGTGCAAAAATTCTACAATAATGTGCCAATATTGAAGATTTTGAAAAGTTTTAAATGTCCAATAATTATGAGATATAATAAGTTTTAATTCTTTTCAAATTTCAATTTTTTTTAAATGTTAAAAATTGTATATGTATAAAACAAAAGAGTTTTGATTTTTTAAATTATATATATTTTTTAAATACTAAAAATTATATTTAACATATATGAGAAACCAAAGATTAATCCAACTAACAAAACCTTAAAAAAATGCTTCAAGGAGGATCAACTATCCCACTCTATAATTCGAATTAAGATAAATACTATGTTTAACATAAATAGTTATCACAACCATCCAAAGGACCAACTATCCTACTATATAATTCTAATTAAGATAAAAACTATGTTTAACATAAATAATTATCACAATCATCCAAATAAACAAAGTGAAAAAAATTACTAGATTACTCAACATTTTATGAGAGCTATTAAATTTTTCCAAAATAAAGTGAAACTTTTACAGTTCCAAATTATTCTTAGAAAATCTATTTACATTCAACTCTCTAAATATATGCTAAATAGTAATTTCATGACCATTTTATTTAAAATAATATAACGTGAAAGTTTTCTATAAAATTCTTTTGAGTGAGGAACACAAAATTTTGCAAACTTATTTTTAGTTATAAGACCGGATTAATAAGAAAAGTTTCATTCCTTCGAATCGAAATCGGCTAGTAATTACTAATTAGTAATGAAAATCGAAATCTACTTACCATCTCCTTCAAAGCTAAATCATGGATGTCTTCTGCAACTCTAATGGTCTCTTCTATGGATCTACAGATGAGAGAATTATTATTCAACAATCTTAGTGAAGGGTTCCTAATACTGATATCACAATGCCTTAGTATTAGTATTGGTCCAAAATGCCAAAACTACTCAAACAACAAGAAAACACAGACAAGAAACTACTCCAAATGAGAATTATGTTTGAATAACCAATAACTTTGAGTGGGCTTTCGAATTCAAAATTCGAATTCAAATTAATAGATGCAAATTTCGAAGGAATGAAACTGATTTAGCAATCTACTAATTTGAAATTCAAACTTCACTGTTTGGGCATAGTTGAATTTCAAAATTCAAATCCATGTATACTGAGATCGTATGTATCATCTTTTCATATTGTATCAAGTGGAATTTGGGGGCTTGTACCCATGCTGTAGCATCGGATATTTTCCGGTGAAGATTGGAGTATGTTTTTCCCTTTGCATGTCCATACATGTATGGTGCAGCTGCTATTAGGCTCCGCTGGTTATTGGGAGGTGGCAGAGGAAGGGAGGCGGCAGAGGCAGGGCTGTAGGGTCCACCTCTTACTCGAAAATTTGCATGGTCGCCCGATGGGTAGTCCTGGAGCTGTCCCATCACGCTTCGTTTCGTTGAACAAAAGACTCCTCCTTTCAATTTTTGTAGTTTTTTTTAATATCATATATTTAATTATTTTTTGCACTTTTTCTAAATAACTTTGTAACTTTTTATTTTTATTCTTTTACTTTTTACTTGTTGTTACACGATTTGTTATGAAACATTTAGGATTAGTAACGAATGATGCATTTGTTAATGACATTAACACATGACTTTTATCTAAAAGATTGAATTAAATGATAATTTTATTTGAGTAAAATTTGAAAGTAACTGTGTGGTAAAATATTCCAAAAAACTCAGGAAGAGGTTGAGACAGTTCTGACAGTTACCTTCCCAAAAAGGAGTTGAGGAGAAATCCTAGGAGGGAATGGGGTTCTGTGCAGAAGAGTTAGAGGGTTAAGCAGTGGATGTTGGTTCTAAGTTGTCCAAAGCTGGTGGGAGTACTAGTGGAGCTCAAGGAACTTACCCTAGGGAAGCAAGACTAGATTTTCCAATCCCGAGGTCAGGCTTCTTGTCTCAGATAATTACCTCTGACCTGGTGTGGAGCAAGGGGGGAGTAGAGGACCTAATCGCCTTGCTCAAGGTTGGGTGGACCGACAGTTACTGAGGCAAAGTCTGTACTCTGAAATAGGTACATAATGCACTTAATTTACTATTTAATGTTTTGAATTATGAAGCAAATATTATAGCAGAGTAAAGAAAAATGTAATTATAGGAACATACGTCCGAGTTTCTATCTATTCAAAACAAGAATAGAAAATGCATCTAGCAAAACGTTCTATGGAACAATTGAATATGCATGATACATTTACACAAAAAAATAAAGCTACAGGAAAGAACTAAATATTGTTATTTTTATTATTCTCAGTGTGGTAACTAAAAGATGAAGTAGCAGTTTTCCTTTCATTAAAATTTCTACTATCGGTTCCTAATGGCTAGTGAATACATGTTACTATAGTAACAAAGTAGAGTTAGGTGACTGTGCTAGAATATGTATAAAATTACATACTATTGGGAACTAAAAGTGTAGAATACATGTGGACATAGCGGTGTTGAGGAAAAACATACAGGTACTATGATGCATATGTATATTATATACTACTGTAGAAAACTATGTGAACATTAGTACATGTTATAGCAGTGTACAATGTGGAATATACATTGCCATAGGAGATATGAGAAAATACAAACCCCTGTAAATGGAATTAATGTAAATTACCAGAAATCTGTAGAAACTAAGTAATTTCCAAGAACCGGCTGGTTGAAGGTTTAGAACCAGAACCTAATATCAGGGTCCCAATTCTGGTCCCAATGAATAACCTTGCCGGATCAATGGGAGGCCACAATGAGTAATAAATGAGAAATATGCACTCAATAATTAAACTAGAATGCTTCAAGAATAAGAACGAAGATTGTTACCAAAACCGTGCAAATAATAAATTATTAGAACCCAAAGAAAAACTAGAATGAATCGAGTCTATAATCCACAGAAGAAACTAAATTTTATAGTGATAATCGTTACGACATATCATACAAAAATTAACGGTGGAGCTTTAATGAATTACATAGCCAAACCAGAGCAAACGCTGAGGAACCATAATGTAATAAAAATTTGACTATGTAGGCACAATTTACATAACTGAAAAAGTATCCATAGTATACATAAAGTCAAACATATAATGAGGCAGAATCAAGAAATGTCGTGGAAGAGAAAGAGCTGAAAAAGCAGAAAGTGGAATTACAGGGAGAATTTCAGAAGATCAAGCCTCCTACCTTTGATGGAGAGGTGGAGGAAATAGCAGAAGCATGGATGATAAATATGAATAAGTACTTTCAAGTGTATGAGTATAATAGCAAACTTAAAGCTCGCCTAGCCATTTACCAACCACGGGAGAAAGCAATGTTGTGGTTGGAGGAAGTGAAGAATGTACAAGGAGTGGAAAATCAAAATGTAACTTGGGAGTTTCAACAGTACTTTAAAGATAAGTATCTGACCAAAATATTTTACGATGAGAAATCTCGAGAGTTTCATGATCTGAAACTGGGCCAAATGAATATGGACGAATTTATTACAAAATTCACGTCTTTATTAAGATATGTACCTTACTTGCGTGATGAAAAAGATAAGGTGCAACATTTTTTGAGCATTTTTCCAATTCATATGAAGGAAATAATTGAGTTCGTGAATATGAAAACCATGGATGAAGCAATTAGGAAAGCACGAATGTGTTATCAGCAGTCCAAGGCGAAGGGAGAAGCTGGAAAAAGTTGGCCACCTCAAAAGGGACAGAAAAGTTTTACCAATAATAGAAATATCAGATCAAGAAATTTCAGGAATGCTGCAAGACATCCACTCAGTAAGCATAATGGCGAAATCCAAACCAGAACCAAGTGGACATGGGAGAAAAGGACTAATGAAGCTTCTAGTACACCCGATATTGGGCAACCCCAGAAACCTTTGTTGCAATGTTGGGGATGTGGAGAACCACATTATTTCAAGAAATTCCCACATCGAGGAAGGAATGAGGTGGAAACAAATCTGGAAGAAGCATCCACGGTGGGGGATGTAGCTCGGAGCATACCTAGAATCAATGCAGCACTGGAGGATCGGCAAGCATATTACCAACCAATCATGATAGAATTAGAAGGTAAGATTCAAACCTGAGCTATTTCTATTTTAGTTGATCCTGGTGCCAGCTTGAGTTACATACACCCTTGGCTAGCAGAAAGCAGTAAGTTTCAAGACTAGAAATTTAAAATCCATGGCTGGTCTAGCTGGCTACAGGGACTAGAAGGTGGGTTCATACTAAGGTACCTAATTGTGAATTGTGTATTGTGGACTAACATATAAATGTGGAGCTCAATGTTCTACCACTGGGGTCTTATGATATATTGCTGGGGATGGATTGGCTGGAGAGACATTGGTCCTTAGTGGACTATAAGAATAAGGTCATACATTTTAAGTCTAACGATGGAATAAGATAAGAACTACAGGGCATCAAAAAGCGTTTGAAGTTGTTACCCATTTCTGCATCATAATTAAGTAAATGTATAAGGAAGGGTTGCCAGCTTTATGCAATTCAAGTTGGATTCACCAACAAAAAATATAATACTTCTATGCTAGAAAATATTCCTATTGTACAAGAATTCCAAGATGTATTCCTTGAGGAGGTTCTAGGTCTGCCACCAAAAAAAGATATAGATTTCACTATTGAATTGATAGCCAGAGAAACACCTATGTCCTCGACTCCATACAGAATGAGTGTACCATAATTAACAGAGTTAAAAATTCAATTGCAAGAAATGATGGATAAGGGTTATATTCGGCCAAGTGTGTCCCCATGGGGAGTAACATCGCTGTTCGTAAGGAAGAAGGGTGGTACTATGCGTATGTGCATGGATTATCTTTAGCTCAATAAGCTGACTGTTAAAGACAAGTACCCTCTACTACACATCGATAATTTGTTTGATCAAGTCAAAGGACCTACAGTATTCTCCAAAATTGACTTAAGGTCAGGCTACCATCAGATCCGTATCAAGGATGTAGATATAAGCAAGACCACTTTTCTTACCAGGTATGGACATTATGAGTCTGTGGTGTTACCGTTTGGGTTAACTAATGCTCCAGCAACATTTATGAGCTTAATGCATGGAATCTTCATGTATTTGGATAAATTCGTGTTAATTCTCATTGATGATATACTAATTTACTCCAAGAATATGGAGGAGTACAAGTAACATCTGTCCATTGTGCTGAAAATGCTAAGAGAGCATCAAATATATGCCAAGTTTAGTAAATGTGACTTCTTTAAGGAGTAGATCGAATACTTGGGGCATGTGATTTCAGCTGAAGGGATAGTGTGGACCCAGAAAAGATTAAGACAATTATGGAATGGAGGGTCCCAAAGAATGTAGCAGATATACATTCATTTATGGGTTTGGCTAGATACTACTGCGATTTATAAATGGTGTTAGGTTCCTGTGATTTTTTAGATTGGTGAGATCAAACGCACATGGTAACATAAGACCATTCTTTGGTTTCCTAGGACCTAGCCTTCCTAGACTCAGAGAGGTCTCTCTCTATTTTGTGCAAAGGATGTGAACTTGTTTTCTTTTAGGGTTTTATTTTAGGCTAGTTGTTAAGTGTAGGGTTTGTTTGTTTGTTTTGGTTGGGTAAGATGATCAAGTAGAATAGATAGAATGAGGAAATATTCAAGTCATTGGACTATGGAGACAATAAAAGTCATGGAAAGTTTCAACAATAAATCAGGGTGGATCACAGGGCAAATCTAGCATGGTGAGATGGATTTTCAAGGTTTTTGTCAAATGAAATGAACATCAAGTTTGTGAACAAAGTAGGGCAAAGGTAAATTAAGAATCCTTTTTCATATACTTAAACAATAAGGGACTTCAACACTTTTTAGCATAAAGAAGTAATCAATAGACATGGCACACCAATAGCTCTTTGATTCTACTAAGGAAAATAAGCATTTAAGACAAACAATCCAATGAAATATAGAAGGTGAGAAACTCATTTAAGTTCTAGTGATTTCACCTTCAAGGTTAGAAAACATTCAAGATAGACACATAACTTTAATCAAAGAAGAGGGAAATTTTAAGCATCATTGATCATAGCCATAAAGATCTCCAAAACAACTATTCAAGCATGGACAAAGGGTATGATTGAAACATATCCTCTTTGGAAAACCTAATTAGTGATACTTTAGAAAGAGATCTCAAGAACAATGTTTTAGTGACATCAAACAAGCAGGGCTAACCTTAAAACATCTTTGATACCTACTGTATTGAACCATTCATGAGATAAAAAATCTTAGAGGGTCTAGAGAGCAATTAAGAATTCTCTAAAATGTCCTAACAGAGGAAAACATAGAGGCAGTGAAGAACAAACAGAGCTAAGGTGCCTTTGAAAACATTTCTTAGTTTAAAACCTTTGTCCTACTACAGTAAAGAAGGATGAAATATAATGATACATAATAAAAAAATAACTAAATAGAAGCACATAACCATTAACCAAGCTCAGGGATCCTGCAAGTAGCCTTGTCCATCATTAATCAAGTCAAGCCATTCACAAACTCCACAACACCAACTTCTTCTCCAATCTCCAAAAAAAACTATGTATTGCTCCAAAGAGTCATCAAATGCCAAAATTTTACAATAAGGCCCTCATGGTCTATTTATATAGCAAAGGAGGGAAAAAACCTTAACTAGGGTTTGAAAATGTCAAAATCATCCACAAATGTCATTTATTCCCAAAAGACCATGCAAGGCCCAAGGCACAAAATATCTCTTGAAATAAATGCCAAAATAATTCCTAGCACCTAATTTTGGATTGATTTGCCTCAAAAAACATTAAAATATCATTTTGAAATTAATGAGTGTCTTTTGTTGACTTTTTTCCGAAAATGCACAGTGAGGTTTGAACGCATAGCGCATTCCGAGGCAGAAAATGGGTCCACTTGCAGCCAAGTTTTGGTGACCTTCCTAATGTCAGAATTTGCTCCGTGATGGCCCGTTGGAAAGCTGGATGAGTCTAATTTCAAAATATACCCTTTGATTCTTTATTGAGCTCCATTAACATATAAAAAAGGTAAAATTTACAAAACTTCTCTAGGCGTAGTGCTAGGTCTGTAAATGAGGCAGAAAGCTGAGAAATGGGGTGTTTTTTGGCCATTAGCGGGGTCAAAAATGCTCCAAATGCTCTGAAATTTGGTAAGCATACTGTACTTGAGCGAAGGATTTGAAAAGTACTGAGTTTTACTCTTGAGGATGCCTGATATTAAAGTGTAGCGCCAGTGGTGTTGCGCTTAGAGTCCTCAAAATTTGTAAAAAACCAAAATTTGTCAAAATTCTCCCAAATTTGGTGATGTGTTCCTCATGGGGTTTAATATAATTGTAGAGAATATTGTGCCAATATTTCAAGGTTAGCTTGGCCTTTTGCCTCTTTGAGTGCTTGGATTTTGGTTTGGGCCTTTTTGAGTTTTAGCCCTTGCAACTCGGTTTCTCCGACTTGCTCTTTGATCTTTTGTTCTCCTTTATCTAACTTCTTTGTAGAAGAGGAAGGCATGGTCCATTGCCTTTTAGAGGCAGCAAAAACAAGCCTTTGGCCTCTTTGATATGTCAATGGAAGTATTTTAATTGTGATCATTTGGGTATCTTCATCATTTTCCTCTATGTCTTCCTCTTCACTACCTTGACTGCTGCCTCCTTCCTCATTTATATCATCTTGATTTGCATCCACCTCCATGTCTTCAACCTCATTTCTAACCCCTGTGTTTACAACATCATCACTGCCTTTACCACTACTAGGAACCTCAATGCTTTTACTTTCATTTTGGCTCTGAGTTTTATTATTGTCCCTAGCATCATCATCATCACTGCGAAGCTCATTGTTTTCACTGTTTTTATGACTGTTGTCTTCCTTGCAGCCCTATTCATCATTGATTCTTGCTTCATTAGTGTCACTAATTTCTTCATCCTCTTCATTTTCTACACTAACATCCACTTAGTTTGGGTTTCTTTCATTTTCTTTTACCTCATCTGTGTCATGACAAGGAGCCTCACTGTTTTGACTGTCATTAGGGCTGTTAGTGTCACTGCTATCCTTAGGATCATCCTCTATTTCTTGGTTACTAGAATCATCTTCATAATTATCCACCTCCATGTCTGCTGCTTCTTGTTGGCTTGAATCATCATCACCCTCATCTTCATTTTGGTTTGATTCATTGCCACCCTCACCTTCATGGTCACTAGCTTGTTCACTGCCACTTTCTTCTTGATCTGATGCATTGGGAGAGGCTGAGGAAGGGAGGTTTCCTTGAGGAGAGGATACATGTGTAGATGATGAGGCATGGTCATTCTCCTGACATGGTGATTAGTGTTGCCTTTAAACAACCCTGGGCTTGCTTGTGAAACTTGATAGGATAAGTGAAATGGAATAATCATGAAAGACAATTTTTTGCAAGTGAGTGAGATGGAGGTGTAGGTGTATGAATGATCCCCTTTGAGCTTAGATGAAGAGCTAACTCCAACTTGCTATAATTACCATAATTCACAGCGTTCTTGACTGATTAAATTCTTGCTTGGAGGTCAAAACAAAGTGTTTGTAATAAGGATTTAGGGTTTCCATTCATTAGGGTTTTTTTAATTCCTTTAATCATCCAATCATCAGATTCACTTGGAGAATAAGGAAATGAACATCTACCTACCAAATTTCAATGTTTTTGAGAGTCTTTGATGCATCTTGGAGGTATCCTTCCATCATTTTTTTACAATTTTTAGGTGAAGGAGGGCTTATGGCTTAGGCGCAGTGCCTACATGCATTTTCGTGTCACTTCTTCGCTAAGCGCAGTGCATGAATGCACTATTGGGTCACTTCTTCCTTAAGCGCAACGCCTGAACGCACTTTGGGTCACTTTTTCCCTAAGCGCAACTCCAATTTGCAGAGGGAATTTGGAGGCCTTCTCGGTGTTATAATTAGGCCCGTGATAGCTAATTGGAAATATTATCCTGTCTACTTTCAAAATATACCTTGTTTTCTTTGATTGGAGTTTATTTTTCCTGTCAAAAGTTGATTCTCCCAAGATTGGTCAAAAAGTGTTGAATGATGGTTCATAAATGCAGAGTGTTGTTGCAGGAAAATCTTGGAGGCCTTCCCCAAATCCAAATTGAGATCATCATATCTCATTGGAAATATGTTCCAGTACAGTTATCTTTTAACCCATAAAACAAGTCATTTGGACACTCGATCTATGAGAAAACCAAATTTTCCCAAGGTCACTCTAGAAGTGCAACAATTCTCCTGTGACACTTGTATTTTTGAAATTTCTCATAAACCATGATACCTGTTTAAAATATGAAGGATTTTTTTCTTATTAGACCTATGATGGACAAAAATCTATCTCACTTTTGTCAGATTCATCTTTTTTTGGTTAGAAACATAGTTTGAAGCAAAACTGACCCTAGGTGTGGCAAATGACTTGACTCTTGGAACGAGTTCTTGGAAAATGATGGAGGCATGATGTTCATGATTTGGTATGGATTTTTTCTTTCTAATATAACCTATCATATGGGTCCTCTGCACTTATGCCTCTTTTCCCTAGCAAACCCTAGCTTAGTTGGAAGAAGAAATTAGGGTTTGGTGTAGCCAAAACATGAGATTTAGGACTGCCTTGTAGAGGGAGGGAAATGAAGGGGTTAAGGGTTGTATAAATTCTTGGGGAAATTTTGGGGGATAGGGATAGATGTTAGAGAGTAGGGGAAAGTGGAATTTCAAGGATTGAGTGAGGGGAAGGGGTCCAAAAGGGAAAAACATAGGCTTAGTCTCGAAAAGTGTCAAATTGTGGCAATAGACTAGGCTTTTGTAGAAAAATGATGATTTTGAGGGATAGGAGTGATGGGAAGTGTTTATGAAGGTATATTAAGGATGGGGGAAGGTGTAAAAAAATTAGGATACAAGCCTTGTTGATTATTTAACCGTGTAAGTAATGAAACCAAGAAAATTTCCCTAAAAACCCTAATCATCTACAAGAACAAAGGTAGGTAGAAGCACATAAGAAGTCTTTTAGGAGCAGTAGAGTGACCATGAAATGGAAAGGTTGATAGAATAGTGAAAATTTTTCTCTAAGGATAATGAAGACAGTGAGATTTCTAAAACTCACAATATTCGAGAATCTTGTTTTTAGAAATCTAGAAATCATATTTAGTTATCTATAGATAGTAAAAATTATTGATGACTAACAATGGCTACACTTGGGGAGGGCAGCTCCTTTTCAGGAGGTTTCCAGAACCTCATAGCTCAGATCTTTGAGTTTTGAAGACCAGTACCTTACTTGTACTTGGCAGATCCCTCTTCCTTCATTTGTTGATGTTCTTTTGAAGCTATGATCTCATAAAATCTGAACAAACATGATTGCTTCAATCTCAGTTCTACCTACCCATCTTACTTGGCATAATTTTTTTTCTTCTTCCAGGTGCACTTGGACTAGAAAACCCTTGACATTATTTTTCTTTTTGAAGGAAAAACAAACTATCTACTTGTACCCTTATCACTTACAAGAGTTCAAATTAGGCTAATGAACTCTCTTTTTTCTCTACCTAGTCTACTCATTTTTCAAGATTAAGCTATTTTACAAACTTTATTCTCTAACCTACTGACATGAAATTCAAAACATGATCAAACTAGGATTAAGAAATTTGATTTTCCATGGGTTGTGGCATTTGAGCAAGCTGCACACATACATTATTTTGCATAGTAAAAAACTAGACAGCATGAGGGATGTGTTTCAACATTTGTTAGTCATCCCTATCTTTCTCCTTGGCCCAAATTTGTGCATTGAGAACCAACATCTTTTATTTCTAATCTATTCCTACTAACTAGTCAAGATTAAATGATTTGACAAGCCTTCTTTCACTAACCTATCAGGAGAAATTCAAAACATGTTCAGCCGTGATTATGCTAGACGACTGAACAAGACTCTTTTTCTTAACAAGTAGTGGCATTTAGGCTTACACACTTTCAGAAAAACTCTTTTTTGGGTATGGGGTTGTACCTTTTCTTTTCATGTACCCTCTTTTTCATATTTTCTTTGATTTTTCTCTTTTCAAGATTAGTATTCTAAAACTAAAAACTAGAAATATGCTCATAGTGTTGAGCTTATTTTCATGCCTATATATCCTAATATAACCTATACATGATATACATTCAGATGGTGAACTCTCTTTTCCAATACAACCAATCAAGCAGATGATTCCATGAGGGATCTTAGTTCAGCTCTTTGAGTGTTTTGAAAAAATCAAAAGGCCATTCCCACCTCACTTGTGTTTGAACAGTAGTGCATAAAATTTTCTTTAAACCTTGCATCAAACTTCTCTTGACATATTTTACTCCCTCTTCAACTGCCTCTAAGAAAATAGAAAAGGGATCTTGAAATAATACCTGGCTTAGAGGATTTGAGTAGTAAGTTCCATCCATGGCTATTTCTTGCTCCTTTTTGGTGTGTTTGGGACTCTTTTGCGAAAGAACCTCTTCCCCTTCCTCATGATCATCTGAACTGACAGCTTCATCATATATAGCATTGTTGTCCTCCAAAAAACCTGATGTATTCTGATTGAGTAGGCTGAATTTGGTGTGAAGGCCATCATGTTGATGAGAAGGAGCACTCTTTGGCAATAAATCTTCTTGAGAAGGAGGTGCAACAACTCTTATGTGATCATAACGTTCCATGCCTTCATCTGCCATTTGAAATTCAATGGGACTTGGTGGCTGCAAATCTTGAGCTAAGGAAAATTCTATGTCACCAATGATTTCCTCAACCATCTCAGGAAAAGGCTCCTCATCAACAACTTTCTCAAGAAGTTCATCATCTTCCCCAACCTCAACATCAAAAATTAAAGACTATTGATTTCCAATCACATGAAAATTATTCTTTATGGATTGAAATTAATTAGAACAAAGAGGCAGCGATGCTTCACTTACTTCCAAATTTTCTAGACTTTCCTCATCAGTGTCATAGCTGAAGTTTATTGGTTTATTACTGTTACCAAGTGGATGAAACTGAATTTCCTCCTGCAAACTAACTGCTGATTTCTCTACAAGATTAGCTTCTATTTGGATAACATCACTATCATCATACAGATCAAACTTTGGAAAATCATCAAAATAAGTAATGTCACCAATAAAACATATTATAGTATCAGATGGTTTTTCTTTGGATTGATCTACACATCTGTTTTCTGATATGTGGTAGCTGGGTTTAGTAGGAGAGTGAATATAAATGTTCTACTCATATGAAGGTTTAGAGGCTGGCTACATGTTTATAATCTGATTGATTTCCTCTTCAGTCAAAGGATGAGGCATTTTTCTCTTTCTTTGGATAGAAGTACAACAATTCTCTTTCTCTTGTGAAGGCTGATTTTGAGGCTGAATGTTTTCTTGAGCCTCACCAAGAAGATATGGTGAATCATCACTTATGCCTTCAGAGAGATCTCGTAGGTCTTCCTTTGTTTCCTAATTGATTTCATCCTCAAACAATTCTTCTTGGCTATCATGATAGATTTTTTGAGAATGAAATTAATGAACTGCTTCTAATAGATCCTCAGGACGCCAATTTCCTAAATCTTCATCAATGTTTACAGGGTATTGTATGAGATCTTCAGATTGATCACAACAATTTTCGACTAATGATTAACATGAACAATTTTCTTTATAATTCTCATAAAATACCTTGTGGAAGTCCTTTAAAGAAAACAAACTACCAGACTTCAACCATTCATACCATTCCCTTGCCTTACCCACTAATGTTTCCATAAACATTTTCATGAGGCAGTGCTTATGCAATTCAACCTTTAACCTCCATACATGTATATGAAATTTGATGAGATGTAGCAAGGGGTAATCACATTTTTCATCTTGAAATATAGGCAGGTTTTTTAGCCAATTTATCTAAGGCATTTTATGTGGAAATCCAGGGATATGATCTCTGTTCATCAGAGCATATCTTCTTTGTATCCTTGGATCCATGTTTGTAAATCAAAAAAGGTCACAATATCTTTTCAAATAGTCTAGAGTTCTTCTATTGGTGGAGTCTTAAGGTCTATTGAGGGTTGTGGAGTCACGAGGTGGAAGATTTCAACTTTGCTGTCCACCATCAGCATGATTGGGATTTATTAATGCATTCCCAGGGGACTTTATGAGAACTAGTGGGGTCAACAAGGCTATTGAAGACCAGTGGAGTCACCAAGTGGATGATGTTTACTATTTTAAGGATTTTCTTGTTGTCCACCATTAACAACTAAATTCCAATCTAAGGAAGTTTGTGGTTTTCTGAGGTCTTAAGGATGTCTAAGATATCATTTACTCAGAAGGTCCCACCGTGATCGCCATTATGTTAGGTTCCTATGATTTGTTAGATTGGTGAGATCAAATGCAGAGGGCAACATCAGACCATTCTTTGGAGTCATAGGACCTAGCCTTCCTAGACTTAGAGAGGGTTCTCTCTATTTTGTGCAAAGGATTTGAACAAGTTTTCTTTTAGGGTTTTATTTTAGGCTAGTTGTTAAGTGTAGGGTTTGTTTGTTTGTTTTGGTTGGGTAAGATGATCAAGTAGAATAGATAGAGTGAGGAAATCTTCAAGTCATTGGGCTATGGAGTCAATAAAAGTCATGGAAAGTTTCAACAATAAATCAGGGTGGATCACACGGAAAATCTAGCATGGTTAGATGGATTTTCAAGGTTTTTGTGAAATGAAATGAACATCAAGTTTGTGAACAAAGTAGGGCAAAGGGAAATTAAGAATATTTTTTTATATAATTAAACAAGAGGGGACTTCAACACTATTTATCATAAATAAGTAATGAATACACATGGCACACCAATAACTCTTTGATTCAACTCAAGAAAATAAGCATTTTAGACAAACAATCCAATGAAATATAGAAGGCGAGAAACTCTTTTAACTTCTAGTGATTTCACCTTCAGGGTTACAAAACATTCAAGATAGACATATAAATTTAATCAAAGGAGAGGGAACTCTTAAACATCATTGATCATAACCATAAATATCTCCAAAACAACTATTCAAGCATGGACAAAGGGTATGATCGAAACATAACCTATTTACAAAACCTGATTAGTGTTACTTTAGAGAGAGATCTCAAGAATAGTGTTTTAGTGACATCAAACAAGTAGGGCTAACCATAAAAAATCTTTGATACCTACTGTATTGAAACATTCATGAGATAAAAAAGCTTAGGGGGTCTAGAGAGAAATTAAGAATTCTCTAAAATGTCTTAGCAGAGGAAAACATAGACGGAGTGAAGAATAAACGGAGCTAAGATGCCTTTGAAAAAATTTCTTAGTCTAAAACCTTTATCCTACTGCAATAAATAAGGATGAAACAAATGATACATAAGAAAAAAATAAATGAATATAAGTACATCACCATTAACCAAGCCCAGGGACTTGCAAGCAGCCTTCCCCATCATCAATCAAGACAAGCCATTCACAAACTCCACAACACCAATTTCTTCTCTAATCTCCAAAAAGAACTATTTATTGCTCCAAAGATTAATCAAATGCCAACCTTTTACAATAAGGCCCTCATGCTCTATTTATCTAGCAAAGGAGGGCAAAAACCCTAAATAAGGTTTGAAAATGTCAAAATCATCCATAAATATCATTTATTCCCAAGAGACCATGCAAGGCTCAAGGCACAAAATATCTTATGAAATATATTCCAAAATAACTCCTAGCACCTAATTTTTGATTGATTTGCCTAAAAAAACATTAAAATATCATTTTTCAATTAATGAGTGTATTTTGTTGACATTTAGCCAAAAATGCATAGTGAGGTCTGAACGCGCATTGCCTTCTTGGGCAGAAAATGGGTCTACTTGCAGCCAAGTTTTGGTGACCTTTCCAATGTCAGAATTTGCTCCGTGATGGCCCATTGGAGATTTGGCTGAGTATATTTTCCAAATATACCCTTGTTTTCTTGATTGAGATCCATTAACCTGTCCAACAGGAAAAATTTCCAAAACTACTCTAGGCACAATGCCAGGTGTGTAAATGAGGCAGAAAGGTGAAAAATGAGGTGTTTTTTGGCCTTTTGAGGGGTCACAAATGCTCCAAATGCTTTGAAATTTGGTGAGCATACTGTAATTGAGCCAAGGATTCCAAAAATGTTGAGTTTTCCTCCTGAGGATGTCTGAGATGAAAGCGTAGCACTAGGGGTGCTGCTCTTAGAGGCCTCAAAATTTGTAAAAAACCAAAATTTGTCAAAATTCTCCCAAATTTGGTGGATGTGTTCCTAATGGGGTTTGAGAGACCTGTAGAGAATATTATGCCAAGATTCCAAGGTTAGCTTGGAATTTTTCCTTTTTGAGTGCTTGGATTTTGGTTTGGGCCTTTTTGAGTTTTAGCCCTTGCAACTTGGTTTCTCCGGCTTGCTCTTTGATCTTTTGTTTGCCTTTATCTAGCTTCTTGGTAGAAGAGGAAGGCATGGTCCCTTTACTTTTAGAGGCAACAAACACAAGCATTTTTCCTCTTTGATATTTCAATGGAAGAGGTTTAATTGTGATCATTTGGGTGACTTCATTATGGCTGCCATCATTTGTCTCTATGTATTCCTCTTCGTTACCTTAACTACTGCCTCCTTCCTCATTTATCTCATCTTGATTTGCATCCACCTCCATGTATTCAACCTCATTTTTGACCTCTATGTTTCCAATGTCATTAATGCCTTTACCACTACTAGGGACCTCACTACTTTTACTATCATTTTGGCTCTGAGTTTTATTGTTGTCCTTAGCATCATCATCATCACTGTGAAGCTCACTATTTTCACTATTTTTATGGCTGTATTATTCATTATTTTCCTTTTCATCATTGATGATTTCTTCAATGGTGTTACTATTGTCTTCATCCTCTTCATTTTCTGCACTGTCATCCACTTCATTTGGGCTACTTTCATTGTCTTTTCCTTCATCTCTGTCATGACTAGGAGTGTCACTGTTTTAACTGTCATTAGGGCTCTTAGTGTCACTACTGTCCTTAGGATCATCCTTTATTTCTTGGTTACTAGCCTCATCTTCATCATTATCCACCACCATGTCTGCTACTTCTTGTTGGCTTCACTCATCATCACCCTCATCTTCATTTTGGTTTGATTCATTGCCACCCTCACCTTCATGGTCACTAGCTTGTTCACTGCCACTTTCTTCTTGATCTGATGCATTGGGAGAGGCTGAGGAAGGGAGGTTTCCTTGAGGAGAAGATACATGTGTAGGTGATGAGGCATGATCATTCTCCTGACATGGTGATTAGTGCTACCTTTAAACAACCCTAGGTTTGCTTGTGAAACTTGATAGGATGAGTGAAATGGAATAATGGTGAAAGGAATTTTTTTGCAGGTGAGTGAGATGGAGGTGTAGCTGTATGATTGATCTCCTTTGAGCTTAGATGAAGATCTAACTACAAATTACTGTAATTACCCTAATTTACACCTTTCTTGACTGATTAAATTCTTGCTTGGAGGTCAAAACAGAATGTTTGTCATAAGGATTTAGGGTTTCCATTCATTAGGGTTTGGTTAATTCCTTTTAATCATCCAATCATCAAATTAAATTGGAGTTTAAGGAAAGGAACATATACCTACCAAATTTCAATCTTTTTGAGAGTCTTTGATGTAGCTTGGAGGTGTCCTTCCATCAATTTTTTACAATTTGTAGGTGAAGGAGGGCTTCTAGCTTATGCACAGTGCCTGCAGGCATTGTCGGGTCACTTCTGCACTATGCGCAATGCCTAGACACACTTTCGGGTCACTTCTGCCCTAAGCGTAGCATCTAAACACGTTGAGGTCTTGTCAGGTTACTTCTGCCCTAAGCGCAGTGCCTGAACGCCCTTTGGTTCACTTCTGCCCTAAGCGCAATGCCAATTTTCAAAGGGAATTTTAAGGCCTTCCAAATGTCGAAATTGGGCCTGTGATAGCTGATTTTAAATTTCATCCTGTCTAGTTTTGAAATATACCTTGTTTTCTCTGATCGGAGTTGATTTGACCAGTCAAAAATTGATTCTCCCAAGACTGGACAAAAAGTGCTGAATGATGGTGTAGAAATGCAGAGTGTTGTTGCAGGAAAATTTTGGAGGCCTTCCCCAACTCCTAATTGAGCTCATGATAGCTCACTTGAAATATTTTCCAGTCTATATATCTTTTGACCCATGAAGAAAGTTATTTGGACACTCTAGCTATGAGAAAACTTGATTTTCCCAAGATCACTCGAGAAGTGCAGCAATTTTCCTGTGACACCTGTATTTGCGACATTGATCCCAAACCATGATACCTGTGTAAAATATGAAGGATATTTTTCTTCTTTGACCTATTATGGACAAAAACCTCTCTCACATTTGTCAAATTAATCTCTATTTGGTTAGAAACATAGTTTGAAGAAAAAATTACCCTAGGTGTGGAAAATCACTTGTCTCTTGGAATGAATTCTTGGAAAATGATGGAGGCATGATGTTTATGAGTTGGTATGGATTTATTCTTGCTGATATTACCTATCATATGGATCCTCTGCACTTATGCCTCTTTTCCATAGCAAACTCTAGCTTAGTTGGAAGAAGAAATTAGGGTTTGGTGTAGGCAAAATAGGGTATTTAGGACTGCCTTGTAGAGGCATAGGAATGAAGGGTTTAAGGGTTGTGTAAATTCTTAGGGAAATTTTGGGGGATAGAGATAGATGTTAGAGAGTAGGGGAAAGTGGAATTTCAAGGATTGAGTGAGGGGAAGGGGTCCAAAAGGGAAAAACAAAGGCATAGGCCTAGTCTCAAAAATAATCAATTTGTGGCAATAGACTAGGATTTTGTAGAAAAATGATGATTTTGAGGGGTAGGAGTGATGGAAAGTGTTTATGAAGGTATATTAAGGATGGGGGAAGGTGTAAGAGCATCTGGATACAAGCCTTGTTGATTATTTAACCATGGAAATAATGAAACCAAGAAAATTTCCCTCAAAAACCCTAGTCATCTACAAGAACAAAGGTAGGTAAAAGCACATAAGAAATATTTTAGGAGTAGTAGGGTGACCATGAAATGGCAAGGTTGATAGAATAGTGAAATTTTTTTCTAAGGATAATGAAGGCAGTGAGATTTATAAAACTCACAATATTCGGGAATCTTGTTTTTAGAAATCTAGAATTGATATTTAGTCATCTATAGATAGTAAAAATTACTGATGACTAACAAACGGTTTCTCCAAAATAGCTTATCCTATTACCTCTTTGCAAAGGAAAGGACAAGTTTTTAAATGGACTCAAGAATGTTAAAAAAACTTTGAGTTATTAAAAGAGTTGTTAACCACTGCACCTATTTTAAAGATAGTAGATCCAAGTAAAGAATTTGAAGTATGTACTGATGCATGAAAAGAGGGTGTAGGAGCAGTGTTGACTCAGGAAGGAAGAATCATAGCATATGAGTCTAGGAAGTTAAAGGATCATGAGCGGAAATATTCGGCATATGATTTGGAGCTAACTACAGTTGCACATGCCTTGTGGATATGGAGGCATTATCTACTAGGAAAAAGATTCGTTTTGAGGACCAATCATAGTAGTTTAACCAGATAATTTAAGTAGGATTATTTGAATTCCCACCATGCCAGATGGAATGCATTTCTTAGTGAATTTGATTTCAATATCTATCATGTGAAAGGTAAAGAGAACAAGGTGGTGGATGCCTTAAGAAGAAAATTGCATGGCATTTATGAACTTTATTTCAACCAAAATGAATTTAATTTTGAAGACCATATTTTGGAAGCAACAAGGGAGGACCCAGAATATCATAACTTGTGGCAGCAAGTAAAATATGATGAAAGATGAGGGAAGTCGTTCGAATATGAGCTCAATGAAAAAAAACTTCTTTTTTTTGAGAAGAGGATATATATTCCCAACCAGAATAGTGTAAAAAGAATTATTTTGGATGAGTATCATAGGAGCACCTATGTCAGAGATCAGGGATATCAAAAGATGTTAACAACAATTAGAAAAGATTACACCTGACCAGGGATGCGAAGGGACATAGCAATATATTTGACCAAGTGTCTAGAGTGTCAGCAAATTGAGGCGGAACGTCAGCACCCTATGGGATTTCTTCAGCCAATTCCAGTGCCTGAATGGAAGTGGGAAGTCATTTCCCTTGACATTATCATTGGGATACCTAGAAACAAAAAGCATAATTATTCGATTATGGTGGTAGTCGATAGACTTAACAAAGTGACACACTTTATACCTGTACAATCTACCTATAAGAAAGTGCAAATTGCTGACATTTTAATGAAGGGGATCTTCAGATTGCACGGTATACCCTGAGCAATCATTTTAGATCATGATGTAAAGTTTACATCAGCATTATGGAAGACATTACTTAGTGGGTTGGGAATGTAGATACAATTTAGCACTGCCTACCAACTACAAACAGATGGGAAAACAGAGAGGGTAAATCAAGTTTTCGAGGACATGTTGCACATGTATGTGATGCAACAACCAAAAAAATGGGAGGAATACCTACATTTGGTTGAGTTTGCATACAATAACGGTTATCAATAATCTCTTAGGATGAGCCCTTTCAAAGCATTTTACGGAAGAAAATGTTGAACTCCTATAAACTGGAGTAGCCAAGAGAATAAGATGATGCTTGGACCAGATATGTTGGAAGAGATGGAGTGGGAAGTCAAGAAAATTAGACACAATGTGAAAGCGGCACAAGACCGAAAAAAGGTTTAAGAGGAAAAAAAAAGAACCTTTGGGGAATTTACAGTGGGGGATCATGTGTATGTGAGGATTAAACCAAAGAAGAGTACTTTGCAATGGAATGCTTGTGCCAAGTTGGCTCCTCATTACTGTGGACCCTGCCAGGTCTTAGAGAGGATAGGGCTGGTGGCCTATCGATTGGCTTTACCAATCCATATATTAGTGCATAATGTATTTCACATGTCTTTATTGGAGAGTTATGTACACGATTCCAAGCACATCATACATTGGCAGGGTATACATATAAGTCAACAAAGTCCTACGATTTGCATACAATAATTCTATGATTTGAGCTAGTTCAAATTATTGCTTCTTGCAAGTAGAACCAGATGACGAGTTCTTGGTAGAACTAAAACATATCCTAGATCGAAGAGAAATAATGCTCTAGAAGCGAGTCATCCCCCAAGTTAATGTGCAGTGGAAGAAATTTGGCCCGGGGGAGGTTACTTGGGAGGATGAAAAAGTTATGTATGAAGCTTACCCGGATATGTTCTCAGAAAACGAGTAACACCAAGGACAGTGTTTCTTTCAGCGGGGGAGGATGTAACTTCCCGTTTTATTATTTTACTTTTTACTTGTTGTTACATGAATTTTTATGACACATTCAGGATTAGTAATGAATGAGGCATTCGTTAATGACATTAACACATGATTTTTTTTAAAAATATTTAATTAAATGATAATTTTATTTGAGTAAAACGTGAAAGTAATTTTGTGGTAAATTATTCAAAGAAACCAAGGAAGAGGTTGAGGAATTTCTGACAGTTACCTTCCCAAAAAATATTTAAGGAAAAATACTAGGAGGGAAAAGGGTTCTGTGCAGAAGAGTTAGAGGGTTAAGCAATGGATGTTGGTTCTGAGTTGTCTAGAGCTGGTGGGAGTACCAGTGGAACTCAAGGAACTTACCCTAGGGAAGCAAGACTGGACTTTCCAATCCCGAGGTTAGACTTCTTGTCTCAAAAAATTACCTCCGACCTAGTGTGGAGCAAGGGGGGAGCAGAGGATGTAATCGCCGCGCTGAAGGTTGGGAGGATTGATAGTTATTGACGCAAAGCCTATACTCTAAAGTAGGTACATAATGCACTTAAGTTACTCTTTAATGTTTTGAATTATGATGCAAATATTATAGCAGAGTAAAGAAAAATGTAATTATAGGAACATACGCCCGAGTTTCTATTTATTCAGAACAATAACAGAAAATGCATCTAGCAAAACGTTCTACTAAACATTGTTCTTTTTATTATTCTCTCTGTGGTAACTAAAATATGAAGTAGCAGTTTTCCTTTACTTAACATTTCTACTATCAGTGCCTAATGACTTTAATGAATACATGTTACTATAGTAACAAAGTAGAGTCAGGTGACTGTGCTAGAATATGTATAAACTTACATACTATTGGAAACGAAAACTATAGAATACATGTGGACATAGCGGTGCTGATGAAAAACGTACAGGTACTGTGATGCATATGTATATTATATATTACTGTAGGAAACTATGTGAACATTAGTACATGTTATAGTAGTGTACAATGTCGAATATACACTACCATAGGGGATATGAGAAAATAAAAACCCATGTAAATGGAATTAATGTAAATTACCACAAATATGTAGAAACTAGTTAATTTCCAAGAACCTGCAAGTTGAGGGTTTAGAACCAGAACCCAATATCAGGGTCCTGGTTCTGGTCCCAATGAATAACCTTACCGGATCAATGGTAGGCCACAGTGAGTAATAAATGAGAAATTTTCACTCAATAATTAGACTAGAATGCTTCAAAAATAAGAACGAAGATTGTTACCAAAACCGTGCAAATAATAAATTATTAAAACCCAAATAAAAATTGGAATGAACCGAGTCTATGATCCACATAAGAAACTAAATCTTCTAGAGATAATGGGTACGACATATCATACAAAATTTCATGGTGGATATTTAATAAATTACACAGCCAAATTAGAGAAAACGCCGAGGAACCATAATGTAATAAAAGTTTGACTGTGTAGGCATAGTTTACATAACTGAAAAAGTATCCATAGTTGCATTTACAAGTTTGTAAAAGAAACAAAGATGTAGCTTGTAAATTTAACCCTCATGAAATAGTCGAGAAGGCACCAGGGATAAAATCCGGTGGACTTATATTGAAACAGGGCCGAGCCCAAAAGCAATGACAGTTTAATTAAAACCCTTAACAAAAGATAAACACCTAACTGGGTCTCATGCACCTAAAAAATAGAAATGAATTTTCCTGTAGATTAAGAATGAGAAGGCAGAGCATTACAGAGTGAACTACCATAATCAAAGTATCACGAGGAAATTTCAGAGGCTCTTATTGGCAACAAGAGGAATCGATCCAGCTTCGATTCTTCAAGCTGGAATGTCTCTTGTTCACCAAACTGAGCCTAGACATCATCCACTAAAAAGGAAATAGTTGTTGTTGAGTTAGAAACCTCCGAAAACCCAGAACATAAAACAAAAAAGAAGTTGAAGTTCTTGAAATTCTGTAAAAATTATTGGGAGATGTAGGCATGAAAATCTTACTAGAACTGGGCTTGTTCGAGCCATGAAGCCGCAAAAAAAAAAATGAAGCCATCAGTTGAGATGGAAGACAGGCAAGGACCTGCTCCGTTACAAATTGACCCGCAGAGCCAACCAGAGGCACCAAAGGGTCACACCACATAAAATCAGCTATGACTACCAACAAATAAATGTGTAGGTAAAGGACAATAACTCTTATCACCTGATGTTAATAGATCTCTCGTGGCGAAGGCCAGGACATAGAATAAACCTTCGAAAGTTTCAGATGCAGAGCCGAGCTTGTTTCTCTGGTGCGAAACTACAATGGAAAAAAGGCATGGAGATCGAGGAAGGGGTAGTTACCCTAAGCCATTCCTTATGCCAGATCACCGTCGTTCGCGAGGGAAGACAATCCGACGGTGTAGGAGGTGACAACCAACCATGCTAGATGGAGACCGTAGCACTACCTAGGGTTGGAATTAATCATCGGTGTAATGAACTTGAACAAACACAACAAATAAACAATACATAATTCCTAATTAGACATTAAGTGCAATTACGAGTTGATTTACTTTGGGGATTGTGTGATTTGTTTAAACCATTTGACGAATGCATAAAAGACCAGATATGTACCAAGGATGTAACATTTATACAAAATATGTGAGACTCATTGATACAGTATCATAATGCCAAATTCCTGGGGTTAAGTATTGTTGACAGGTGTGAATGCAAATTATAGATTTTGTTAATCTATTTATATTTTGAATGATTGCAATAGGACAAAGTAAAGGCCTAAAGTAAAAGTACATAATTAGATTATGTATAGTTAGCATGTATATGGTTATAATTTTATTTATTTATTATGCAGTGAAAATAATACTACGAGGAGGTAAGTGTTACACAATCCATTTGGTTTACAATAATTATCCGTTTACTAATAATAATTATAATTATTAATATTTATTTATAATTATAATTATTAATATGACTATGGTTTATAGTATCAATCCATTTAGTTTATAATAGTTATCTCTTTATCCTTTTAACTATTAAGAATTTGTAATTATTTATACTTATTAATAATTAAAATTATTAATTATTAATTATTAATAATATTTACATCATAATTATTAACTATTAATTTTTGTTTTCTAAGTAAGATTAATTTATATTAGTGTAACATAGTGTACATGGAGGCACATGCCTCTGTATTTCTAGCCTGATTCAAAAGCATAGTTCACAGAAAACAACAAAAATGGGACTTCCCACGCAAGGGAAACCAGTCCAATGAGAGTTTGTTTCGCTGTCTCGCGAGAGGAAACCAGCGTTATATAGACAAAACTACTAATTTTTTACCTACTCTGCAATACATAGATAACAGAAATTAACAAAACCTTGTGACCAAGGACCTTAATACTAAAAATGATCAACCAGAAAAAACCTGAGAGCCTAGGTGTCATGAGGCATAGGAGGAGTCTCTTCTACAATGAGACACCTGTATTCGTCGGTGTCGATGGCCTACATATCGTGGGTGGCAAGTGCTGCATGCCGAGGATCCTTGGTCTCACTAGCTTTTCTCGTGGCCTGTTTTCCCTTCTTCCTCTCATCCCTACTATTTCCGGAGCTGCTGCTGTTGTCCGAGCGCGAATTGTGGTCGCTTGAATCAGGGTCACCCTTGATGTCTGCAGAGGAGGCGATGTCACGGCGGGGGAGTTTCTGCAAAATGGGCAGGCAGAGGCTAGAAACCTCAGTGGGCTCCTCGTTGAAGGAAACTGAAATGGTGGCGATGACACGGGGGCGGTCCATGGAGCAGTGGAAGTGGAACTGAGCAGAGTGAGAGGTCGACGGTGTGACGGTGGAGTCCAGACGGGGCAGAGGCAGTGGAATGGTAGCAGTGGTAGAAGGCTGAGCAGAATGACGGGGCTGACCAATGAAATGGCCACGCCCACTGCGGGTAGCAGGATACCGGCCTTGGGAGTGCTCCAGGGGAAGAAGACGAAGTGTCGTAATGGGAAGAGAGCGACGAACGAGCAGCGCACCTTCTACTGCTACCATGCCTGCAATGCATGCGATGCCTTAAACGATGCATGGTGGCACAGTGAGGCTGAAGTATGCTCTGGGCCGAGGAAGAAGCAGGGCGGTGGCACCACAGAGATAGAGGCTTAGTGGTGGAGGTGAAGCTAGAAGCTGTAGAGAAATTGAAATGACAGAGGACGCTCTGTGAATAATGGTGACCTGGGAGAAATTCAATACAACAGTGAAGGCTACAACGTCTCCTTGTAAGCGTGCGGGAGCTCGGCTCCGTGACTTCAGGGGGGCAGTAGCTTCTCAGAGGTTGAGACAGGGGAGGCATAGAACCAGGCGGACGAAAAACATGACTAGGCGGGCGAGGAAGGGTCTCCATTTTGAGGCGAAGGTAACAACCTCAACTTCTACAGCGTATTAAATGGTGATCGGGGTGACGGCTAGAGCACTTAAAAGCTCGCCGTTGGGGCTTGTGGGTGGCCATGTGGCCATGCCACTTGCCAACCCAGCAGCCCGTCTCCGTAGAGCGATCATAAATCACCCGCATCTGGGAATTAATTATTAATATTAATATTTATATTCTTTTTAATTTCTGAATTGAAGCTTATACCATTCATATAATGAATAATGCCAAATTGTTTTGTGAAAATCAACATCATAAAATTTTTGTGGACGGGAACTATCTAATGAGCTTCATCCTTAGAATAAATTCTTTTCCTGGCAATAATATAGTGGATAATTCTAACCTTATGAAAAAAACTTTTATAATATAATTTGAACATAATATTTTCTCATTATTTAATTTTTTTAATTATTAATTATTAATATTCTATTTTATTTTGTAAGAAGCTCTCCGGATTATCCACAGTATTGAAGAACATGTGTCGACGTTTCGAACCCCAACTGGGATCCATCATTAGGACTATTTTAGAATGAAGAATATTAGAAGGGTTACATAATTTTTATAGAAATCAATTTCTTTGAACAGAGCCGACCAAGCTTTTGAAATTTTTGTATTTCTAATTATTATTCTTTTCTTTTTTATTAATATTAATTTTAATAATCATATTTCTAATAATTTTTATTATGTTTATTCTATTTTATTTTTAAGCTATTTATCATTTATTCTAAAGAAAACTAAGACGGTTATTTTAGTTTTTAATATATAAATTCTCAATTGGAAGGAATAATATTAATAATAATTTTTTTTTATAATAATTAATTATAAATATAATTAATTAATTATAAAATTTTTTATAATAATTAACTATAAATATAATTATTTGATTATAAATTTTTTATTAATAAATAAATAAATAATTAATTAATTAAATAATAATTAATCAATTAACCATAGTTTATAATTAATTAATTAATTATATAAATAACGGTTAATGATTAGTTATAATTTAATGATTAATTATAATTTAATAAATTAATTATTTGTTTAATAAATTATATTTATAATTAATTTTTAATCCACTCTAATTAATTAAAAAAAAAATTCTTAGTAATAAGGAAGAAAATACTAATAATTATTGTTTAATTAATTAATTTTTATTTTAACCAAAATAAAAATCAATTCATAAGAATAATTATTAGAATTTTAATTTTAATTTTTTATCATTTAAAAAAAAAGGGACATACCTGAGCTTCTTATACCTGAAAAACTATGTTCCGGCGGATGGTGTTCTAGAGTAGATTTGTCGAAGAAGAGGTCTCCAGGTGTCACTGATTTCAATTCCCCCATCCCTATTAAGATTATCTGGATGCTTAATAATCTCCAGGGCCTCTCTTATCTTCCTTCTTTGATAGTGATCTTCTCTCGCAATGATCTTCGCATCCTCTACACAAACTTGATGTTTGGTCTTTGAGGAGTGTTCTGCAAGAGCTAAGGTGCGTGATATTTCCTACCTGATATCAGCTCCATGCTCTTTAAGTCTTTTTTGAAGTGAACGCCCAGTCTCCCCAATATAACTTCTTCTGCATGAACAATCAATCTTGTACACGCCTTTGAGTTATTCAGGGCTAATGTCATCCTTAACCAGTCGCATTCTATGCCTAATAGTTCCTGATGCTGAAAATTGTGCAAAAATATCGTTCTTTCTTAAAACCTTGGCGATTTTATCAGTAACACCCTTAATGTATGGTAGAAAAATCTTCCCATTGTTTTCTTGTGGTTCGTGGCGATTCCGGGGTAGGATCGAACCCTCAGCTTTTTTCAAAGCTTTTTTGATATCTATTTCTTTATAACCTAAATCCCTAAATACTGATGACAGGTGGCTGATTTCTTCACTCGGGTGTTCAGCATCAGAAATTCTCATGGCTCTGATGACAAGGGTATTAAGGACACCAAAATTTTAAGCAGGATGATGGTAGGACTCCGCATGGAGGTAGCTATCAGTATGGGTTTTCTTTCTAAACACCTGATGTCCAAGAGTTCCATCCTTATTCCTAGTGACAAGAACGTCCAAAAAAGAGATGCTCCTATTTTCTTCAACCTCCATTGTGAACTGGATCTCAATGGAAATGGAGTTGAGGTGATTAAAAAATCCCTCAAGATTCTCTTTACCATGCATCCACTTTATGTTGGTGTCATCTACAAATATTTTCCACCAGTCAGGTTTTAAGGGATAAGAGGCAAGGGCCTTCTTCTCAAAGTGTTCCATGTATAAGTTGGCGACAATAGGGGATAGCGGAGATCCCATTGCGACACCTGGAACTTGCTTATAGAATTCCCCCTGAAAGCTGAAGAAAGTGGAGCGTAGGAAAATCTCTGCAAGCTTGGCTGTTTCAGGATCAGTGACATCTTTAATGACCTGGATTGCCTCGTCTAAAGGGATCTTAGTGAATAGTGATACTGCATCAAAGCTATCTAAGATGTCGCTTTCCTCAACCTTCTGCTCCTTAATGAGCTTGATAAAATCACTAGAGTCCTTAATGAAAGAGTCAGTATTCCCAACAAGAGGTTTTAGGATCTTGGCAACATATTTTTCCAGCTCATAGGTGGGGGACCCTATGGTATTAACAATCGGTCTAAGGGGGACTCCTTCTTTATAGATTTTGGGTAATCCATAAATCCTAGGCATGACCTCACATGATGGGGTTAACCTCTTTTTTAACTTGTCATCCAACCCTGAATTCTTGATTGCTTTCTTGACTTCTCTTAAAACCTTGGGCAAGGGGCTGGACTTAAGTTTCTTGTAGCTGCCACAATCTAGATGTTCATTCATTTTCCTAATATAATCAGCTTTATCAAGAATGACAGCAGCACCTCCCTTGTCAGCTTTCAGCACCACAATGTTGTCATTATTGCGAAGAGATTTGAGAGAAAAAAATTCTTCCTTACTAAGGTTGCTTTCGGGAATTTTGGCTTTTTTCAAAATAATGGAGCATTCTTGTCTCACTGCTTCTTTATCCTCAAGAGTTAAGCCTCTAATCCCTTCTTCGATGCTGCACAAAATACTTTCATTTGGGATGCTTTTGGGAGCAACCGCAAAACCTAAACCCTTACCAAGAATCTTGATCGAATCATGATCTAACTCTAGAGAGGATAAATTAACAACTTTTTTATTATTTTTATTCTTGTTACTATTTATGGTAGGTTGGATATGTTCAGGCTTCTTCATTGCTAAGTCATTGTTGCAATCAGTATTTGCAACAACTGTAGGATACTCTCTCAAATTATCAAACTTATTGTGAGCTATGTTGGTTGAGACAAAGTTTTTGGGGCAAGAGCTGTTATTATTGTTACCAAGCAAGTAATTGGGATTAATGTCACTTTGATAACCCATATTTTGAAACGAAAAGTGTTGCCCATTATCAATCTGACGCTGGCCTTGAGATGTATCGTTGTCATATTCGACTGTAATATCATTAATGAATACATTAGTGGTGCCCATCGCACATGAAATCTCGGCATTAAGAAGTGAAGTCTTGGCATTATCAATATGGGAACGCCCTCGAAATTTATTGCTATCGTTTTCTCCCACCGTAATTACATCGTTGCTGCTCAAAGGAAAATAAGTTTCGGCATTAAGAAATGAAACTCGATTAATATGATCCTCAGCATTGTTCTTAGGGTACGGACCACGAGTTGAAACTTTGTCAATAAAATTCACATTGCGGTCAATCCTAAGTTGACTGGTATCAACCCACTCTGAGTCTGATGCATTTTCCTGCATAGGGACTGCTGAAACAGCAACACCTATTTCATTCTCATTGCTCCACGACGGGTCAGTAGACATGGTAATTCTATCAGTCAATTCTGCAATTTTATTAGATACAAAGTGACCGGAATCACCTATTCGTAGAGTTGTTGGAGACAACATCATGGGAGCGGATGTGCAGTTTCTGAGAGAGAGTAGACCGTTGGTTTTGTACCGAACTCGTTCTTTCGGAGTAACATCTGTTGCATGCATGTGATCTGTCAGGTCAGTTTTCTCTTAACGGTTATTGACAACAAAACCCACCCTATCATCGGTGTTATTGCAGACTTCTTCTTTGTAATCTTTCTGGCTACTGTCTGCAACATATGATTTACAATCTGGGTTTATACCGGAGCTCACCACCTTTCTCCTGCATGCTCCGGAGTAATCTAAGATGCCAGTGAACGAAATGTCTTTGGCACCATTCGGATCAACAACGTTCTCCCTCCTAGTTTCAGAAATTACTGACCGTACTCATCCATCAGCAACTGAATCAAACCGAAATACACCAGCATCAGAAGTGTTATTATAGGCTAATCTTCTGATCTTATCTAACTTTCTAGCGTGTCTGTCTTTTGTTAACTGACCTTCTTTCTCAGCCTTAATAGCAGTTATGGCATCAATTATTTCCCATAATTCCGACCTCACTGAGTTAGCTAATTTTAAATGTAGATAAAGGGCAGAGCGACCAAGTTTATCTAACACAGATCTGATCCTCCTAATTTCTCCGCGAATCAGATGAAAACTTAATTTTAAAAAATACTTATTATATCTACGAAGGTGCGAAATAGGTTTAATTCGAGCGAAAGGTGGAATAAGATTATTTTCACGGCATTCTTCAAGAAATCTCAAGTCTGCTACCCTTCGATCAATTTTTATTCTAGTTTTTTCGAGATTACAAATCTCATCCCAAGAATCCCCTTCGTGTAGAGACAAAATTTTGGTTTTTAAACTCCTGTGGTGATCATTTTGTAAGAAGCTCTCTGAATTATCCACAATATTG
This sequence comes from Pinus albicaulis, assembly GCA_034641835.2. Lineage (NCBI taxonomy): Eukaryota > Viridiplantae > Streptophyta > Pinopsida > Pinales > Pinaceae > Pinus > Pinus albicaulis. Next base: position 1,460,379,189 of record CM076580.1, on the reverse strand, counting down.
AAGAACAGGTGTCGACGTTTCGAACCCCAATTGGGATCCATCATCAGGACTGTTTTAAAATGAAGAATATTAGTAAAATTTATAAAATTATAAAATTTTATAAATTAATTAGAATGGATTAACAATTAATTATAAATATAATTTATTAAACAAATAATTAATTATATTTATAGTTAATTTATTAAATTATAACTAATCATTAACCATTATTTATATAATTAATTAATTAATTATAAACTATGGTTAATTGATTAATTATTATTTAATTATTTAATTATTAATAAAAATTTTTATAATCAATTAATTATATTTATAGTTAATTATTATAAATTTTTTTATTATAATTAATTAGTTATATTTATAATTAATTATTATAAAAAAATTTATTATTAATATTATTCCTTCCAATTGAGAATTTATATATTAAAAACTAAAATAACCGTCTTAGTTTCTTTAGAATAAATGATAAATAACTTAAAAATAAAATAGAATAAACATAACAAAAATTATTAGAAATATGATTATTAAAATTAATATTAATAAAATAGAAAAGAATAATAATTAGAAATACAAAAATTTCAAAACCTTGGTGGGCTCTGTTCAAAGAAATTGATCTCTATAATCCGGAGAGCTTCTTACAAAATGATCACCATAGGAGTTTAAAAACCAATATTTTATTTTTATTATTTATACTTAATTGGTTGTTTAATAATAATATATAATTTATAAATAATAATAAAATGATTAATATTAATATTAATAAATATGGTAAATATAAGCCTATAACGTTAATCAACCGTTGTTTTACTACTAATCCAAAATGGAAATGTTAAATGTTATGCATACTTAATCAACCAACTATAATTTACTATATTGAATGTCAGCTCATAGGTGACGAACCGAATGTGAATTGAGAAGGAACTAGATTTCAATTTACCTGAGGTAGATTTCAATTTACTCAAAGCTTTGAAATATAAGAAAAGAGCTACAGGAATAATAACGAACAACATAATTATTATTTTATTTCTTTTTAAATAAACCATGGTGAATCAGAATTTGTCGAGGGAATCTAATCACCTCCATTACCACTATAAAATCTATTCAATTACTTGCACAGAAGCTTTACCGGCGACTTGGCAAATCGAAAACTTTCGAAAGGATAAAATTTTCCTATCCCACACTAGCTTTGCAGCGAAAACCAAAATTCGAACTGTAATAGCATCCTCTACACATCCCGTACGAATAGCCGGCATCCCATGTAGGCGTTGAAGGCCACCTTATGAAATTCCAGCGATGCTTGGGTTGTATATCCAAAACGCTAGATAAACACAACGCTAAGCAATTACTTATTATTGATCTCAAACACTGAACACTGCGAATACGCTATTGCCAGGTGGCGTAGATGATTCCATGATATTCTCGAGATTCGTAACGCAGAGAGACAGTAGGTAGCAATGGCAATGCATTAGGAGGCCGAATATGGTTAAGAAGTAATGGCAATGGAACAGAAGACGAGATGGAGTACATTCTCAGTTTTATTATAGAAAAATGGCTTCATATTTTTTCAATTAACCAAATTTTTTGAAGATGGTCGACAAATTTCTAAATAATTATATAAATATTTTCTTTCAAGTTAATTTTTTGAACCACTTGTCCTGATCATGAATACAAGTTTAAAAACTTTGAAGTTAGAATAGATTTATGTGATTATTCAAAAAGAGTTTTAAACCATCATTATTGTGAGCCACAATAATCTGAGATAGATAATATTTATATTATTTATATTATATAAATTAACAAAAATCATATTTATTTTTTTGCTTTTCAATATACTTTTTTTAATCACATACATAAAAGTAAAACACTGAAAAGAATAATTCCAATTAAACCTTCACTCAACATGGAAAAGTGTTAAAGAATTAGAATTAGGGATTAATTCAATATCGACAATCCCTCATTCGACATGCAAAAGTGTAAGTGTACTACTGCATCGAATATAAGCGATGTTGTGGTTTATCAAATATTTTTTTTATATTCATAACTACATTCAGAAATGATGACATGAGCAAACTTGATCCTGTCCGTGTTGCTTGTCACATTGATGTAAACATTGACATGCAGGTAGTGAAAAGGAAGGGAATCCGAGACAATATAAAATGTAGAATTAACCTCTCTTGACAGTTTGTCAATAAGTTAGGCACTGCACCTTCTGTGGATTCTCACAATCTGTTGTACAGATTCCAGAAGCAATGTACACCGGCAGTGATTGGAAAATAACAGTGCCGAGAAAAGAAATGAATATCAAAGAACAGCTTCTCACTCTCCAGTTTTACATATTAACTTTTGTCCCTTCTCAGTTCTACTATTACTACTCTAGCTCGTGAAGACCCTATTCCGGTATGGATGTGGGTGAAGCTTTCTCATCATCTTTAGAATAAAAAACCTTGACATAACCATCACAACTTATTTGAAGAAATTCAGAGACTCGGTTAATGGTTCACCTCATAGGAGCTTTACTTATCAAATTATTCTAAAAATTGGTTGAGGATTTGCCAATTTACACCTACAAGATATTTGAAACAGTATTTTTAAAAACGTCGTGTTTATTATAATATATGAATTTGAGTTTGATTATTATTTTTTTTTTTTTTTAAGTTTAGTAAAACTACATCTTCATCATCTTCAATATTTCACTTCTATTTAGATAGGGAATTGAACCAGTGATTTCATATCAAAGAGTTCTTGTACAGATTGATGTGTGGCTGTACTATGGGACTATGAATTCTCTGTTTTTTGTCTTTTGTATTTAAGTTTTTTTCTTATTCAAATTGATGATGAGCTAGCCTAACCTTCCACCAATACCATAGTTAAAAAGACAATGCCAAAAGCAATGCTTTTTGTTGATTTTTGCATCATCAACTTTTTGTTGTTCATTTTGGCCGTGTTTGACTGTTGAAATTTGTGGATGGTTGTTTTCTATAATGTGGCTAGACAGATGAAAACTTATTTTTGATGTTTAATTTTTTTTCAAAACGTTCTTATGCGTATTTATTTTCCATTTACTAGAGTTGACTCCTCATTGAACATGCAACTGCAAGTCTCAACTCAAACTGTAATGTAAAGTTACCTTTTTTGAACGGCGTAACTGTAACTCTAAACTCCCAAACTATAATGTAAAGTTACCTTTCTCAACATTTAGAATATTAGTCTGTTTAGTATATGTTCACTTAAATTGGTATAAGTTTAATAATAAATTATTATTGTTTTTGTGAAATTAGAATTTATCTTGTTTTCCTCTATATTTTAGAGGAGGTACACAACTATACACCCTTTTACTTTTACAGGGATATTGCACAGGGATATTGCTGGTGGAAACACCTTGAAGCCATATGAAATTTTAATATTGCTGGTGGCGTGGGCCATGGCTTCATGGTCAAAGTGCACATGCATAGAAGAGGAGCTTTGGGTGGTCTATTTCAGTGACAGTCACTCTCAAGGCATATGCCCATTTTCCCATTCACACTTACCCCAACTCAAGATTGCCTCCGAGGAAAACAGGTTAGACATTGATTTTTTTTCTTTTGGATTTCAGTTGCTACTGGATTTCTATCTATTTCATAAGGCAGGTGCGAAAAGTGCGAACTGTTGGGTTAATTTATTTACTTGAAATCAGCTCCAAATTCCAAGTTTCTTAGTTTCAAATTAACGCCTATAAATTGGGTTGACATCATATAAATTGGTATTACCATATACACTTAAGTGTTACCAGGGTCATGAATCTAGTCTCTCCTCTGAAAGTCAGCGTTACCAGGGTCATCAACTTAGTCTCCCCTCTGAAAGTATTTTTCAGTGTTTTAATGATTGAATGTAAATGGGTTCGTGGATGTCATTCAATGGCACCATCAAAGAATTGTGCTTTGTTTCATGGCATTATAATAATGCTAATAGAAAATCTATAGTCAAAGCTGTTGATTGACCCTTGGCACAGTCGTAAAGTTGATCCAGATCCAGCGCACCCAGACTTGTTTAAAAAATGCTTATGTCTGCCATAGGAAGTATTTCAAGCAAAAGAACAATAATCCCGTAGTCTACTAGTTTCTCTTTCTTGATTTCTTCAACTACTATGTAAGAAATGGTGGTAATTATAGCTGCCTTCGCAGACATAGAATTTGGGTGTTTATCATTTCTAAGAAATTTATCCAATCTATTGTTGGTTTGCGATTTTTCTCGGTACAGAGGGTTTGCAGCTGCAAGTTCTTGAAAAATCAAAATTACATTTGTTTTTCGCTCTGCAAGAATTTGCATCCTGCAAAGAAAAGCCTCATAAAAACCAGTAATCAACCAACAAGCTTCTTCTTCATCATTCGCACCCATTCGCTTGCTCGATCTAAAGACCTGCAACGTAGAAAACGATTTAACCATCCTCCATTACTATCCAACTGTGTGTAGGTTATAAGTTCTCTATGTTTCTAAAATTTGATACACTATACAGCTTTCCTATGCATATCAAATATTTATATATTTCATTAAAAAAAATATAATATATAGCGAATGCATATCAAACATTTATATATTTCTTTAAAATTCTTTTGTAATTAATGGCTCATCGTGTGATAGCCTGAACCTGAACGATGATCTATTATCTAAATATTATGTATAACCTATTTGTTCAGATCAATTATCTAAAATATTATGTATAACTTTTTCTTTTTCTTCTTGGGTAAATTGTGCTAAATAAATAATAAAAAAAATATTAAACATGTAATTAAACATTCTCTTAGCATATTTAGATAAAACTTTGATCATTTTATTTATTTTTAAAAATAAAAAAATATTTGAAATATCTTTTAGGATTTTTAAAGTTTTCCTACCAATTTGGACGAAGAATAGAATTTAAAATTCTTTTCAAAGAGTAAAACAAAGTAACCTAACATAAAATAAATTGGAAAAATAATGTAATCACACATTTTTCTCAATAAGTGCTTTTTAAAGATTATTAGACAGTTTCCTACAAGATTGAACGACTAATATAAATACCTACCTCTTTTCAAGGAGATTTCATAGGGGAATGTAAATATTTAAAGGATATTTATTTTATCAAATTTGTATGAGATTAGTATTTAATTTAAATATATTTTATATATTTTTGTTTAAAGTGAAATTTAAGTATTATTAAAATTTTTAATAATATTTTATTTTTATTAAATTTAATAATATGTATTAATATTGAATAAAGAAATTATAATTCTAATTTATAAATAATTGTAAGTTCTATTAAAACTTATAATAAGAATGTAGATGTAAAATTATATTTATAAAAATACAAAACTAATTATATATATGATTGGTATCCATGACTTTGATACTGCCCCTTGAAGGAGGAATGGATTCCCTATAAGGACTAAGGAATCGCCTTTGCAATTATAACTATCTAATAAAGTAATAAATATTCATTTGATTTTCTAAATTTACTCTTAAATTTACAATTAAATTTACATTATACTTAATATTATTTTATTAGATAGTTATAATGGTAAAGACTATAGTTATTATTATTAATTTCTTAATGTCTATTTTCATTATTTTATTATTATTTGTATAACTTATTATCCAATCGTCATTCATGAACTATACTTGTAGGTTAAAACTCACGAACTCTATAATTTATAATGTAGTTTCCCAAAAAGAAAATATTTTGACAATAATAAAATTATTGATATTAATATTAATAAACGAACAATAATAAACATGGTAAATATAAACCTATAGCATTTAAATCCAAAATGGAAATGTCATGCATTCTTAATCAACCAAATATAAATTACTCTATTGAATGTCAGCTCATAGGTAACTAACCAAATGTGAATTAAAAAGGAACTAGATTTCATTTACTCACAGCTAGATTTAATCAACCAAATATAAATTACTCTAGGGCGGAAACGTGAAGCTGGGTTACACTTTTGTGAGAATCGGGGGCCGAAATTTTTTTTCGACAATAGTTCGGCCGAACATCTTATAAAGTTTGGCCGAACTCGTGATTCCGTTTAGATTGACGGCACAGTGACGGTGCAAAAAACAGAATTTTTGCCGGAGATTTGGAAAACCGGCAACAGAAGTTCGGCCGAACTTATAAAAAAGTTTGGCCGAACTAGGAGTTCGACTGAAATTTTACTTTTAAAATAGTTCGGCCGAACTATTTTCTATAAATACATCGCTCGCGAAGTTTGTGAGGTTACCCTTTTCATTGTTGGCGCGATTTTTGCCATTCCTGTTGTTGGTGCTCTGTTTCTCCTTGCCGCGCTGGTGCTCTGTTCCTGCTGGCCGCGTTGTTGCTCTGTTCCACGCTGGTGTTCTGTTCCTGCTGTCACGTCCGCGCTCTTCAAAATCCGCCGGGTATGTCTGCGCCGTTATAATCAGTTTGTAGTTGTGATAATCGGTTTGTAGTTGTGATGGTGTGCTTACAAACGATTTTTCATCTTGAGGAATTTTAGCAAGTTATCCAAAATGTGATTTAAACTTGTTTGACACATGTAATAATAGAACCACTGGGAGATTATTGTTATATGTATTTATAGTAGCACTTCTTAATATGAAATTCAGGCAACTTATTATGCTTCTCCAATGAAGCTTTGTGTTTGTTTTGTTTATACACTATAGGTTAATCACAGGCTATTAGAGCCTAGCTTGTACCGAAACTTCATACTCTTAACTGGGTTATGTAGCATTGAGTTCATACCACCGAGACATCATGACTAAAATAGCACCGAGATCTATAATATTTGTCATGGCATCCTCACCACATCTCTATCATTGTAATTACACCAAGGCTATACCGAGACTATATTATTGAAGGAGATACGAACTGTGTCACTTTGATCATGACTGAACTGAGACTATCTTCTTGAAGGAGATTTGAACTGTTTCACTATGATCATGACTGAACTGAAACTATCTTCTTGAAGGATATTTGAATTGTTTCACTATGGTCATGACTACACCAAGACTATCTTCTTGAAGGATATCTGAACTGTGTTACTGTGATCATGATTTCACTGAGAATAGAGACAACATTATGTCACTGAGAATAGCATCATATCACCGAGCCACTGTACCACTGTAATTTGCACCGAACGTGTAATATAGTTCGAACTTGTTTCAAAGAGATGACCAAAATTATGTGGTAGAAATGCGAAATCTTAGTTGGGTATTTATAGTTCGTCGTGGCAATTTATGTTGTGATTTTCCCTTTCTTTCAGGCTGACCGTTCACTAGACTGTTATAGATCTTGGCGTGCACGCTATTGTTTCTGCATCTGCTATGAATGGGTCTGTGCTATTTGGGGCTTCGATCATGACCATTCGGAGTGGTCTTCTGTGCTGTGTGATTTACACCCGCCTTCATCATCAGTATTAGAGTTTCATGGTCCCTGCCTGCACGCCCCAGTGATTGTTCTTTTCTTTAACTTTGTATTTGCCACTAGCCTCCTAATGTGGTATTGCCACGATGTTCGCGGATATATAAAGTTCTCCCGTTTGCCTTGTAGGTGTTGTATAATGATATCATGGTTTTTATTGTAGTTTTCAACTTTTTAATACTAGTTATATCATCATGGTATCTAATACTATGTTTCGACTTTCGAAGAGCAATGAACAATTATGGTTTTCATTGTAATATGATTATATACATATTTTCTTTATAAAATAGATTAATCAGCATGGTATCATGGTTTCTAATGTAATATGTAACTTTTTAAGAGCAATATATTGTGAAGGTTTCTAATAGTATTCTTCGACATTCTAACAGCAATATGGTTTTCAATGTAATATGATAGTTAGCCATTTGCGGGGTACATTGGAAAAAATAATCCGATTCTTAAATAATCCAAAGATAATCGAGAGAAACAAATGCACAGCCACATTAAATAATACTTGAAAGCATTTAATAAGACTACCTCTATCACAAAACATTAGTTGGAAGATACCTGCAAGTTGAATTGTTTGTGTTCCTGTGTATAGTCGTTTTTTTTGCGTGCTCGTATTTTTATAACCTCTTGGTGAAATGCGCACTTTCGAATCTTGTAAAATTTGGAGTGATTGGGGGAATAACGAGGGAATAAGCACTTCCTAACGAAACCAACAATCTAATCAAAATAATTCCATAATCTAACGAAACCATCAATCTAATAAAAATAATGCCATAATCAAATTCAAAATATTAGAGGAAGACCCATTCATAATTAGACCAGCAATCTAGACAATTTCGTAATCAAAATAATGCCATAATCAAAATATTAAAGGGAGAAGTCCAATTCATAACTAGACTAGAAATCTAGACAATGTCATAATCAAAATATTAGAGGAAGACCAATTCTTAACTAGACCAGCAATCTAGACAATGCGATAATCAAAATATTAGAGGAAGACCAGTTCAAGACTTCCAATCTAGAAAATGCCTTTCAACTGTAGTTCAAATATCATCCATGGTTCAAATATCCTTATTCTTCTCTTCCAACTATATGGTTCAACTATCCTTCTCTATGTCCTCTTCAACTCTAGTTCAAATATCCTTCTCTATGTCCTCTTCAACTATATGGTTCAACTATCCTTCTCTATGTCCTCTTCAACTATGGTTCAAATATCCTTCACTATGTCCTTCTCTTCAACTATAGTTCAAATATCCTTCTCTATGTCCTCTTCAACTATAGTTCAAATATCCTTACCCTTCTCTTCAAATATAGTTCAAATATCCTTGCCCTTCTCTTCAAATATAGTTCAAATATCTTTTTCTACAATGATGCGAACTTCTAAATTCGTCCTCCTCTTCATCTATAGTTCAAATATCTTTGTCTTTAACCATAGTTCAAATATCTTTTTCTATAGTTCAAATATCTTTCTCTTCAACCATAGTTCAAATATCCTTTTCTACATGGATGTCAACTTCTAAATTCCTATCGTTCAAATATCCTATTCTACATGGATGCCAACTTCTAAATTTTTTGTCTTGATTCTTTTTCCTTTTTTTCCATGAATAGCTAGTTGCTTGTAAAATTTGAGTTTCCAAAAATCTGAATATGTCTATTGTTCTTCTCTTCAACTATGGTTCAAATATCCTTCCCTATGTCTCTCTCTTCAACTATAGTTCAAATATCCTTTTCTATATGTCTAAATTCTTTTATAGAAATAAAATAATTTGGCCCCTATTTTTAAGGTAATTTGAATTGATGCATAGTCAAAGTAAAACTCCATGGCTTTCGATTGATCATTATCATTACTTTATGGAGGGATAAACTTGTAGCATGCACCATTGAAACTCCTTCAATATGTTCATTGTTTTTTTGGTTCAAATATCCTTCTCTATGTCGTCCTCTTCAACTATTGTTCAAATATCCTTTTCTAAACTCCTTCAATATGTCCATTGTTCTTTGGCTCATATCCTTCTTTATCTCATCCTCTTCAACTATCGTTCAAACATTTTTCAAATATCATTTTCTAGATGGATGCCAATTTTAGATAAATTCTTTGTATTCATTCTTTTCTTTTCCCTTTTCCCCTGTATAGCCAGTTGATTGTAAACTTTGAGTTTCCAAAAATGTGAATTTGTGAAAACTCTTTTTCATTTGTAAATAGTGGTCGATTTTTGCAGGTGATTTGAAGATAGAAATAAAATAATTTGACCCCGTTTTTTATGGCCATTTGAAATTGATGCACTTTAACTAAAGTAACTCCATGGATTTGGACTATTACTGGGGCATTAGACTCTTTTCCTTGAAGCAAATGGCTAATAAATTGTTAGTGCGTGAAGGATCACATCTTTCTTTTGGAAGGAAACCTTCTCCTTAGCGAGTCAAAATCCCCCATCGGAAGAGCTTCTGAAGACCTACAGGTCTTTAGATGATTTCCACAAATGCTAGGTCACCTCCAGATTTGAACTAGACCAATATTGAATGACCTAATACAAGTTTTACATATTCCAAAAATTTTGAAAGAAGGAACATTCCAGGAAAACATGCCAAGAACATTTCTTATTGTTTTGACAAAGGGGGGACACCACCCAGTATTACATTTAAACCTCCCATTTTTTTTGATGAAGGGGACACCACCCAAGATAACATTTAAACATTTGTTGGAGGGCTTCCCATGTAGGAATATTATTCATCATGAGATACTATAGATATTTTACGCGAATGTGAATTTGCCGCCTTGTGTCTCATTCTGTATGTACATTTATAATTTAAAAATAATGGTTTGAGTCCTAGGTGAATTTGATGAGGAAATTACATCCTATTCCCCCCCCCCCCCCCAAGCACAATTACTAGTACAGTTAGAATTTAACAGCCCCAAAATGGATTTTACTCTCAGGTACTGGAACCTCTACAAAGGTTCGACCTGAAAACATAGTTTTTCCTTAGGTTTCTCCACTGGTTCTATGTCCAACTTGGATAACCTACAGTTCAATATCCTTCTTTTAATTTTTTATATCCCCTCTTGGATAACCATAATATCTTGAAATGGAGCTAGCCAGCTCAAATATAGTATTGCAAATCCCTGGCTAAGTTAGATGAGGATTACATATGGTCTTGAATGAGCATTTGGACTCTTTAGATATATATCTAAAGAGTCCAAAAGCTCATTCAAGACCATATGTAATACATAGCTTCCTCATCTAATATATAAAAATTTAATCCATGTGCTTAACCTTAACATTGACACAAATGGAATACAATTTTACTCACTGCTTTATGATAGAAAAATATGCAGATGAATATTACCCACATATCCGAAGTCAAAAGGGATAGATTAAAAAGGGATGCTCCGGTCATCTATAAAAGATAAATTAAAGAAGCATGACATATTAAAGTAATGTAAATTAGATATGCATACCAATTATGTTCATATAACACAACAAATAGATGATTCAATACAAATGTCACATACAAGTCATATTTCTCTCATGGACCTTCAATTTGAATTATATATCTAGCATAATACATTAAGCTATAGGAGATAAATCAAAGAAGCATTTGAATGTAAATTAAAAATGTGTAATAATTATGTCCTCATTTAATATGTACAATATGTTTGGTTGAATCCACATGAAAAAAAAGACTCCCAACCATGAGAAGAGGAAATTGCATCCTATTTCTCCCCCCTAGCATAATTACCAGTATAGTTAGAATTTAACAGCCCCAAATTGGATTTTACTCTCAGGTACTGGAACCTCTACAAAGGTTCGACCTGGAAACATAGGTTTTCCTTAGGTTTCTCCACTGGTTCTATGTTCGACTTGGATAACCTACAACAACATCCTTCTTTTCATTTTTTATGTCCCCTCTTGGATAACCATAATATCTTGAAATGGAGCTAGCCAACTCAAATATAGTATTGCAAATCCCGGGCTAAGTTTGATGAGGATTACATATGGTCTTGAATGAGCATTTGGACTCTTTAGATATATATCTAAAGAGTCCAAAAGCTCATTCAAGACCATATCTAATACATAGCCTCCTCATCTAATATATAAAACTTTAATCCATGTGCTTAACCTTAACATTGACACAAATGGAATACAATTTTACTCACCGCTTTATGATAGAAAAATATGCAGATGAATATTGCCCACATATCCGAAGTCAAAAGGGATAGATTAAAAAGGGATGCTCCGGTCATGTATAAAAGATAAATTAAAGAAGCATGACATATTAAAGTAATGTAAATTAGATATATGTACCAATTATTGCTCATATAACACAACAAATAGATGATTCAATACAAATGTCACATGCAAGTAATATTTATCTCATACTTTCAACTTAGATTATATATATCTAGCATAATACATTAAGCTATAGGAGATAAATCGAAGAAGCATTTTGAAATGTAAACAAAATGTAATAATTATGTCCTCATTTAAGGTACAATACAAGCTGGTTGAATCCACATGAAAAACAAGACTCCCA